>OZ023262.1:319866323-320466323 GCA_964006375.1 Tillus elongatus | reverse complement strand
AACGTTCCATTCTCAGAACAATTTTTCATTAGGTTTCTGATCATGTCAGGAGTTGGTCTATGTCTATCTGGAAATCTCTCTGCAAACACACGACATGTTCTGCTAACAATTCGATTGCACTCTCCGTCAATAATAATTAAATTCAAAAAGTCATCGTTTGAGTAATTGAACTGTGCCATTATTGTGGAAAATACTCTCTTTTATTAAAATACAATTGACAAACGTACTTTACAGTACAACCATTAAGTTGATTGTCGGAAGATGACGTTTAAAATTTGCATCTCCTAGGCAACCTGATAAACGGACTGATAACTATTTCTTATCGCAAATATGCCGCGAAGTGAACGTTGCAAATTTCGAACATTTATTGCGAAGTGATAACACACAAACCTCTTTGTTCCCTAATAATGCTTTACTCTTATGAAATTTTGGACGAAACACTCCATTCTTACAAATTTATTGGTTTTATTTTGATCATGTAACGAGTTACTGATAAACTGACTAATAATTATTTCTTATCGCAAATAATGTTTAAATATCTTCAAATCGGTGGGACTTAGGTATAGGGAATGCTGATACCAATCGAAAGAACAATAAAAAGTACATGAACTAACGTCATAAAGGTGTTCTATTTAAAAGAAGAGAGTTATTAGGTTTTAAAGTTGTCACGATTGACCGGTCTATTTCGGACAACCTGTCTAACTTGTGCTACCTTTAGTAAATTCCAAATATTTTGTGGCATTTTAGAATTTGCATTTTAAAATTTCAACTCTTCAGGTTGAAAAATAAGAGAGATATAGGTGTGTAAATGTGACAATGTTTTTTTAAGAAATTTTTGAAAAAAGTCAAATATCTCGAAAATGGTTGAGAAAAATGACATAATATGTTAGGTTTGGTTAGGTTAGGTTTGAATGTGAGTGGTCCATATCGGTCCCTCCACCGCGACCATAAGGTCTATTGTGGCTCACGCCTAATGTCTATATTTCGCCCAACAAATCCAGCCTCCTACAGAGGTCGATAACCTTTGTGGGCGAAAGTTGATCCAGATCCTCTGGAGCAAGCTTTACCTTTACCAAAGAGCAGGTGTCTAGTCCTGTCCGCTGCCGGACAGGAACACAGCACGTGCTCTGCTGTCTCGTCATTCTCCATACACAGCCGGCACTCGGTCTCCTGACCGACCCCAATACGGTGCATGTGATGCCGCAAGCGGCAGTGTCCTGTATACAGGCCGACTAGAGTACTCAGTTGTTGTCTGTTCATCTCTAGAAGTTTCTTAGCCCTTGACTCAGACAGGCCATTTATGAAGGCCTTAGAGTGAGCTAATCCTGGAAGATTTTGCCAATATTGGATTGTCATTCTTTCTGTCCAGGTCTTTAAGGTGTGTTTTGCTGTGCAAGATGTTATTCCCAGCACCGGTTCTGGTCCGACAAAGTCACTCTGGGCACCACTCATGGCAAGCGCGTCGGCCGCAACGTTGCCATCATGGTCCGAGTGACCCGGTATCCAGACCAGCGACACCTCATTACAGCTGCCCAATTCGTTAAGGGCAGATTTATAACTCCATACCGACTTTGAATTACACCGGTAGGAACCAAGAGCCTTTATTGCAGCTTGGGTATCTGCATATATCTTTATCGATTTGTTTGTGCACAGGTCTTCCCTTGCACACATCTCGATGGCATACACTTCTGCCTGGTGTATGGTTGCGTACTTGCCGTGGCTAGCTGATAGTCTAGCATCGGTGCTGCCCCCATATGCGCCGGCTCCTACTCCCAAATTGGTTTTGGAGCCGTCAGAGTACCAGTACTCTGACATAATATGTTACTAAAACCTACCATAAAATATGACGAGCAATCTAGATCCGTAATAAAAACCACCATCTTTCATTTGAAATAATAAAGTTGACGTCTACTTCCGATATAACGGGAAGTCCCATACTAACGTCAATATTTTCAGTGAACTGGAAATTTCGAGAAACCCACGTGCGTGAATTTTCAGAATTCAATTGTGAGCCGTACTCGAGAAACGGCTAATGGAAGGTCTACGTGGGACAGTACGTATTGCCAGTTTGCCAGAATAAAAAGTTAATTGGAAAATTGTTACCTGGAATGTTCAGGGCAACCCTAGGCCTCAGAGAGATCTGAGGGTTGAACACACTGAGACCTCACAGACGATCTCCGGCGAGATTTGGGGAGTAGGCAGATTGAGGCCCCGTAATCGAGCTACAACAACCCAACCCACCTTTGTCCACCGCTCTGGAGTAGGCAGATTGTGGCCTTAGAGTGTCCTTACATATTTCCTTTACCTCTTGAAACCAACCCAACCCACCTATGTCCACCGCTCTAAGGAGTAGGCAGATTGAGGCATTAGAGTGTCCTTCATTATTTCCTTTACCTCTTGAAACCAACCCAACCCACCTTTGTCCACCGCTCTAAGGAGTAGGCAGATTGAGGCCTTAGAGTCTCCTTATATATTTCCTTTACCTCTTGAAAATGGCTCCAATACAGAAGCCGAAACGACGAGTTTTCATAAATTCTGGACGCGGTTCAAGCCGAGAACCAAGTATGACTCACATTAAAGACCACGGAAATCTTTCTGAATATATATATATATATATATATATATATATATATATATATATATATATATATATCTATGTATGTATGTATGTATGTATGTATGTATGTATGTATGTATGTATGTATGTATGTATGTATGTATGTATGTATGTATGTATATGTATCAAACCGATAACTCAAAAAATAATGATCCGGTTTGGATAAAGTTTGGCGTGTACCTTCCTTTTGGATAACTTCGTTAGCCAGGAAAATCTTGGGTTTTCCTTCGGAAATTTTTTTTAACTCAGAAAGTAGGAAAGCTATGGTAACCAAATTTGGTACGTAAGTTTACGATATTAAAGGAACACTATATACCAAAATCTATATTTCTATGTTAAAAGAAAAAAAAGTTATAAAAATATTTGGTGTCAGATCATTTCTATGAGAATTCACTACCATAACGCACTTTTTTTTTCTCAGGGCTCGTCCGCGACTTCGCCGCCTCGAAAGAAGTGCAGCCTTTGGCTTATTGTGCATACCCTTAGTCTTTTTACTCCACCCATTCTAAAATCACTGTGCCTTGAACTAGTCTACACAGCGATTGGTATGGTGAAGTTTTATATTGCTCTGTCTCCGGTCTAGACTGACCGTAGATCAATTGTCTTTTGCGGTCCAGAGCTTTACAATCGCACAAGATGTGCTGGGCTGATTCCTCCCCTTCGCTGTAGAGTCTGCATGCGAGGTCCCTCTCGAACCGCCCCATTTTATGCAGGTGTTTCTTGACGGCCATGTGTCCCGTCAAGAGACCTGTTATGTTTCTGAGTTGTCCCCTGCTAAGATTTAGCAGCTCCACAGCCCTCTTTGAACTGGATTTGTCAATTAATGACTTCCATGTCTAAGCCCTGGACGCACTTGCTGCGTTCAGACTTTTTTACTCTAACGATGGTTCATTATTGCATGTTGGGTAATTTGAGCCGGTGTGGGACAAACAATTGCCATAATCTAAAGTCACTTCCAGGTACGCCCAAGTTATTCCTGAACGGCCAGTATCTCTGCTGCAGAGACATGCTCAAGATGCCACTACCGCGTTTTCCACGCTGCGCAAAACCGATGCTTGATGCACTTGCGAAACAAATTTATAATAATATGAAAATATCGCAGACTCCAATCCCACTGTTCTATACTACTAGTCCAGTCAAAACAATGTGTAACCTCCTGAAAAATCCGAAAGTCTTGAAACTTCGCATACTTATTTAAAGGTACGTAAGAATGAATATACCGAAAGTCCTCATGAATATGAGGCGAGCTCTAGGGGCAATTAGCGAAAATAGGGCACTTTCTTTGGTTTTTCGTTAATATCTCGAGAACCGTTTGTCGGAGGCAAAAGTTGATTATATACATAATTAAGGCTTATCAAATTTGCTACAAAAATGATTATATACATTTTTCTTGTATTTCCAATCGTTCCCGAGTTATAGGCGCTAAAATAGAGCGTTTTGTGAAAAAAAACACGTTAGGGCGGTGCAATATGGCATTTCTAATAATATGTGACAATAATATTACTAAATTAAATATATACTTACAATGCATACTCCGACGAGCCGGCACTGCTATTACAAAATTTTGAATTCATGGTATGATGACAAAAAATCTGATGAAAATAATGAGCGACTAAGAATCGTACAAGCAGCAGCAAGAAAAATGGGGCAAGATGTTCAGAAAAATGTGTATGATACATGCGCCTGCCCTCCGGACAACAACTTTTTAAAAGAAGCAGCTTCTTGTGTATCCCCAAATCTACAAGTTTTTCTGGAGACATTGGTAATGAAAAAAGCAGATAATGCAAATAAAAAAAGAAAATGCATTTCTATTGCTCACAGTATTATCTCTGAGATACGTCCAACCTCTTTTATAGCAGCAATAATGAACAGTTTTACTTTGTTTGTGTACAGAAGGTTTGCAAGAAAGAAGTTGGTAAACCTTTTATCAAGTTAAGGGTTCAGTTCTTCATATCACAGCGCACAGCAGCTGGAAATGTCACCAATTCATCACATTCAACCTGATAATGATACTCCTTTTTAACAATTTGTGTTTGACAACGCGGACATTAATGTTAGAACACTGGTCGGTCTCAACACATTCCATTCTATGGGTGGCATTAAATGTGTGCCTTCTAGAAGCGAACATGAAAAAACCAATACCGAGGCTCACCAAGGTACCACCTGCTATGGCAGTAGGGGAACTTAGAGTGATACCCTTACAACCTTACCAAAAATCACAAGGTGGATTTAGTAATGTGATTGTGGAGGATCTGAAAGATATAGTCAAGAAAACTGATCAGCTAACTCCATACGATATTCTTTGGTTGGCAGCAAAATGGCTCAATATTAACCTTCATCTCATGCATACTTACCTATTGTTTCAGGCAGCAAGTGTAGAAGCTGGCCAAGATAATCACATTGCAGGGCCTTCTACCAAGAAGCGATTCAGAGCTGATTAATTTTTCTGTACAAAATTTTCCTTTGAATAACCTCAGCATTTTTTTGTTCATATATTTCATTGTTTAATGTACCTACATCATGTGCCTCATTAATATACATCATAAGTAACATACATCATGTGCTTTTTATACAAAGTTGTGAAGTTTATCTCCTCAATTATCCTTAGTATACAAAAATGTAGGTAAACCATTGTCAAACATTATTAGAAATGCCATAATGTACCGCCCTAGCGTGTTTTTTTTACAAAACGCTCTCTTTTAGCGCCTATAACTCGGGAATCATTGGGAATACGAGAAAAATGTATATAATCATTTTTGTGGCAAATTTGATAAGCCTTAATGATGTATATAATCAACTTTTGCCTGCGACCAACAGTTCTCGAGATACTAACAAAAAAATAAAGAAAGTGCCCTGTTTTCGCTAATTGCCGCTAGAGCTCGCCTCATATTCCTGAGGACTTTCATGATATTCATTCTTAGGTACCTCTAAATAAGTGTGCGAAGTTTCAAAACTTTTGGATTTTTCAGGAGGTTGGGTCATTTTTTGAGGTTTTTTGACTGGAGTATACTTATTTTTTTATCTCAGAATTCGTACTTTATTGCAGACTTCTTTTAATATATATTTTATATCTTCTAATATGACTTTATTTTGACAAAAATTTATTATTACCATTTATGTTTCAGCAATGCCTTGGTTTGGAATGGATATTGGTGGCACTTTATGCAAATTAGTTTATTTTGAACCAAAAGATATCACTGAAGATGAATTGGATGGAGAGGTTGAAACTTTGAGAAATATTAGGAGATATTTGACAAAAAACTCAGCATACGGAAAAACTGGACACAGAGATGCCCATCTTCAGGTAATTTTTGTCTCCCGTATTGTTTGTTCATATAAGTAGGATAAAAAATCATGTCATTGTTACAAAAATCTATCTGAATCTAAAGAAATTATTTACATGATCCTGGGACAATGGAATGTTTAACCCCCTTCCCTAAAAAAACACACACATTTATATATATATATATATATATATATATATATATATATATATATATATATATATATATATATATATATATGTATGTATGTATGTATGTATATATATAGCTTATAAACTTTAATATATAAAGTTGAACTACTTTTAAAGTCACTTACGGGCTTGTAACCTTGGAAAGAGTAAGCACAGCTGATCCTGCTGTCCAACAAACCTTTTTCATCCGCGTTCTTAAACTACCTAATATTCAAGGTTAGATGTACTTTCACCATAATTAGAAACGCAGACCTGTTTCTATCTAATTAGTCTGTCAGTACGGGATACTAATCACAGCAAGAATACACCTATAAAGTAATACAGCTATGGTAGCCAGCCTCTGAGCACATTGTGAGATGTACAACAGGGTAGCCATCTCGGTGCAGAACCAGGTAGTATGTTGGCAGGACAGCTCTAGTTAACACAAATATATGGAGACTGTGTACAACCAACAAAATTTTCAGCCCTGGCTGATTTCTTCCCTAATAGAGAGACAATGGGCTGAGGTAAATGATTTGGGAGAGATTGTATCTCTTTGTCGCACGCCTTTGCCTAGCTTTATTTTCTCCGTTTTAACCCATTTGTTCCCATTGTACTCGCATGGGTACAGCTCACAAATTGTATCACAAGTGACATCTAGCGCTTAAAATGTAAATAAATTCCACATGGTAGGCATCTAGTATATTCAAGAAGTCAACTTATGTAGTTTTGGCGGAAGAGGGCGCTGTTGGTAATTGACAAGACAACAGCTGATTTTGTGAACAAAGTTGCAAGTGTTTTGAGGTCGTTTGTGCTCAAATTTCTGTTGAAAAAATCCATTTATTTAGGATTCTGTTATCATAGACACATTGTCAGGTATGTATTCAAGGGTAATAGCTATATTGCAGAGTTACATTTTACTTTACTTAGTTGCACAGTAGCATGCTAGGTTGATGTACTCATATGAGTACACTGGGCACACACGTGGTCAAAAATTATTATAATTAGTTTTGTTGCAGGTCGATTGATATGATGAATGCTGAGGACTTTTCATCAATAAGTGCTATATCTTTCTATGGTAGGCGTCACAAAAGACTTGAAAGTGCGCTTGACGATGTTGCCAGTTCAAGTCACGAACGTGCAGACATTGTTCTTATTCCTCCAGATGTGGACACCCAAACCGATGAAAAAAATATCGACGAAGATGAATGTGATACGTCACATTTTCCGACTGATGTACCTGGGGAAGTTGAAGTCCGTTATGACAGTGACGATGACGATATTCCATTGTCTGAACTTGCGACTGGAGCTGTTCAGGATTTTTCAAATCCAAGAAAAAAAACCAAAACCGACAAAGAACCTGAGCCTATTATGTGGAGTGAAGATATAGGCAACCTGGAAATGACCGAAACTAATGGATATATTGATCGTTTGAATTATCTGAAAGAGTGTACATATAATGAAACTCCCATACAGACGTTCGAGAGACTCTTCGATAGAGAAATTTTCAAGCATATTGCAGAGCAGTCGATGGTCTATGCAGCCCAAAAAAATGACCACACATTTTCGATCACTGAGGATGAGATCAAGGTCTTCTTAGGTATTTTGATGTTTAGTGGATATCACAAACTACCTAGGGAACGTTTATTCTGGAATTTAGATGATGATCTAGCAGTACCCTGTGTATCCAAAGCTATGTCCCGAAATCGTTATTATGAAATGAAAAAGTATCTGCATTTTGCCGACAATTCGAAACTGGATAAAAACGATAAAATGTTCAAACTAAGACCTCTGATAACGATGCTGAATAAAAACTTCCAACAGTGGGGAATTTTCCACCCTGACCTTTCCATAGACGAGGCAATGGTGAAATACTTCGGACACCATTCTGCAAAGCAGTTCATTAGAGGAAAACCAGTGAGATTTGGGTATAAAGAATGGATGCTTTGCAGCTCAACTGGGTATTGTTATAATTTTGACGTTTACTGCGGGGCAAAACCATCCAGAATCTCAACTGAAAACCAAACGAAGTCTACATTACCTCTTGGATCTAAAGTTGTCTTAGAACTCTTAGAATGTGTTGCTCAACCATCGGACCACGCCGTATTTTTTGATAATTATTTTACAAGCCATAGCTTATTGAAAATGTTACGAGAGAAAGGATTTAGAGCAACAGGAACAGTGAGGGAGAATAGGACAAAAAAATGCCCGTTGCCACCTAAAAACGATATGAACAATAAAGAACGAGGACATTTTCAATATATGTTCGACACAACTAACTCTCTACTATTTGTCAAATGGAAAGATAATAATATCGTCACCATGGCAACGAATTACGACAATATCGAACCACAATCAAGGGTCAAACGTTGGTCTTCGGTGAAAAAAGAGAAAATAGATGTCCCCCAGCCACAGTTGTTTCGTAAATACAACCTATCAATGGGAGGGGTAGACCTTCTCGATCAAGGTGTTAACAATTATAGGATCTCTATCCAGGGAAAAAAATGGTGGTGGGCAATTTTTACCCATATGGTAAATCTCACTCTTGTAAATGCTTGGAGAATTCACATACTCAACAGTGCCAATAAGAACGTTGATCTGCTGTCATTCATTCGAAGTGTCACACGTCATTATCTAAGCTGTTTCAGAAAGGCTACTTATTCTAAAACAAGACCGTCTGCCTCTGTTCCCCGCAGTATCGTACAAGATGAAGGTGGTCATTTCCCTGAAAAACTTGGAAAACAATTACGCTGCAGGCAATGTCATCTCAGAGCACGCTGGAGGTGTATAAAATGTAATGTTACTTTGTGTATTGAGAGAGAATGCTTCATTCAATTTCACAGCAACCGCTAGTGGCAACGTCTTTTTATATATTATTATTTTTTTATATATTATTCTATGTAAGTTTGATATTATAACGTTTTTGCATCTGATATTGTGTTTTAATTTTTCTTATTGGTTAAAAATGTGATTTTAATACATTTGAACTTTTAGCAATCATAGCTACCAATTGTGCCCGCTGTACTCAAATGAGTACGCCAGTTTTTTTCCCATGATATTTTCGAAATTAAAAAAAAAAAAATTTTCTATGTTGTACTAATACGATTCATTACAAAAATGTTAATTTTGTAGTATTTTTCGAAAAAAAAACTACCGTGGGCACAAATGGGTTAAGGTGACTATTCTTGGTGACTTCAATGTCCATAATAAGGAATGGCTAGGATCTTCAAAAACTGATTTACAAGGGAGAGCAGCGGAGGCCTTTGCAGTCAGCAATTCTTTAGCCAATATGGTTCAGCAACCTACTTACTTCCCTCGCATCCCAACACACAGCTCAAATCAATTGGATCTCCTTATTACTACAAAACCTGAATGCTATAAGCCATCAGTCACTGCCCCTCTTGGTCGCTCAGACCACAGCATGGTCACTGCTTCCTGCGCAATGCAACCCAAGGTCACACAGTCATCACACCCACATATCGTTTGGCACTACAACTCCGCGAACTGGGACGAAATGCGGGATTACTTTTCCTCATTTCACGGTACGATAGTATTTAGGCTGTAAGCCCTCGTGGTGTGTTGTTGAAATATTAAAAAAAATAATTGTTGTGCACATCCAAGTTATCGTCATTTTCAAGTATATCGATTAGTTGAGCCAATTCAAGTACTCCAGATCGATATTCTCTCTGCAAGTGAAAATTTTAACTGAAGATGTATCTAAAAGACTAGTGTGGCCATACAGTAACACAGAAAAAAAGTCACTACAGTAACCCAGGTTGAGGCTCTTGAAAATGTTGAACAATGAGGTTATATCTAGTGATTCACCATTGAACACTTTCACATAAAAACATTACTCTGCTTTCAATATTATAATAATGATTACTACTTACTTGGTTGAATGCGCCATTTTCTAGTAGTCTAGATTGTAACTTTTTTTTTCACTTAGGGTTCGGCCGCCGCGTCTTTGCCGCCCCGATAGTACCGCAGCCTTTGGGTTATTGTGCATGCTCTTGGTCTTTTCTACTCCACCCATTCCAAAATCACTCTGCCTAGAACTAGTTTGCACAACAATTGGTAAGGTGAAGTTTTATATCGCTCTGTCTCCGGTCTAGGCGGTCCGTAGATCAGTTGCGGTCTAGAGCTTTACACTAGCACAAGAAGTGCTGGGCTGCTTCCTCCCCCCCTCACCTCAGAGTCTTCCAGCTAGGTCCCCCTCGAACCTCCCAATTTTATGCATGTGTTTCTTGACAGCCATGTGTCCTGTCAAGAGTCCTGTTATGTTCCTGAGCTGTCCTCTGCTAGGATTTAGCAGCTCCACAGCTCTCTCAGAACTAGGTTCCTTAATTACCGACTTCCCGTGTCTGAGCCCTGGACAGTCTGCCTAGTACACCTTATGTTCGTTTCTGACCCAGGACCTAATGGATCACCTAGCAGTCCTCTCCGTCGCGCCCAGGACCGGTTCTGGTCCCATAAATGGATGTGCTGACCCTTTCTTCGCGAGACTGTCAGCTTCTTCGTTGCCTTTGACCCCCGAGTGACCCGGCACCCAGATGAGGCTGACCTCATTCTGCCCAGCCAGGTCGCTCGTCTCGTCTCAGCATTCACTTACCAGCCTGGAATTTACCCGTGGACTACTTAGGGCCTTAAGGGCTGCCTGGCTGTCTGTGGCTATGAGGATCCGCTTGTTGGTGTAGCCCCTCCTCTTGTTCTCTCGCATGCAGTACAAGATGGCGTACATTTCAGCATGAAAGACCATTGCATGAGCTCCGAGGGAAATACTGTGACTTAGCCTCTGTCCTTCCGAATAAACGCCTGCCCCCATTCCACGCTCCCCGCCGGATCCATCCGTGAACCATACGAGCGCGTCCCGTAGTAGGCCCGGCGTCTCCCCCTGCCGTGCCAAATTCTTCAAATGAGCTGTATTAGGACCTTTAGTCCAATCTTCAAGGTTCGTTTGAATTTAAAGTGTTAATTCTAGTAATATGACACACTAATAGTGTACAATTCTTATGAAAATTCACTACGATAATGCTGCATCTCGATTTTTTTTCCTGTTGTCGGGGTTTGGTTAATTATATGGGATTATAAAAATTATTAATTTTATATAATACCAAAAGTGACATTAAAAAGCTATCAATATCATCACCCAGAAAGATAAGATGTCTATCATTAGTTGTTATCTTTATTTAGGTAATTATTTGTTTAGAATTTGTCATTGTTAATATTTTTACGTATTTTTCATTCTAAATAACTGTGAGATTAGCTATTTATGAGCTTACCTGACCTTGAAACTCTCATATGCAATGTTTACATCACAATTAATCTCATTCACATGTGCTGTATCTGTATTTTTTTTTTATATTTACATATTTGCAAAACCAAAAGCATGCATATTTTTTATTCTGTTATCAGTTATACCTCAAATAGAGGTTATCCACTGGCCAACATGAAAGCGAGAAGTGATAGAAAGTTCTTTGAAGGTCACCTTTGATTAAACCTAGTTCGTGAATTCTCTTTAAAAAAAATCCACTAATGAGGAAACCTACACTTTTGAATTTAAAAACAATATTCTTCAAATGAGTGCGTACTAGGCCTCCTAGAACCCAAAACCATGGTCAGATTTAATTTTTATATGTTTACATATAAATATGCAAACCTACCAACCCATTTAAAAAATGCCGATAATATTAATGATCATTTTATTAATAATGTACCTAGGTCGAGTAATGATGGCTCTCAGTTGATTAAGTACCATTACTCAAGTACACTGAATGGCATGACATCTTGCTTTGAATTTAATTTAGTAGATGATAATGAAATCTTACGGATTATAGACAAAATAAAAACTACAGCAGTGGGCATGGACACTATCAGTTTGATAATGATAAGGTACTGTTGCCCACAAGTTATTCCGTATATTACTCATATAATAAACACATGCATTGCAACTGGTGTCTTTCCAGCACAGTGGAAACAGGCATATATTATTCCTTTTCCTAAGATTCCAAACCCGGAGACTCCCAGGGATCTAAAGTCCTATTAGTATATTACTTATTCTTTCAAATATTTTCGAACATGTAATCTATCAACAACTAAATACGCACTTAGATCGGTATCCCATTTTGCCGTCGCATCAGTCTGGCTTCAGACAATTGCACAGTTGTACGTCGGCTTGGTAAAGGTTTCAGATGATATCTTGGAGTCTTCAGACAGTAATAAACCCTAATTTACTTGTTTGTATTTTACATTGCATTGGTCTGAAAACGACTGCACTGGACCTTATTTCTAATTACTTATAGGGTTGAACCCAGTCTGTGAAAATAGACGGCAATTACTCGGAGACACGTTTAATTAGTGTCTGTGTTCCATAGGGGTCAATTATTGGTCCCCTATTATTTAGTATCTTTACGAGCAACACATTTCGAAAGCTTCAACATGGTCAGTTTCATATTAATGCTGATGACACCCAGTTATATTTGTCGTTCGAAAGGGCAAAGGTTCGTGAGGCGGAGGCCAAGATCAATTGTGATCTGGCGAACTTGACACAGTTTTCGAGGGAACATTATTTGTTTCTGAATCCATCCAAATCTATAGTGCTACTATTTGGAAATAAATCATTTGTAGCTGAAATAGCTGATAGTTGTGTTGTGAAGATAAATAACGTCGTAATACCTATCGTTGAGAGTGCTAGTAATTTGGGAGTTACTTTTGAAAATACTTTTAGGTTTACTAGTCAGATTTCCAAATACTTAAGATCATATGCTGGCTTAAAGCTACTTTATCCTCACAGAAATAATTTATCTGTTGAAATGAAAGCGATGCTATGTGACACGTTGGTCTGGTCGCACTTTTTGTTATGCTGCACCACTGTACTATCCCTGTATTGATGTAGTCAACAAGAACAGAGTACAGAAAATGCAAAACCTCGTGTCTCAGATATATTTTTGGATTGCGACGTAGGCAACATATATCGCATAAATTAAGTGAATTAAACCAGCTTAATATGGGTAACAGACTGAAGTTAAGTAAGCTGTGCTTTTACCATCAGGTTGTTTTTAATGCCTATTTGTACAAAAATCCGCTTCAAGATTGACATTCACAACATAAATGTCCGCAATTGTGATTACATAACTCCTTCTAACCATAAAACCTCTCTTTTTGAAAGATCTTATAGTTACAATGTTTCAAAGCTCTATAATGTGATATCAAATGAACTCAAGAGGCTAAAAATTGAACAGTCTAAGAAACATTTGTTTGACTACCTGTAATGTACTCAGTAAATGGTATCCGATCATTTTTCTTTTTGTATTCAGGAATAATTTGGGAGACATTATGACTTTCCGGTTAAGATATCAGTCTAGTTTAGTGTTTAGACTAGGTTAAAGTATTGTTAAAATATTAAATGTAAGATACCTAGGTGAGCAAATTAGTCCGGAGGGCAGAAGGATCTTTTGCTTATTTGATCGCAACCTAGCGGACTTCCTTTGTTTGTGTACCTAATTAATTGTAACGAATGAATAGTTTCTTTTTGTAATGAAGGAAAATTAATTTATATTATATATATATACATATATATATATATATATATATATATATATATATATATATATATATATATATATATATATATATATATATATATATATATATATATATATATATATATATATATATATAATGGATAATTTGAATTTGAAGATCAACCTGCAATTTATATAAACTCCTAATCTTTAAATAATTAAAAAATATAATAAATAAAATTTAAAATTTAAAAAGCCTAAAAAAAAGTATTCTTAATCATAAAATGAAAGATAAAAATCATGCATTTGGTTACTAACTATAGAGCTGTTTGTATTCAGTCAGAGATACCCAAACTTCTTGACTTTTTTGTCTCTAGACATATAACTTGGGAATGCAGACGTGTTTTCGTCGAACAGCAGCATGGTTTTCTTAAAGGAAGATCTACAACAACCAACCTTCTTCTTTACCAGAATGTATTGGTCTCAGCTTTGGAGGATAGGCTACAGGTTGATTCGGTGTATACAGATTTCTCCAAAGCGTTCGATAAGGTTAATCACGCCTTATTATTGTCAAAACTTGCATTGTTGGGTTTTAATGCCAATTTGTTGTCTTGGGTGCGCAGCTTCCTTATGGGTAGGTCCCAGAGTGTAAAGATCAGAAACTTCATTTCTGATAGTATTACTGTTTCTTCAGGAGTTCCACAGGGTTCACATTGTGGTCCAGTCCTCTTTAATCTTTTTATCAATGATGTCATACATTCACTTAAGCATAGTCAGATTTTAATGTTTGCTGATGATATCAAAATTTTCAAGATTGTTCGTTCCAGACAGGACGCTCTACTTTTACAGGAAGACTTAAATTGCTCGGTGGTGTGGTGGCAATCTTCTGACTCTGAATGTTGATAAGTGTTTCTGCATTGCATTCACTAGAGCTCAGTTTCCCATTGACTTCGTGTACTTCATGGCCTCTAATGCTTTACAAAGGAGGGAAATGATTAAAGACTTGGGCATTGTATTGGATAGGGAATTATCTTTTAAGGATCACATAGAATACATAGTATCTAAAGCATATAAAATGTTAGGATTTATTCATAGATCAACTCTGGATTTTTCATGCCATAGCTTGAGAAGGCTGTATTGTGGTCTGGTTCGCTCTTTGTTGGAATGCTCTTCTGTAGTCTGGAGTCCGAATTACAATATTTATATCAATTAGATTGAGGCCATACAAAATAGATTCTTAAGAATTTGTGCTCACAGAATGGGCTTGCAGAAAAATGATCTTAACTTTTCTTATTTGCAGAATCGGCTGCACATGCAGTCACTCAGTGGTAGAAGGATTGTCAATGATGTTTGTTTTTTACATAAATTATTAGTTAATAAAATTGATAGTTCTTCTTTGCTTGAGTTAGTCTCTCTAAGGGTTCCGGACCGCACGAGAGCAAGGGAGGTTTTTGTGGTTCCCTTCCATCGAACCAATTATGGCTTTTTCATTCCGATGTCGAGAGTGGCGAGAACTGCAAATGAGTATTCGGAGCTCTTGGATATGTTTGATGATTCTGATCGTTCAATTAGAGGCATTTTGAGAGGTGTTATTGATTGAATTGTCGTACATAGGGTGTACAGGTTATGTTTTGCTTTTTTGTTATGTTATCATATTGAGATAGGTTATTTAAGACTAATGTACTTTTAGATGTTCTTATTATTATTGTAAATAGTTGATCCGTTGAATAAATAAATAAAAAAAAAATTAAAAAAAAAAGTCTAGATACTTAATATTGGTATCGGGTCTATGGAATCTACAAACCCGTAATGATTACTTTGTAACGAATACAATGTAACGAGTAGTGGATCTGAAAGTAACGATTACATACGAGTATTGAATAGGTACGACGATGCCCATCACTACAATGAACTCATCTAAGCTATTTACAAGGAATGTGTTTGCCAAATTTATAACCTTCTCTTCAAAAGCAATCAAACTGTCTGTGGGAGGCTCCGAAATTAAATATTTTGTGATTTGGAATATTTTCATGAATTTTTGTCATTATTTTTTGTTTCTTGTAACCGTTTGGAAATTTTTCAGATGGACAATGTTATAATAAGAGCAAGAAAGGGGACACTTCATTTCATACGTTTCCCAACATGTGAGATGAAAAACTTTCTCCAGCTTGCCAAATCCAAAGGTATGGCCAATCTTGTAACAACTGTTTGTGCCACAGGTGGAGGAGCTTACAAATTTGAAAATGATTTTAAAAGGGTAGGTAACAAATACGTATTAAAAACACTTATTTTGGAACATATTTTTATATATCAGTACCTCAGAGCTAAACTGTATTAACTCACAGAACGAAAAGTTTGACAGTTTTGAGAGGAGTTAATTGTCCATAAAATCAATATTAAATTTACAAGGTGGTAATCAATAATAGAGAGTTCTATATATAACTGTTTCTTCAGCATTTGCTCATAAAATTGTGTTGCTATCTTGACTAGATTTTGAGATAATATGGGGCTAATATTGTTTAGTAGGATGGTATTTCTGTAATATAGTTTTTGGTCTACTTTTTACACTTAATATAGATGCAAATAAGGAGATAACACAACAAACAATGTTAACCCGGCGTCCGACATGTGGGGTGTGACAAACCCAGAGAGAACTAAAATGTCGGATTTCAAAAATACTGCGCTCACATGCATATCTCTCTCGTTAGCTTTAGGAAATTGTCGAGTCTCTTAGCGTGCGGAGCTATTTTGACAACAGTTTGCTAGAGTTTGTGTTAATGAACGGTTTAGTTTACCTAGGGTTTGTCAAACCCCACGTGTAGGATTGTGTTACAAAATTCGAACATTTCTCAAATAAATTTCTATCGCATTTTTTGCGCCTTTGCTTCAAATTTTGAGGTATGTTTCCTTATTAAATGTCGATATTATTCACCAGCCCTTGATATCATTAGGTTAACTATGGAAGACTACGAAAAGGAAATGCGTCGCCTCCAGGATCTGTGGAAGGAGGTGCAAAGCGAAGATGAAGAAGTAATTGAATCAGACGATGAGAGTGAGATAGACAATGTACGCATAAACAGTGACTATCCAAATGTTGAGCAGGAAGCAAATAATGAAGATGGACAAGGTAACCTTATGGAAGCTGCCGGTGTTACCACTAACGCACACGAAAATGATGTAACCGAAAATGAATCTGAAATAGTGCAAGATCGGCAAAAATACTATTTAGGGAAAAATGGAACTAAATGTAGAAAAACATATTATAACAGGAATGTGAGAACCCGAGGCGAGAACCTGATAACTCGATTGCCTGGTGTCAAAAGATGCGCTAGAGATAAAAAAAGTCCTCTTGAATGTTTTCTTATTTTCATCGATGAAGAAATGATAGACGATATTAGGCAGTGGACAAATCAACGAATTGAGGAAAAAACATGTGAATGGGAGAAATCTTCTTATTATCAACCTACAAATAATATAGAACTAAAAGCTTTATTCGGACTGCTATATTTAGCAGGAGTTTTTCGAAACAACCACCGTTTACTGAAGGATTTATGGAAAACTGACGGAACCGGTTTTGAAATATTTCGAGTAACTATGGCCCAAAGACGGTTTGAATTTTTGCTTACATGTTTGCGATTTGATAATAAAGAAAATCGCTCGCAAAGACGCGAAATAGATAATCTGGCACCTATTAGAGCCATAACAGAAAAATTTACTGATAATTGCAAAAATGCCTATTCGCCTGGTAGATATTTAACCATTGATGAGAAATTGGAAACTTTTAGAGGCAGTTGTCCATTTCACCAGTACATACCGAATAAACTGGCTAAGTACGGCATTAAGGTTCAAGCTTTGGTAGATGCCCGAACGCATTATTTAGTAAACATGGAGGTCTATGTGGGTAAGCAACCTGATGGGCCCTTTGCTCTTAGTAATACTCCAACTGCAATAGTGGAACGGCTCGTCAGTCCATATGATGGTAGTCACAGAAATATTACGTGTGACAATTGGTACACAAGTTACGATCTATTTGAAAAGCTCCGTACAAATCATCATCTGACTGGAGTCGGTACAATTCGAAAAAATAAAAGGGAAATCGCTCCGACATTTTTGAATGTTCGAAATCGACCAATAAAGTCAAGTGTTTTTGGTTTTCAAGAAAATTTTACAATAGTATCGTACGTTCCAAGAAAGGGCAAGGTGGTTCTGCTGATGTCAACCCTTCATCATGACGATTCCGTAGATGAATCCGAAGATAAGCTACCTGAAATAATTTCATTCTACAATCTAACGAAAGGAGGGGTAGATACAGTATATGAATTGTCTGCAAACTATAATGTATCTCGCAATAGCCGACGATGTCCTCTAACACTATTTTTTTCTATAATGAACACTGCTGGTATCAATTCCCAGATAATTCATCGTGAAAATAATAATGGATTAATTCTGAAAAGAAAAGATTTTCTCACAATGTTGGGGTTTGAATTGATAAATGATTATCAAAAATCTCGGGACGCAGCAAGTGCGTTATGGTAGTGAATTTTCATAGAAATGATCTGGCACAAAATATTTTATTATAACTTTTTTTTCTTGTAACATAGAAATTTAAATTTTGGTGTATAGTTTACTTTTTATATGGTAAACCTACCTATCAAATTTGGTTATCATAGATTTTTTATTTTTTAAGATAAATTTTTTTTTCAAATGAAAACTCAAAATTTTTCCAGAAAACCTCGTCCGATTTTTCTGATTAACAAACTTATCAAAGCCATTTACAAAAGTAAGGTACATGCCAAATTTTATCAAAATCGGCCAATTATTCTTTGAGAAAAAAATTTTTTTCGAATGAAAACTCAACATTTTCCCGGAAAACCTCGTCCGATTTTCCTGACTAACAAACTTGTCAAAGCCATTTACAAAAGGAAGGTACATGCCAAATTTTATTAAAATCGGCTTATTACTTTTTGAGATAAGAATTTTTTTTCGAATGAAAACTCAAAATTTTCCCGGAAAACCTCGTCCGATTTTCTTGACTAACGAACTTATCCAAGCCATTTACAAAAGAAAGGTACATGCCAAATTTTATCAAAATCGGCCCATTATTTTTTGAGTTATCGGTGTGATACATATATATATATATAAATATATATATATATAAATATATATATATATATATATATATATATATATATATATATATATATATATATATATATATATATATATATATATATATATATATATATATATATATATATATATATATATATATATATATATATATATATATATATATATATATATATATATATATATATATATATATATATATATATATATATATATATATATATATATATATATATATATATATAAACATATAAAAATTGAAACTGACACCGGATATGGGTTCTAGGGGTCCTAGTTCGCGCTTATTTGCAAAAAATTTTTCAAAATTCAAAAGTCGGGATCTCCCCATTAGTGAATTTTTTCTACGAAAATTCACTAAAACCAAGGATGACCAACTTTAGAATACCTCGCGAAATAAGGACGGCTTTGCTCAAAATCAGAGGAGAACCCGAAGAACCTCCTACAAAGACCTAATCGTGATCGCAAAACTAAATATGTATGTGAGGCTTGCGAAAAAATGTTATGTTTAGAACACACGCTTATGTATTGCGAAAATTGTAGTCACTTTCCAAATGCATAACTTTTTTGGTTTTACATATTTTGATATAATTTTTTTTATATAGTACACTGCAATGTATTAACTTATATTCTATTGTTTCTGTTTATTTGATGGTATAGAACCATTGTAAATAAAAGTTTTTTATAAACGTTTTTTTTTACTGCCTAAAACAGGATGATGTGAGCTTTTATTTTCTAATTTTCTTCTAAAGAAGTTTTTGTGTTGCTAATGAAGAAATGTGATATTTGTATTTAGTGTCATAAAAAATATATATCAAAAATTCAGTTAAAGGAAAAAAAATTGTGGGGTATGTGATACCCCACATGTCGGAAGATGTTAAAGATTTTCACATGTCAGACGTCGGACTAATATACTTTGTGAAAACATCACATTATTTATAAATGAATGGTAAAAGAAACATGTCTTCGTTACAAACAAAATAAATCTTCTCTAGTGTTTCAACAACGCTTAGTATGTGTTTAAGTATCATAGCTAGCCTTATCGGCATGACGTAAATTTTGATAGAAACCATGAAACTGAGTTGGGAGCCACTGAAGTAAACTTTTAAGATGATTATATTTTTTTGTGGGTATTTCCCTTAGTTGTTCACGTAGTGCAGGCAAATGTGACGGAAGAGTTGCACGCCTACCACTCCTACCATTAAATCAACAAGAAAAGTAACCCTGGCTCATTCTGCCGTAACTGCAGATGAACTACTTTTGACATTCGGAAATCTTTATTCTCTTGCATCTTTTTTCTAAAGTTAAATGGGGAAGAGTTGTTCGAGTATAGTATAGTATATATATAGTATATATGAAGTCTATGAAATTGGCAACTTCGATATTCACTTCATTAAATGGTTTTGACCGACAACAAAGTCTAGCCAGCTGCACGCCAGGGTGTCTTTACTTTGAGAAAGGGTGTTGGTTTCCGCTCTCTCTCAATAAGGAAGTGGTCACTGGCCACCTCCATATGGCTATGGCCACGTAATAAAAACTTATGATTAATGGTTGTTATGTGAGGATGAAGATGTAAAGTCCAAAGGTAAGCCATAAACATGATGATATTACGGGTCTGGATGGACAATTATAAGATAATATTGTAATTTAAGAAACATTTTCACACAGTGATTCCATCCATTTAAAAAAACGAGAGGTTATCTCATTAGTTGCACGTCCAGATTTTGATTCATTCCACATAAAACAGGTAGTAAGATTAGCAGAAAAATCGGAGATTGTATAATTGTAAATCCACAATTTAATCTTATAGAAACTTTGCTGATTGGTGAGGAGAGGCCTTGGAAGACATTTCTGTAAGTCGATTGTCATTAATGTTTTTGTACCACTACTTTCCGAAGCTTTGTCCTTATCTGCGTATATATTATTTGCCTCTGAAAGATTTTTCTGAGATTCATACTCAAAATTATCTTTTTCTTCTATAGTTTAAGTTTTAGCAAGCATAAATTTATCACATTCGTCACATGTGTCTCCATAAGGTAATTTGAAGACCAGGTTAAATTTTTGGGGGTCATGTTTACCTCTTTGATCTTCCTCAGTTAAACCTCCATTTTTCTTTTTTGTAAGGCCTTGTGACAAATGTTTCAGAGATGCTCAATGTTGATAGGAAGAACTTCTGACAAAATAGGGGCTAAAGCTGAACCTTGAGGGACTCCTGCATTAATTGGATACAGTTTAGAGGAATGGCCATGCACGACAACAGAAATGCTCCGGTTGGAGAGGAAATTTGCTGTCCAGGTACAGAGTTTTCGTGGTAGGCCATAGGCCGGAAGTTTATTAAGCAGTGCTGCGTGCCAGGCCTGGTCGAATGCTTTGGATATGTCTAGAGCGACAATCTGGGATTCACCGTGTAGTTCCATAGACTTGTTCCAACTCTTAACCCCCCAGTAATTCCACTGCTGGGTCTGCCCTGTAGGCTTCCCAGTCCGGCTTGCGGGGCTCCCGGTACCATACCATTTGTCTTTTGACTTTGGCGATTTTAAACCGGATGTATCTGTGGTCTGAGCTAGTCACTTTCCCAGATACAGCCCAGTTCTTAACAAAGTCACCCAGAAACTAGGTGGAAACTGTTAGATCTAAAACTTACGAGCTTGCCCACAACTCATGGTGCGCGTTCGCATCCATACTAATGATGGTCTGTCATCCACCTGCTCTGCTACCCACCATCAGCTGCTCCAATTCCTTGGGTGGAGCAGGGTCCGTGCTGTCCCCTGGCAGATAGACTGATCCGACAGTAATGTCCCTCGGCCCATCCGCTCCTACACATCTGATTTTGATTGTTGCCAGGTCTCTGGAACAGAAATTCATTAAAGGTAGAAACTCTATCCCTCCCCTGATAAAAATGCAGGCCCTCGGGTCCACGCTGGATCTGCTGTAGATGAGCTTTCCAGCAGCTCTGCCGAGTCCATTGATCTCTCCTTTATAAGAGTAGGGTTCCTGAGTGAGGGCCACACCCGTGTTCCTCAGAGCCATCAGTAATCCAGCCGTGACTGCCCTACTGTGTTGGAGGTTGACCTGAAGGGACCCAAGTCCCATCAACCCCCGGTTGCTTCCCCAGTGGGCGGAAGCTAACCCCTCCCAGGCCCCAGAATGCCTTGAAGGAGGTTCCTTCAAGGACTCTGTAAGACGCCTCGTCGATCGAGAAGGCGAGAGTCTGTCCTTTCTCCTCTGCCTTCCTGCTTAGAACCGACCAGTGTTGTGTCCCCAGTTCAGGGTTCTGGATTTTCAGTCTACTGACCACCGTCTCCTGCGGGTAGGTGTCGGGGATCCGTACGAGGACCTTGCGTCTCTTTGGGAGTTTCTTGGGCTCGACGGCTGTCAAGTCCGCCCCCTCCGAACTCTGACTGAGGCCCCCGATCGGTTTCCGCAGCCAGTCTCGTGACTGCGGGCCGGCACAGGTTATCCAGAGGATGCCTCTCGCCAGGCGCGCCCAGTGAAACTGAGGCGGGCTCTCCCCTTCCTGAAGAGAGTCCACCGCAATTACCACCGCAGCCTGGACCAGGTCCGCCTTCCCCTGGTCTAGCGTGACCTCAGGATGGCATCTGTCATTTACCGCCATCCCGAGGCCCTCCGCAGCCTCCCTATTCGAGCCAGTCTGCGCCGGTGTTCCGGCCCTGGCCCTTTTGGGATGTCTGTCTGTAGTAGGCTGGCTAGAGCCCGAGCGGGGCTTCTTATAACTCGCACCCCCACTTTTGCACCTTTACAGGTGCCCTGGTCCTTTTGGGACGTCTGTCTATAGTAGGCGTTGCACCTTTACAGGTTTCTCGACCGTCCACGCCCCGGTGGCCATTTTCTGTGCCCTCCGGAGCTTCTTTCTTTACGCCCCGGAAAGGCTCTTAGACTGCCGGGACAGTCCCTCTACCCCTGCAGTAGAGTCTTCACTGATGGAGGGGACAAGTCTGTGGCCGATCCCTGGTATTTACGTCGGTCGTGAGACCTCCAGAGTCCGCGGACGCTGCCGCCCTCTGGCTCATCTCTGTTTCCGGAATAGACTCAAGGCACGAGTCTGTAGCCGGAGCCACTCTTTAAGCCTCATTGGTTTTGGTTTTATTTAAATTTCTCTTCTTCATGTTGTTCCCAGGAGAATGGGGTAAATACTGTCCACACCATCAGAACCCCCTGTGTGGTGCAAGGCGGGTTACTCTGGCGGGTTGCCCGGTACTCAAGAGGTTCCGTTCACAACACCATCACCCTGGTGCCATCCATCCCTAGGCACGGGTCACATGACACCGTGGATTGGGGAGCTTTCTCGACCTCCACGTCTAGATCCGGCATGCTTAGATATAAGCAGGGTCACCTTGTGCAGGATGCGGCTCTTCACCACACATAATTGTCTTGGGAAAAGCTTAATCGAAAGCTCATGTTGTTGTTTCCGCTTCCTCAGCATGCCCCCTGGAATCGTTTGGTCCCCGACTCCTTGACCCCAAGTTCAATATATGCTTTCCACTTTATTTGACAGTCGAGTACAAGACCCAAGAATTTTACATTCTTTGATGTCATCAAAACCTCCTCTCCATACAAGTAACTACGTGGTTCACCAACAAAGTAATTAAATGAAACAAGGTGGGTGTTATCGACACTCAGCTTCATGCCGTTTCTGTTGAACCAGTGATAAAAAGTACTCAAACAACGGCTAAAAGACTGCTGTACATCTTGTCTTGTTCTTTGGACACCTTAAGAACAGCGGCTGTGTCATCCGCATATAGGGTTGTATGATATTCCTCAGATATTTTAGGTAAATCATTGATGTAAAACGAGAAATAACAGTGGGCCAAGAATTGATCCCTGTGGTACTCCGTGTTTTATTTGAATCCATTGTGAACACACTTCGCTGCTGCTTTCAGGATCGCCTTGATTCTTTGATTTCTCTGTGTAAGGTAAGATCTAATAAGCGTCAAAGGTGTTCCTCTTATACCCAGCTACTCTAATTTGCAGTATACTATGTCATAATAAACGCTATCGAAGGCCTTTGATATGTCCATGAATATGCCTGTCACATTACAAAATATGCAATAGGCCCCAGCAATTCCTCGGCACAGTGTTTGGTCACGCTTACAGGAATCTCGTCAAAGCCCGTGGAGTTTGTGGCTTTCAGTTCCATTCTTATATTATAATTATAAATATACGTTTAACTCTATTCTAATATTGTTTTTTCTTTTCTCATTTTATTTTCCAGGAAGTAAATATGAAGCTTGCTAAATTCGATGAACTAGATTCTCTGTTAAAAGGACTACAATATATTGATGCACAAAAGCCCAATGAATGTTATTACTGGGCAAATCCTACTGATGATGGGGCATGTACAAAAGTGACCTATGATTTTTCCAACCCATATCCATTTTTAATAGTTAATGTAGGTTCTGGTGTTAGTATTTTATCTGTATATTCACCTACCAATTATAAAAGGGTGTCGGGAACTAGGTAAGTGAATGGCAATACACATTAGGTAAATATAAGTGAAAATAAGATACACATACAGTAGAACGTTGATAATCCGTTCTATATTTAGATGATAAAAAATCTTTTTGGCAATTGAATCAAACCTTGACTGATTTGTTACAAAAGGACCTAGACAACATCGCAGAATGGTGCCTCACCAATGGAGAACAGCTTAGCGCTAAGAAATGCAGGGTTAATGACCTTTTCAAATAAGAAGTTTTCTATTCTTCACCACTTCAATATTGGTAATGGAGGGTACCCAGCGACCTGGATAAATCAGGGAATGTGAAATACCCCCTAAAATGTCAGGGAAATTTGTGATTTTACTCAAATGTCATGGAAATCATTCAGTGGACCTGGAAATTATATGTTTTTAAACTTTCGTCACTAGCAGATGCATTTTTATTTTGATTTCATATATATTATATGAATTTTCTCATGTAAATAGTTTTCTCATCCCTAGGAAAATATATCTGATAACAATGCGGCTTAACTTTGGTACAAATATCGATTAAATCCTCCAATGAACGCAGTGTATGCCACATCATGCGCCGATATAAATAAAGCCTTCTTCATCTATTTCAAACATGTCATATGTACATCCCACTTGGAATGTTCTTCCCTGAATGCATAAAATGCGAAATCCGTTTTAGGTATTAGCCGGTAGAGCTGTGCTGTGAATGTGTTTATTCTATTTTAACCTTTATGATCATGTTGAAAGTTCTGTGCTACCTAGAGACTTCTGGTTTTTCTATCACACTGGAAAATTCTTTCCGGAGCCTAAGTTCGTCGGCCAGTTGTAAAAGTCAGGTTTTTCCGTGAAAAAATTGCTAATGTTCTTCTCGAAGATGCCACATATTATAAACTTAACGGAGTTAAGCATACTTATGTTTTTGATTATGTAAGTTTTTGTTCGTAATTTTTATTTCTTTTGTTCATAAAAAAATGTACTCGAGGGGCCTGGAAATGTCAGGGAATTTAATTTTTGATTTCTGCTGTGTACCCTGTAATCAGTCTCTTGAAATTGTATGTAAAATCACTAACTTTGGTGTAACCTTTGATATAAATCTGCACTTCCACCATCACATCATCACATTGGCTATTTAGTGCGGAGTTCCAGGTGCTTTAGACCATAGATTCTCAAACTTATTTCGTCCACCGCCCACCACCCCAATGCTTTGGAAATAATTTTTTTTCCAGAGCGCGCCAATTTTTTTTTACTCACCACCCGTAGCGCATCCGAATTTCTCATCCTCTGATGACGCTAACTTGGTTGGTGAAACGATCATGAGGGAGCAGATGTCTGTTGAACCCCCACAGAACCATCATTGTTCCATATACCAGAAGAAGAAGGTGTTATATGTAATATGGTAATGCTCTTTCTGTTTAAATAAATACATAATAAAGATCACAGGACCACAACAAACTAAGGTTTCAATTATTTGTGCACGAAACTTACAGTCTGAGGACTAAACAGGGGACAAAATTAAGGATTCTGTAGATGTATTATGTTGTGGTGGTCTGTTTTCTCCCGCTTGATTGTGCTCGCGATTTTCCATAGTAGCATACCGTGTTTTATTATTCGGTTCTCTTTTTGTTTTCAGTCAGTAGTTCTGCCACGGCATAGTTTATTGTTTATTATGCTGTCATGCCGTGGTTATAGTTTGCATTAGCAGCATTACCGGGTTTTGCATTATCAAAGTTCTACTGTACTTAGATTTAGTACAACTCAATGTTTTATTAAGAAAAAAAGTTGAATCAATATCTAAAATATGATTGATGCCTGTTGATATTTTACCACTTGCTTATGTTTACATACATGAAATACAGTAGACTCGTGATTTCCAACAGCTTATTAACCGGGAAGTGGATCAACCGGGATCGTCATTTACATAGTTACGATTAAATATTTTATTACAAGAATAAGACAACGAATGCCCTAACAATTCAAGCATGTACCTTAGTTGCCGATGGCTGTAAGCGGATAGTTTATATGATCTTTTCAAAGAATTTTGTCTGCTCGTCAAAGCTTTAGATATCCTAGTAGAAGCTATAATCATAAGTTATTTCCGAAAAGTAATAAATGAGACTCGAGTTTATGTTCCGACCATGAACCGTCATCGCATGCCGTGCATGCAATTTGATTTTTATTCACGTTTTAGTAGAAACTGGTGCTTTTAAAGTTTCAGCTTCGGTATTCTTTTTGTTCAGTAGTCATTTCGGTGCATAAGTGTAACATTGACCGCAATCAAAATGTCGCTTAAGAGAAAGCATGTTGTCCTAATCCAGCAAAAGCTGGAAATTATAAAAAAAATTAAAATGGGGTCTCAGTTAAAAGTTTAATGATTGAGTATGGAGTTGACGATCAAACTGAGAATGACATTGTAAAAAACAAAAACCAAATCCTGGAGTTTTCCGCTACCTCCGATAATGTGTCTGGTATGTCTAAATGGAAAACTATGAAAACTGCACGTATGACGAATTAGACTAGGCCATGTTTTTATGGTTTAACCACACATAGTGACGCCTTAAACTACAGTGAACAGTTACTCAGTTATTTAGAACAACAGGAAGATGGGACGCCTTCCGAAAAGATAATGTTGCGCAATTTACGTGCTACCATTCTTCGAAAGGTAGTAAATGATTCAAGAAAACAGACAAGCATACTCTCTTACTTCTCTAAATAGGTATGTACAGGCAGATATGTATTTACAATGTAATATACCTGTCTTAATATGTTTAATTAATTAACATTTCTTTGGTCTTTATTTGGTATTTATTTCCCAAACATATGCCATGTAGGATTTTGTCGCGTTTTTATATGTGAAAATCGACGATTGTGGCTTAACCGGGAAATAGATTAACCAGAAAAGTATTTTTACCGGCCATCCCAGAAAATCGAGAGTCTACTGTATTGTTAGTAAATATCATATACCTTATGATGTGCCTACATCTTTATGGAAATGTCATGACGGGTAGTATTTTTGGTTTACAGTATAGGAGGTGGCACGTTTCTGGGACTCTGTTGTCTTCTGACTGGATGTAACACGTTTGAGGAGGCACTGGAACTGGCAGCTGAGGGTGACCACACTCATGTTGATAAGCTAGTTCGTGACATATATGGCGGAGATTATCGGAGGTTTGGTTTGCCAGGCGATCTTGTAGCTAGCAGGTGAGTTTTCTGCTGGTTAACATTAAATTTATTTGTTTATGTAAGTATATGAATACAGTTGAATGGAACGTTCTCAATTTTAATTTTAAAATTACAATTCTTTATAAAAGTATACAAACAAATAGAATTTTGTGTGTAAACGTTCTTGTATAAATTAAGTTTTATAAACAAAATTCTCCCCGGTTCTAAGGGTGTGTGAAGTTTCCAAATTTCGCTAACAAAGATAGCGTCATCAGAGAGATTAATAAACTTACTACATCCTTTTGGTGAGGGTAGGGTCACTGATGAGACATATAGCTCTCTTCTGAATGGAGTCCAGGATACTGACTGTAGAAGCGGCAGCAGCACCCCAGATGTGGGAGCAGTATTCGAGGTTTGGTCTTATTTGCAATGTATATAAGGTATAGAGATTAGCTGGTGAAAAGTATTTGCGAGCCCGGAAGAGGAAACCTAATTTCTTAGCAGCTGCTTCTGCAATTGATGTTGGTGCCAATTAAGATTTCGATCCACAGAAATGCCAACAAGTGAAAAGGACTCATTACTTTGAATAACTTGGTTGTTCATTGTGATGGGTCTAGGGCTGGTGTATGTCTTATGAGATAGAAAGCAAGACTGAGCAGTCTAATATTTTTTGGAGACCCACAGAGACAGAACCCTCCATGAGTCTGCGATCCTCGTTTAATTGGGCTAAAGAGACAGGCTTAGAATATTGTATATTTGAGTGGAGGGTGCTGTCGTCTGCGTAACTGTGAACTGGGTTGGATGTGCTAGAGAGGAGGTCATTGATGTGGAGTAGAAACAAAGTAGGGGCTAAAACTGAACTTTGAAGGACTCCTGCATTAATTGGATACAGTTTAGAGGAATGGCCATCCACGACAACAGAAATGCTCCGGTTGGAGAGAAATTTGCTGTCCAGGTACAGAGTTTTGGTGGTCGGCCATAGGCCGGAAGTTTATTAAGCAGCGCTGCGTGGTAGACCTGGTCGAATGCTTTGGATATGTCTACAGCGACAATCTGGGATTCACCGTGTAGTTCCGTAGACTTGTTCCAAGAATGGGTGACAAAAGAAAGGAGGTCAGTAGTTGATTTCCGCTGACGGAATCCATACTGCCTGTCGTGGATTAGACTGTGTTTTTCAACAAATTTTAGTAATTGGGTGTTTATATACTTTTCCATCACTTTAGAGACGACTGGAAGGAGAGAAATAGGCCTGTAGTTGCTAGGAAGCGCTTTGGATCCTTCTTTGGGGACGGGTTGTACTCGAGCAGTTTTCCAGTTACTAGGGAATATGCCTCTATTGTAAGATGTCTGAAACAGACGAGTCAGGACAGGAGCAAGTTCTGGTGCACATTTTTTGAGAACAATTGCTGGGATCTCGTCAAGGCCAGAGGCTTTCCTGGGATTAAGAGAAGAGAGCATCTTTCGTACCTTTTTAGTTTTGAAAATGATATCCGTCATTTTATGTGCGACATTGGGGACTGTTGGTAGTTGAACATTTGGAGGTGGATTGAGAGTAGAATTGCCGGCGAACGAGGCAAAAAGTTCAGCCTTGCCCAGGGCGGTAGAGTCAATTTCATCCCCTGAAACAATAGGTGGGAACATGCTCTTGCAGAAATTATTCCCAATAGATTTAGCAAGAGTTTAGAAGGGTTTGCTGCCGTTAGAGCTTGAGAGGACTTTGTTGTTAATGTGGTTATTAAACGAGTTTTTTGCCTCGGAAAGAATGCGGACATAGCGGTTTCTTGCGTCGTTAAATGCTTGATGGTTTTCTTGACTGGGATTGTGTAGAAGTGTTTTGTGAGCTTTGACCTTTTCAAGTCTGGCCTTGTCACACGATTTAGAGAACCAGGGCGTTTGAATATGAATAAACTGAGTTTTTCATCCCTCTGATGAAGCTAACTTTGTTAGCAAAACGATCGTCATGTCTGAAACTGTATTGTGATGAATTGAGTTGTCCAAATTTGAAACTTTGTTATCAAAACGATTATCAGGTCAGGTCAGGTAACAAAGTTAGCGCCATTAGAAGGACTAATAAACTCATTTTATTGTTACTAAGTTTATTCGTTCCGCTGAACTAACTAACTTTGTAAGCAAACGGTTGTCAGGTCTAAAAACTGTATTGTGATGAATTGGGTTCTTCAAATTGTACTATTCAGTGCTCATCACAGGTTCCAATATAAGGCATTTCGATTGTATAAGGCTGTGACAGACTTTTTTTACCCCAGGACAAAAATTAAAGAGTGATATCAAGCAGGCAAAAGAAAATTATTTAAGGGATATATTGTTACGTTCTGGTTCTGTCATCCGTCAGTAGTTTTCCGTGGTGGATTGCTATCTGATTCTAGCTTGGGGGTTGGCCCCTGTTCTTACAGGTTGGCACCTATTGCTGACCGTTTAACTACAGTGGGAGACTAGACTGTCTTTTTCTTGACATTTCACCTGTCGACCTGTAAGGTTGTGACATAGACATTGTAATTTTTGGAGTACGAGTATAATTGTTATTTATTTTACAGTTTTGGGCAAATGAACTCTCTGGATAGGCGTAGCAAAGTTAGTAGACAGGATCTTGCAAGAGCTACACTGGTAACTGTTACGAACAATATAGGATCCATTGCAAGGATGTGTGCCACACAAGAAAAAATAGATAGGGTATGTTAAGTTTTTCTTTTTGTTTGCATAATGTATGCGTCTTCAGAATAGAAACTTGATGTTACATATCCAAAATAGGCTGCTGATATCAAGTTCAGCTTGACTTATAATTTCAATAAATGTGCATGTTAGAGATTAGATTTTATATTTCCATTTTACCTTTGTTTATTGTTACTTTTAATAGTCATTATCTTGGCCAGCTCCCTAAGAGGGTTAGCACACGTTTGAACCAGCATTGATCCGACAGGGCTCCCACTCGTCTGGAAAAGAGGGAAAAGTCGGAATTTGTAGAAGTTCTAAAGCTGGTCAGCTCTTTAATAGATGGCTGGTGTGGTATACTTGCAATATGGTAGGTGGTAGTGGAATTTTCCTTTATGTGATAGTAAAGGATTTTTTCACGCCCGAGGAGGTACCACCCCTTACATCAAGGGACCGGTAAAGTCCCAACGGACGTTTCCGGTTCTGGTGTATGAGTCGGTTTCCCTTATAAGCAAAAATGATGATGGCTCCTCCTTGTACAAAAGATTCCGGAGGCAAAATACCCCTCCATTCGGATCTCCGGGAGAGGGGTGTACAGGGGGCACCAGCATCGAGATTTACAATATCCTTCTCGAATATATGTGGCCTAAATTCTAATCTGAACTCCGTCCATCATTTCCTCCAGGCTAATAGGCCCCAACTCCTCTTCCTCACCGAAACTCAAATCAGTGCCAAAACAGCCACTAATCACCCTAATTTCCCGGGTTATGAGCTCCTCACTTCTTTTAGATTCCATGGAGGCGTGTGTGTGTATGTCCGTAGCAATCTACCCTGCACCAGACTCCCCAATTTAGAAGCTGGAAGAAGAGACATACTATGGATAAAACTCTCTCTCAGGGCTGCAACTAAATTCATCTGTTGCATTTACCCGGTCACCTTCTGACAACAACTTTGTCCAGCTCTTTGACTACCTTTCTGAAAAAACCGACCATCTGATTTCTAAATATCCTTCCTCTGAGGTCACTATTCTTGGTGACTTCAACGTCCATAATAAGGAATGGCTAGGATCTTCAAAAACCTATCCACAAGGAAGAGCAGCGGAGGCCTTTGCAGTCAGCAATTCTTTAGCCAATATGGTTCAGCAACCTACTTAATTTCCTCGCATCCCAACACACAGCTCAAATCCCTTGGATCTCCTTCTTACTACAAATCCTGACTGCTATAAGATATCAGTCACCGCCCCACTGGGTCGCTCAGACCACGGCATGGTCACTGCTTCCTGCGCAATGCAACCCGAGGTCACACAGTCATCACACCCACGTATCGTTTGGCACTACAACTCCGCGAACTGGGACGAAATGCGAGATTACTTTTCCTCATTTCCATGGGTGTCTGTCTGCTTGTCTCATCCTGACCCCTCTGATATCTCACAAAACACCACCGAAATTATCCAAGCTGGCATGGAATTATTTATTCCACGTACACAGAAAACCTCTGCAGCCACTCAAAAGCCCTGGTTCTCTAAATCCTGTGACAAGGCCAGATTTGAAAAGGTCAAAGCTCACAAAAAGCTTCTACACAATCCCAGTCAAGAAAACCGTCAAGCATTTAATGACGCAAGAAACCGCTATGTCCGCATTCTTTCTGAGGCAAAAAACTCGTTTAATAACCACATCAAAAACAAAGTCCTCTTAAGCTCCAGCGGCAGCAAACCCTTATGGACTCTTGCTAAATCTATTGGGAATAATTTCTGCAAGAGCACGTTCCCACCTCTTGTCTCAGGGGATGAAATTGTTTCTACCGCCCTGGGCAAGGCTGAACTTTTTGCCTCGTTCGCCGGCAATTCTACTCTCAACCCACCTCCAAATGTTCTACCACCAACAGTCCCCATTGTCACGCATAAAATGACGGATATCATTTTCAAAACTAAAAAGGTACGAAAGATGCTCTCTTCTCTTAATACCAGGAAAGCCTCTGGCCTTGACGAGATCCCAGCAATTGTTCTCAAAAAATGCGCACCAGAACTTGCTCCTGTCCTGGCTCGTCTGTTTCAGACATCTTACAATAGAGGCATATTCCTTAGTAACTGGAAAACTGCTCGAGTACAACCTGTCGCCAAGAAAGGATCGAAAGCGCTTCCTAGCAACTACAGGCCTATTTCTCTCCTTTCAGTCATCTGTAAAGTGATGGAAAAGTATATAAACACCGAATTACTAAAATTTCTTGAAAAACACAGTCTACTCCACGACAGGCAGTATGGATTCCGTCAGCGCTGATCAACTGCCGACCTCCTTTCCTTTGTCACCCATTCTTGGAACAAGTCTATGGAACCACACGGCGAATCCCAGATTGTCGCTCTAGACATATCCAAAGCATTCGACCGGGTCTGGCAGGCAGCGCTGCTTAATAAACTACCGGCCTATGACCTACCACTAAAACTCTGTACGTGGACAGCAAATTTCCTCTCCAAACGGAGCATTTCTGTTGTCGTGGATGGCCGTTTCTCTAAACTGTATCCAATTAATGCAGAAGTTCCTCAAGGTTCAGCTTTAGCCCCTACTTTGTTTCTTCTCCACATCAATGACCTCCTCTCTAGCACATTCAACCCAGTTCACAGTTACGCGGACGACAGCACTCTCCACTCAAATATACAATATTCTAAGCCTGTCTCTTTAGCTCAATTAGATGAGGATCGCAGACTCATGGAGGGTTCTATCTCCGTGGATCTCCAAAAGATATTGGACTGGGGAAGTAGAAATCTTGGACAATTCAACCCCACCAAATCACAGTCTTGCTTTCTAAGAGATACACCAGCTCTAGACCCATCACAATAAACAACCAAGTTATTCAAAGTAATGAGTCCTTTTCACTTGTTGGCATCTCTGTGGATCGAAATCTCAATTGGCACCAACATGTCACATCAATTGCAGAAGCGGCTGCTAAGAAATTAGGTTTCCTCTTCCGGGCTCGCAAATACTTTTCACCAGCTAGTCTCTATACTTTATATACTTCACAAATAAGACCAAACCTCGAATACTGCTCCCACATCTGGGGTGCTGCTGCCGCTTCTACACTCGCTATCCATTCAGAAGAGAGCTATACGTCTCATCGGTGACCCTACCCTCACCCAAAGGCTGCCATCCCTTGCCCACTGACGTGCCGTTGGTGACCTCTCTCTCTCTTTTATAGATATCTGCACGGGCACTGCTCAGAGGAGCTTTCTTCCATAGTTCCTCCACCTGCTGCCCCCAACAGATCTACTAGGGGAACAGAGCGAATGCACCCTTTTACTGTCCAGGTCACCAGACATAGAACATCTTGTTATGCCCATTCTTTTGTCCCGAGGACTTCCAAGTTGTGGAATTCCTTGCTGGCACATGTTTTTCCTTCTCCCCCGAACCTCCAAACCTTCAAGTCCAGGATTAACAAGTTTCCTCTTTTCTCCTTGTCGACACCCACAGTACGATAGTATTTAGGCTGTAAGCCCTCGTGGTGTGTTGTTGAAAGAAAAAAAATTGAAAAAAAAGGAAACATTTTGGCCGTGAAATCAGGGAAAAATTATTAACGATTGTGAAAATTGACTAAGAGTCAGGGAATTTTTGTGAGTGTCAGCGAAAAATGATTTGTTTCCGTTTTATTAAATGAAACACAATGATGGGTGAATATTTGTATAAGTAGCGTTTTCGTTTATTTGTAAGGAAAAAAGTGTGTTTTCCGTCATGAGGCGAAGAGCTACTGTATTCTGTAGTAGTGTGTTACACATTTTTGGGGTAGATTGTGAATATCAATGTCAAGGAAATAGCCCAACTAACAAAAAAGCTGTGAGAACCTTTATTCAGTTTTTTAATAAGTATGAAAGTTTTATAATTAGAGTTCAAAAACGTGTTCCCAGTACACGTTTTTACAACCCCTTTATGTCCAAAAAGGGCACCAATTTATACAACAATTTGATTGTATAAGTACCGTTTATGTCAACGTTAATACCACAATACTGTCTTCTCAGCGACATTCTGTTAACGTTTATACAGTTGTTTATAAAGCTTCTAAAAAGTAAAAGTGAGCTTGGTTGGGGATACCATTTTGGATCTTATAAAACCTGTATAAAACAAATTTATCATATGCTAGCATGACTGGCTAATACATACACAGCAGCTTTATAAGAGTGATATCAAGACGTGTAATAAAGTTATTGTTTCTTAGTGTTAAAAACTTCTACTCAACCTTAAAAAAGTAATTGTATTGAGCTTTATAAATACACCATAATCAAATAGCATACGACATAACTTTATAAGGATGTTGTTTCTATCGTCGAAAAAGGCATTTTTGTGAGATAAAAGTTGTAATGTTACCACGATTCATCCGATGATGATTTAAATGATCTCAGTCTCAGAAACCATGGTATATAATAATTGAATAATGTCTTCTCCTCTATTTTGTGTTTGGGAAAAGTGAGATAAACGGCAAGGGGCCACTCCAAGGTATAGAAATAGGGAATAACTATTATAACTAGGATAATATGGACATGGTAACGATGTAATAAAATTTAATAATAAAATAAATTAACAATTTTTTACAAACTTATTTAACCGAATGAATTTAAAACCGAAATCTTTACATAATGAAATCTTAATTAAAAGTCTTGTGCATTATTTACAAGCACTCCTATTTATAACCTTGATGTTCTACATAATTAACAAATTGCAAACCTCATCAGTCAGCATTCCATGTACTGTACGCTGCAATTCCAACTTGTTTATTCTTTAGACAAATATGTAATATTATTTCAATGCCAATGTTTATGATATCTATGTGACCTACTTCTACATGAAATATTACATTAATTGTTGTAGCGACTTTTGCTATAACTAATTTTTAATTCTAAATTGAATGATATTAAAAATATATTTTCACGCCTAAGAATGCCCTCGTGCATAGCTTCCTGTTCCATGAACACCAAGGTAAATGCGAAGGTCACTTTATTGATAAAACCTATTTCGTTACTTCGAAAAAAAATGATGTGCCTTTGATATTCATTAATTTAAACAAAAAATTAAAAGGTCAAATATTTTAGGTACCTATTTTTGCAGTATTTGAACCTCCAGAATTAACTAACACTACAAGAAATCTAAATCAAACGCCGGTAACACTCTGTTTATAAGTAAAAATATTCAAGTAAAAGGGTGCATTCGCTCTGTTCCCCTGGTAGATATGTTGGGGGTAGCAGATGGAGGAACTATGGACGAAAGCTCCTCTGAGCAGTGCCCGTGCAGATATCTATAAAAGAGAGAGAGAGGTCACCAACGGCATGTCGGTGGGCAAGGGATGGCAACCTTTGGGTGAGGGTAGGGATTACCGATGAGACGTATAGCTCTCTTCTGAATGGAGTCCAGGATAACAAGTGTAGAAGCGGCAGGGGCACCCCAGATATGTTGGCAGTATTCGAGGTTTGGTCTTATTTGTGAAGTATATAAGGTATAGAGATTAGCTGGTGAAAAGTATTTGCGAGCCCGGAAGAGGAAACCTAATTTCTTAGCAGCCGCTTCTGCAATTGATGTGACATGTTGGTGCCAATTGAGATTTCGATCCACAGAGATGCCAACAAGTGAAAAGGACTCATTAGTTTGAATAACTTGGTTGTTCATTGTGATTGGTCTAGGGCTGGTGTATCTCTTATGAGAAAGAACGCATGACAGATTTGGTGGGGCTGAAGATTTCTACTTCCCCAGGCTAATATTTTTTGGAGATCTACGGAGACAGAACCCTCCATGAGTCTGCGATCCTCATCTAATTGGGCTAAAGAGACAAGCTTAGAATATTGTATATTTAAGTGGAGGGTGCTGTTGTCCGCGTGACTGTGAACTGGGTTGGATGTGGTTAGAATGCCTCTCTGATGAGCGAAGGGATGCGGGTTCAAATCTCACCGTTGACTGAATTTCTCTTTTAACTTTTTTTCGTCTTTGATTCCATTTTAACGTTATCTGATCAGATTGTGTAATTCTAATATATTTTTTAGCGACTTTTTGTTGAAAATGAAAGATAAGCTCTTTTAAGGCTTGTAATTCAAGTTTAATGGTAGCTGTTGTTGCCCTTAGTTGGTAAAACTGTGCCACAGTTAACATAGACGTAGAGATTTTTGACATAAGAAGAGGTTGTTTTCTTCTCTACAACCGGATTCAATTTTTACAGCATCCACAGGCAAAATAATTTTCTCTGTGGCACCATAGAAATGAATGTTTTTTAATTTATTTTTATTTCTATTAGTTACTTTTCTTGTACAAAATGTTCTTTTAATAGCGAATTTTTTTATAAATGAATTTTCTTTGAAGAAACGTTTGCTGTGGATTTTTGGATGAAAAATTATTCAATTGATGGCACATTTTTTAGACGAAATTCATCGAAAATAAGGTTTTAATGGATTTTCATGCAAACAAATTATTTTATTTTCAATTTTAATTACAGATTAGAAAGATAATTTGAATTTTATGTATTCTTTTTGCAAAATTTTGTATAAAAAGATATGTTGCCATTTTTTGCAGAATTTTTTTTTTCGCTTCGTAGAAATCATTTTTTGTAAGATGTTTTTGTGTAATTTTGGTAATTAATGATAAATGTTTAATAAGTTATTATAAAAAAAAAGTTTACGGATTTTCTTGAAAAATTGTTTGCATATTTTCATGAAATTTTTATTGTCTTGGAAACAGTTTTTGTAAAAATTTATATTTTGGTAGGTGGGTAAGAAACTTGAAATGGTTGGTTGGCCAGAAAAATCGGACTTTTTTTTTCAACTTATTTTTATTAGCGAATTTTCTTGTACAAAATGTTATTTTATTAGCGAATTTTCTTAGAAATGAATTTAATGAATTTTCTTTAAAGAAACATTTGAGAACTTTTGTATGAAAAATTATTTAATTGATGGAACATTTTTTAAACGAAATTCATCGAAAATAAGGTTTTAATGGATTTTCATGCAAACAAATTCTTTTATTTTCAATTTTAATTACAGATTAGGTATATAATTTGAATTTTATGTATTCTTTTAGCAGAATTTTGTGTAAAAAATATTTAGTCAAATTTGATGCCTGCTTTAATTTAAAAAAAAAAGACATCTGCCATTAAAAATATTTTTATGAAAATTCAATACCATAACCAGGGTACCCAGTGACCTGGAAAACCGGGAAAAATCAGGGAATTTGAAATACCCCCTAAAATGTCAGGAAAATGTCAGGGAAATTTGTGATTTTACTCAAATGTCATGCAAATCATTCAGCAGACCTGGAAATTATATATTTGTAAAATTCTCTCACAAGCAGATTATTTTGGTTTCAAATGATATAAGTATATTATATGAATCTTTATAACCTAATTATTTGTCCTCTACTTAGGGAAATATATCTGACAACATTGCGGCTGCCGTTTGGTATATTAATTTTAACCGCTAAAAAACGCAGCGAATGTCACATCATGTGCCAAAATAAATATAGCTTCTTCATCTATCTCAAATATGTCTCATTTGTTTACTCATTTGAAATATTCTTCCTTGACTGCCTAAAATGCAAAATGCGTTCTAGTTATTGGCGGCGTAGAGCTGCGCTGCCTGTGTTTATTCTCTTTTAACCTTTATGATCATGTAACATAGAGTTAAAGTTTCAGTGAAAATATTGGGCATTTGTATATAGGTACTTGTATTGTAATCCTCAAGAGAAAACCTTCGTATCGCAATGCATTGTGTACGATAGTGTACAGAAATCAGGTCGAATGGGAAATAGAGAAGTCAATTTAAAGTAGTATCAAGAATTCATAATATCATCAATATAAAAGAGCTCTTGATGAAAATCAGAAGACAAAGCTTTAGATGACCGAAGTAGAAATAAGGAAACATCAAACACTTAGAAAACTATTACAACTAGGAACGCGGAAAACACACTGAAGAAAGTGCAAACTTTGAGATTGGAGTTTTGAAATCTAAATATTTCCACAGTGTGGTAATTTCATTTGGACTTTTTTCATAGTAAACATTTGATATTTATTTTCGTTTTCGTTGTTCAAGAAGCTTTATATATATATATATATATATATATATATATATATATATATATATATATATATATATATATATATATATATATATATATATATATATATATATATTTAATCAAGACGTCTTTATTGGAATGCTTGAACATGTGGTTATAATATGGCTCTTGTGGTTTGGTCTAATTTAGATAAAAATGAGTAAAGCTTAATTAGTAGGTACCTAGTGCAAAAACGTGTAATACTGATTCCTTCCTTTTAAGTAGAAAGCTAAGTAATTTGGTACACAGTATTTAGAGTTTTTTCCAAATTAAAAGTAAAATCCCAAAGACATGCGTTCAAACAACTTTGTAGTTAAAGTCCAATGCCTGACAGACAGAGTAGTTAACTGCCACGCGTAGATTGATTCATACAACAGGTATAAACCATACATCAACGGTAACCAAACTAAATATATACCAGGCATAAAACAATACCCGAACCAACAATTGTGAAATCTCGGCCGCAATTATGGAAAATGACGGGCGACATGAAATTAAAAATTTGCCAAATAATTGTTATTTAGCTGAGGAATTCAATCAATTATTAAAAGACACTATATTTGTTGCTTTATGAACGGCCTCAAATACAGTTTTAGCACAGCATACATGTATTATTTTGTCGTATAATATACCTACTAGACATGTAAACAAAATCAAGCCAAGTCTCTATAAAAATGATTCTAAAATAGTTTCTTTGATCTTTAAACTTAAACATAAGACGTCATATAAGGCTGAAACAGTCCTTGAATGTGTTTGAATGGCAATTCTACTAATTCTGTAATTAATTACGTATACTTTAAGTATAATATCCCGGGCATGAAGCCCGTCTAAGGTATCACACAAATAAAACGTTAGTTGAAGTTACTCAGATAGCGCCGTGAAGATCGCCGTTGCCTCCTAAGCAGAAGGTTACGTGATCGAATCCAGCTTAATGAGTGTATGTTTTTTATGTTTTATTTTGACATTTAGAGAAACAATAGAGCACATATTTCATACGTTTTGAAGTAGAACAAGATCTCATTTTTGTTTAAAACGGCTGAATAATTCTTCTAGTTATTTATAGGTTATAGTAGTTAAAAAGTCATTTCCTTTGATAATTACTAACACAAATCACAATTCTGTCAACACTCAGCATTCACTTTAGTTTATAAAAATTATAACATAACAGACCTATACTATTATCCACTGAATTAATCACAGTATCACAATTATTTTGTCCACTTATTAAGCAACCCGAAGTAGTAGCCATCATAATAATAATAATAATTGTCTTGTTAGAACATGTAAACAACAACGAAATGATCTAATTAAAATCAATCTGACGTGAAGCACTACACGAAAATTACTACACACGCTCTGCGAAAAGTCCACTGCAAACTGCAGGTGTGGAATTTTAAATCGCACAACCAGATTGCTTATTCGGTCGTTTTCGACAAAGATAGTCAGTCGATCATTTCGCATTGAATTATCACATTTCCTCAGAGCGTCGAAAAATATACACCGCCGCGCGACTGATGTATATGGATATGGATGTATATTGTATATAACGTCTGCAACCATTAACACTATACTTATTCTGATTCTGTATTAATGGCTGCCGACTCTCTGCGATCCTCGATATACTAATTTTGTTTGTTGAATGCAGGAGGTAAAAAAGTAAATAAAAATTTATTAAAATATAGCATAGCAAAAATATTACTTTTTCCACGGCAGTGCGCGCGCACGAGCGCACTTATTGAGTAGCCACCCCTGAATATCGGGGAATTTGATTTTTGATTTTTGTTGGATACCCTGCATAACGCACTTGCTGCATTCTGACTTTTTTTCGACTTGTGTACACATAATATAGTCTCGCCTATAAACAATTATTATTATTGTTGTTGTTCTTGTTGTTACAGGTAGTATTTATGGGTAATTTCCTGAGGGTGAACCAGATAGCTATGAAACTGTTGGCATATGCCATGGATTATTGGTCCAAGGGCACCATGAAAGCCTTGTTTTTGGAACACGAGGGATATTTTGGAGCAGTCGGTTGCTTATTGCAGTTCCACAATGGGCATAAGGGAGAAAGTTGAGTAACATTTCCTCCTTGCCAAATCATCTTGCCTTCATTAGTAAAATTGGTTGAACATTCCATTGAATGGAGACACTTAGTGTAATATTGAAATAATATATTTAGACAGGATGCCCAGTGTGGCATATCAGCATTTTAAAAAATAGACTAGTAGATTTTATATTCAGTACTTTTTTATGGGAAAAAGGAGTTTTTATTGTTCCATAAGGTAGTAACTGCTCAAACAACTGATGGATCGTAGCTTTATATAATTTAACTTTTTTAAGGAGAAACTTTGTTAGGGTGTTTTAAGTTATTGTTGAAACTTTTTTTAAAATTAAGTGATAATCTAGATATATGATTTCTTCATTTTGTAGCTTTAACAGGATTTAAAGTTAATATATTAGTCACTTTGTACATCTTTTAATCAAAAAAGAAATATCTAATACTAGATTAATTTTGGTACGACATTTTATTATTACTCGACAGTTTCACAAATCCAAGTAAAGGCATAGAGTATTTTTCATTCAGCCTTCGGTCTTGAATATTTCACACTTATTTCCTGTTTTAGTGAATTTTCGTAGAACAAATTAACATGTTATGAATTTAAACAACCAATGGTAGACTTTATTATTAAAGACTCCAAGAACGGCTGAAATCACAATGGAGTCACAATTGGTACAGAAGCATTAAACATTCTTTGAGCACAGCATTTTCTCAGCTTGACAAATCCAAAATACTACCGCTAATTTTTAATGTGGAAGATGGATGTAAACAAAAACAACCACCGCCTAAAACTTTGTTAGGTTTAAATGACAGGCAGAACGTAGAATTCGAAAAGTATCATCTGTTTTCGGAACCTTAGAGTAGCAAAGAGAACTATTAATTTTTATAATGTATACCTTCCAACTTCTAACAGTGCTCTCAGCTCTTGCGAATCTTTCTCGATTTCTTTACTGATAAAGTCGAGAAATCATGCCTCAAATTAAAAAAACAAACTTACAACTGACCGCGATCTGATTCCGCCTTTATTGGTTAGACATTGTGCTAGTGTCCTGGCAAGACCTCTAAGTTTCATATTTAATTTGATGCTCAAGACTGAGACCTTTCCCGATGTTTGGAAAATAGCAAAGGTTATTCCAATCTTGAAGAGTGGTGATAGATCCTTGATTTCGAACTACATACCAATTGCTCTTCTATGCAATTTTGCTAAAGTGTTTGAAATCGCCATTTATAATTGCATCTACCCATCTGTCAAAAACACGAATTCGTATTGTCGACATGGCTTCATCACATAATTGATTGCTAATACTTAATAGGCAGGGTGTTCAGGTTTACCGTAATATACAGGTGTGCTTATTTTTAATGTTAACTGTTAGGATATCGTAAATGGTAAGCGATACAGAGTTGGTTGAATAACAAAAAAGTTGTGCAGTGTAACGACCATTTTGAATGTCTAAATAAACACACAAAAAAGTTTGGCCATTTCACAAATAATTTGAAAAAAACTGAAAAAGCCTCATTTTGAAAACTGTTAATAACTTTTTTCTATTACAATAATTATTTCGAAATTTGGCCTACTATTTCTTCATTTCTTTATCTGTTAGTAGGTGAGGGTTTTGGAACCTATTTACTGGTATAGTTCCAACAGCAAATATACATTTCTAAACATCGAATGAAAAGCTTCTCTCCAGACAACAAATTTATTTACAATTTACTTCCCGACGCGTTTCGACACTCTAAAAGGTCATCTTAAGGGGATAAATCTATAATCCTAATAAAAAAGGTCTGTCAGAAAAACATTAGTTTCTCTGGTAGGCAATTGTGCATGTTAGAGCACAATAGTGATGTTTATTATTGAACCTTTAGAGTATCAGGTAGCCGACCGATGCAGGTAGTCGTCCCTTTTTTAAAAGAAAGTAGCTTTCAGTCCGCTAGGCACTGGACATTGTCAACTGCGATCCCGAAGATACAACATCTCTGCCAAGGTTCGGTCGCTGGTGTGTAAGCTTGTAACGTGTAACAATAAAATGTATATATACCCATCATGCTACACATTGCGTGTTTATAACGGTATTTTAATCCTAACACATTGCGTGTTTATCAAAAGGTGCATCCCAAGGTGATTAACCTCGTTTCTAATGAAACAGAATCACCATCTAATGCAACAGGTGACAAGATACTCTCTACAGAAAAACGTCAAAGGCTAAAATCACAAGTCACGCAGTAAAATGCTAACTAACAGTCAAGCTAAAATCTGAGAGAGTTACAAAGTGACACAAACAGATACAGTAACACAAGCTAAATAACTATGTTAAAGCTAAAAACACGCAATTAAAAATTAATCAAACCAAAACATGAGAGCAAAGTGAAAAGCGTTGAAAGCTACAAAATTGCAAAAGTCTATTATTTGAACATTAAGTATTTAAGTCTATTGCAGAAACAAAACAGGCCAAGGAGCAAAACTGACCGGTTAAACATTGCAAGTGGCAGGCACAATCAAGCAGAAACCCAATGAGAACCATTAAGGTAAAGAAACTTATGAAAGATTAAAGCGAATAAAACAAAATGGACACTACTCACTTGATCAATTCTTAAAAAATTGAAATTGAAACTATACAAAAGGTTCAATAGGCCAAAACTTCATCCATTGTACCAACAGCCCTGCAACACTACATCTGAATTCGCCAGAAATTTGTCCTCACACAAAAATCAATGAAAAAGATCGGCGATTTAAATCGACAGCAATGATGAGGGGCAGCCATTATGCCAACTTGAACAGGCAGGGGGCACCGGCGCAGGTGCAGAAGGGTAAATTTGAAACAAGTGTAGGAAGCGACATATGTCAATGACAAAAAGAGCAGAAATGGAAGGAGAGCCACAGATCTTCAAATCATCATACTTCTGGTTATATATAAAACCATAGAGTTCAGTAGCACTGTTACACCAATTGGTTGTAGATGGAAGGAAAGTTAGTTATATCAGTGTTGGACAAGTTCAAAACTTCACTGGCTTGGTAGTTGAAATGTTTGAAAATCTCAATTTCTTCTAAGGCAAATTATTCTACACCAAAACTTGAAGGGTGTGAGATCTCAGCATCTGTATTTTTGTTAAAGCAGCGGCCACCCTCCCTCAAATGGCAACCAAAGACTGACGTGTCATTATTGGGTTGGTTTCTACTTCTGAGGTGTTCCGTGACTCTGGTGCGCAATGGTCTTGTGTTCCGTGACTCTGGTGCGCAATGGTCTTCCGGTTCTTCCTATATAGGCAGGGTGTTCAGGTTGACGTAATATACAGGTGTGCCTATTTTTAATGTTCAATATTGGGATTTCTTAAATGGTAAGCGATACAGAGTTGGTTGAATAATAAAAGTTGCGTCATTTAACGACCATTTTGAATATCTAAATAAACCCAAAAAAAATTTGAACAATTATTTCGAAATTTGGTAACAATTTTATTACATAGAATTTTTTGGCTTTTGATTTATTTTGGCCTACTATTTTCAGAAATATCATAGTTCACTTTTGTTTTTCTAATGGGCGCTGTTATATTGTTAATAGATTTTATTACGGGAACGTGTTGTAAAATGAAACATCAATCTCCATTATCCAGTATTAACTGAACTGTCATTTTATTCCCACTCTGTTAAACACATTACATATATATTGAAAGGTTATGCATACAGCCATACATGACACTGCTATATGTGTCACATACCACTGTACCACATCCCCCTTCTTTATTTAAAATAAAATATAATTAACAAGATAGTTAAAACTAAATAATACTCAATAAAGCTAAGAATTTAACATTGTTTTGACTTATTATAATAACACTATAAATCTAATATATTTGGAGGTTTGATATTCTTCCATATCGTGTTACATAGTAGTTAATATTATTATCACTATTATGATTACAATCATTGTTTGTGATGACACTGTTCTCGATTAACATATTATTTTGGTTACTGTGATCAACCACATTTTGGTTATCATCTGATAAATGTGATATATAATCATCATTTCTTTTAAATGGTATGTTCATAGTTGACGAGTTTGGTTTTATGAATTTACTATTACGTGTAAATACTGACCCATTTTCCCTTTCAATTGTATATGTTCTATCTTTAATTTTTTTGATTATTTTTCCTGGTTTCCAGTTAGTCTTTGGTCTATCTTGGAACCAAATGTTGTCACCCGGGTTATGTGGCATTCTTGTATGAGCATTTTTGTCATAGTAGCTTTTGTATGATACCTGAGCATAATTTATTTTATTATGGAATAGTTTTTTGTTTATTATTTTTGGATCCAGTTTGATGGGATGTCTTGGAACATCACCTCTTAATAAAGGCGACATTAAAATTTGGGAAGGTGTATATGAGTTATATACAGGGGTATTTCGATACGCCAATAATGACAGCTATATATCCTCCCCATTTTGAAGACATTTTTTCATCATATTTGTTACAGTTTGTATACTGCGTTCAGCTAGACCATTTGCCTGTTGGTGATAGGGTGAAGAAGTAAAGTGTTTAAAATTCCATGCATTAGCAAATTCTTGAAATTTTTTACTAGTTAGATTTGGTGCTCCATCAGATATTACTATATTAGGGATACCAAGTCTAGCAAATATGCTTTTTAATTTATTTATAATATTTTCTGATGACAGATTATTTTTTAGTCCAATTACTTCTATGTATTTAGAATAATAATCCACTACAAGTAGGAAAGTTTCATGATTGAATTCAAATAGATCTAGACCTACTTTATCCCAAGGCTTATTTGTAAATTCATGTGTTTGTAATGGCTCATTGGGTTTGGAATTGGCAAATGTTTGGCAAACGTGACATTTACTTACAAGATTTTCTATTTGGTTTGATATTCCCGGCCAGTATACAGAGTCTTGTGCTCGTTGTAGACACTTAGTTGTACCAAAATGGCCTTGATGAATGCACTTTAGGACTCTGTTTCTCATTTCTGCTGGAATAATAACTCTTTGATTATTATAAATTAAACCGTTAGCTTCAGTTATTTCATTTTTTAATTTATAATAAGGGCGTATTGCATAAGGTACCTTTGTTTTATTTCTGGGCCAACCATCTCTGATATACCTCTTCAAGGTTTTCATTTCTTCATCTGTTTCACATAGTTTCTTCAGTTCTTGCAACCTTTCATCTGTTATTGGGATATTCTGTTCTATTAAACAAACTTGAGCTTCTATATCTTTATTATCATTATATTCTTTTTTTATGTTAGCTCGTGATAAACTATCAGCGATGATTAATTCTTTGCCTGGTTTATAAATTAAATTTATTTCATATTTTTGTAATGACAGTAGCATTCTTTGTAATCTAACAGGGCATGTATTAAGAGGTTTTTGAAAAATGTTTATTAATGGTTTATGGTCGGTTTCCACTATGAATCTACGACCAAATACAAACTGATAGAATTTTTCTACTCCAAAGCATACTGCAAGCAACTCCTTCTCAATTTGGGCATATCTTGTCTGTGTCTCTGTCATAGCCCTAGATGCATAGGCACACGGTTTGTTATTTTGTAAAAGCACTGCTCCCAACCGTATTTTGAAGCATTTACGGAGATTACTGTTTCTTCTTCTGGATTAAAATATTGTAAAGCATTATTTGAAATTATTATTTTTTTTAGTTCATTAAAAACATCTTCATGAGCCTTTTGCCAACTGAATATAGTTTCATTTTTTGTAAGATCCCGTAGTGGTTTTGTTTTTTCTGACAAATTATTTATAAACCTGCCTACATATGTGATAAGACCTAAAAGTCTTTGGACGTCCTTTTTATTTTTAGGGACTGGCATATCTCTTATTGCCTCAATTTTTTCTTCGTCTATAGACATTCCGTTTTCTGCAAATTTATACCCTAAATATGTTACTTCTCTCTTATTAAATTTACATTTTTCTCTATTGAATTTTACATTGTTTTGACGTGCAATTTCTAAAACTTTATTTAGTCTGTCGTTATGCTCATCTTGTGTTTTACCCCATATCAGTAAATCATCTATATAGATAGCTACACCTTCTAATTGAAATATTTGGCTAAATCTTTCCTGAAATATTTCACTGGCTGTTTTTATGCCAAAAGGTAAGCGTAAAGATTTATAGGTACCAAAAGTTGTACCGAAACTGCATAAATTGCTACTTTCTTCATCTAGCGGAATGTTCCAGAAACCTGATGTGACATCTAAAGTTGTAAAAAACTTTGCATTTCGCAGTTTAGAAGATATTTCATCAATGGTAGGAATTTTACAGTATTGCTTTTTAATTACTTTATTAAGATCCTTTGGATCAAGACAAATGCGAAATCCGGTTGCCTTTTTGACTATTACTACTGCATTTAACCATTCAGTGCTACCACTTACTTTTTCTATAATTTTGTGTTGCTCCATCTCATCTAAACACTTTTTAACTTCAGTTTCAATGGCAAATGGAATTTTTCTAATCGGTTGTATTATCGGTTTAGCACCTTCTTCTAATTCTATATGATAAGGAGTACCTATGTTACCTATACCTTGAAAAACATCTTTATACTCAAAAATCATCTTATCTATTACACAATTATTTGAGTCAATATCGTCTATTCTTTTTATTATGCCCAACCGAGTGCTGCTATTTAGACCCAAGATAGATTGAAAATTATCTTTTGTGATATAAAAATCTAAAGTATACATTTTATTTTTGTATTTAATATCGAGATTAATTTTCCCTAAAACTGGAATCGTTTGTTTTGTGTATGTCTTTAATATATTGTTTGTTTTTGTTATTTTATTATAAAGATTTAAATTTATTTCATCTAGTTGTTTTTTGGAAATTAAATTAACTTTTGCACCACAATCTATTTTTACATTTAAAGAAAAATTATTAATATTTATTACAGTGGTCCATTCATTATCAACATTATCTGTAATTTCATCTATGGTAAATATATTATTATCAGAATAGTTTTCAAAATCAGTATCATTATTCATGTTTACTATATTCACATTTAAAATGGATCGACAGGCAGCTGCGAAATGATTTATTTTGTTGCAGAGAGTACATTTCTTACCATATGCTGGACAGTTGTTTCGTGCATGTAACCTCATACATCTGCCGCAGGTCTTCTGTGACACTAGGTTGCTGACATGCCGTACCTGGTTGCCATATGCTGGTCCTGCATCTGCATAATTTGAGGATGGTGATATTGGTAAAGTGCTGCGGTTGTTTCCCTGTTGTATGCTCTTGAACTTATTGACATTCTCTGGTACATATGTTTTCTTTACTACGTCTACTTCCAAGTGATCTCTTTTGTTTTTCATTTCCATACTTTGTTGCCTGGTGTTTTCTGTCATGACACAGAATTCTATGACTTTTTCCAATTTTAAATCTGGTTTCTCGAGTAATTTGTCTCGTAAACTGTCGTCTTTTATACCAATTATGAGCATAGTTTTAACTAATTCATCTTGAAGCTCGCCTAATTCACTTTGGGCTCCTCTGTTTTTTAGTTCCGTTATAAACTGATCAGTTGATTCATTAACTTGTCTATACGTTAAAAATTTGTAACGTTCAAATACAATATTTTTCTTTGGAAGAAAATATTCTTGGAATCTTCGTATTAGTGGCTCTAATTTGTCTTTTTCGTCTTCGGGTATTTTAAAAGTCGTGAAAATGGAAATTGCATTTTCACCTAAGAAATGTAGTAATTGGGCACAAAGCATACCTTCACTTTTCTTTTCTAATTCCGCAGCTTTTAAGTAGTTACGAAATTTTAGTAACCACACATTCCAATTCTCGGCCATATTGCCTGACAGGCACATGGGTGCTGGACCTTTTATATCCATAATAATAAAGTTTTCACTGATTTTTAGCTTTCCGTATATAATATTGTTTAAATTTTTAACTAATCTTTTTTTTATACCGATTGCGCCATGTTATATTATTGTTAATAGATTTTATTACGGGAACGTGTTGTAAAATGAAACATCAATCTCCATTATCCAGTATTAACTGAACTGTCATTTTATTCCCACTCTGTTAAACACATTACATATATATTGAAAGGTTATGCATACAGCCATACATGACACTGCTATATGTGTCACATACCACTGTACCACAGGCGCCATATTGGATTTTCGCATAAAAAAAATAAAGAAAATTATTCTCTCAAATCATACTGTTGCCTTCCAAAAATATTAGAAAAATCACAAAAACCTTTTTTAAACAGAATAAATCAAATTGCCTTGATTCTATCACCATAGAACATTTAACTGACAGATGTTTGAAGTTTGTTGGAAACATTTTTGAGCGTAAAAATCAAATTTCGTTGATTTTAACGACATGCAATATTAAACTGACAGAATTTTGAAGTTTGTTGTTGTTATAGTTTGTTGGAAACATTTTTGAACAGAATAATCAAACTTCCTTGATTTTAACTGCAAACATTTAACTCACAAATGTTTGAAGTTTGTTGTTGTCATCATAGTTTGTTGGTTTGAATAGAATTATCAAATTTTGTTGATTTTAACTGCAAACATTTAACTGACAAATGTTTGAAGTTTGTTGTAGTCATTATAGTTTGTTGATTTGAACAAGATTATCAAATTTTGTTGGTTTTAACGGAATACAAAGTTTAACTTTTTTAACAGAATAATCTAATTTCCTTGGTTTTAACAGCATACAATGTTTAACTGACAGATGTTTGAAGTTTGTTGTTTGAACAGAGTAAACAAATTTCCTTGGTTTTAACGTTATACAACGTTCAACTGACAACTGTTTGACGTTTGTTGTTGTCATAGATTGCTGGAAACATTTGCGGCAAAGTTTCTCACAATAGTAAAAGATTCAATCGTTGAAAAAAAGATATATGTACAATTTGTATATCCAAAATCACAGAAATTGAATGGAAGCCGCCCAACAATACTATGTATCCAGAAAGAGCTCAGCCCAATAAAATGGAGTTTTTACGCATTTCGAAAAGTATGACTGAATACGAAAGTGTTGAAAATAGGAGGAAGAAATACCAAGCAACACCTAAAATTAACTCTATTAATGTTCTTCCACAGATAAATTTGAACGTGGAAAATTCGATAAGGCCAATTTCAAAAGGGTGTGGGATATCGAAATCAGAAGTGCAAAGCATCCTAAAGAAAAACAAATACCATGATTATACATTTAAAATAGTCCAAAAACTACATCCTGGGGATTCAGATAGAAGGAGACATTTTTGCCGCTGTGTCCAAGAAAAGTTCACCAAGATTCGATTTTTACTAGAAAATTTTCTGGAGTAAGGAGTTGACTTTTTCAAACTGGGGAATTTTGAATAGGAGAAACATACATCATTATGCAACAGGAAATCCACACTTGTTTATGGAAACTATGTACGGTTTCCATCAATGTTTGGGGTGGAATACGGGGTAATAGAATTATCAGACCCTTTTTCCTACAAGGAGCCCCTAATGGACAAAATTATCTCAAATTGCTGCACACTCCCCAAGTTGAGGATGCATTGGAAAATTTACCCCTGCATGTCTATCAGAGTATTGAACATTTCCAGCAGGATGGTGCTCCATCGCACAATTCTTTTGCGGTAGAAAAACATATAAATATCAGTTTTCCGAATTCCTTGTTAGGGACAGGCGGATCAGTACCGTGGGTAGCTCGAAGTCCCTGTTTAAACCGTCTTGATTACTTCTTGTGGGGCTCTTTAAGACCTCAAGTGCCCTGGTGGAATGAAGAAGTCAGGAATGCCATAACCAATAAGAAAGGGGCTTTAAACATATTTTAAAGACTTCCTACAGATGAGAACGAAATAAGTTTTAAACGTGTATGAGCAAATACCAGAAGAATTATTTTGAGCAGCAAAAAAAATCCTGGGAAAATTATGTTCAAAAAATTAATTCACAGACAAATATATCAGGAATATACCCAAAGTGCACCTCGTGACATGAGTCATGGGATTGCGATATCGTTGCCTTGCATTCATACATCAGGCAAATTCTTAACCCTTTCCCTGCCACTACCCGCCTCCGACCACCCACCCCCACCCCCCTGCGGCTACGATACATTTTAAATCAAACTACTTTATATTTCATGTTCAAAAGATTATTGTTTTCAATTCATTAACTTGTCATCGTATCTGGTGTTTTTATAATAGGGTTTTAAACAGTTCCATAGCCGGTTTAGCAAATAATTACTTAAAAGTATCTTGAATAATCAGCATTTTCAATTATTGAAATGCATTTTGTTCTGTCTCATAGAGGGGGTTCTGTTCGCAATTCAACAATCTGTGGTCATGCATTATGTGAATTTAACGTTATTTTACTAATTATCACTTGCACCGTTGCAAAGTATTATCTGTTCTGTTACAAAGTTAAGTTGACAATGTCAGACAACATTGATCCTTCAACTGGCAAAGAAAATAGCCCCTTGAGCAAAGGGAACGTACTTGGAAAATCAAAGCATGACAGTAAAAGTTTAATACAAAGAATGGTTAAAATGCAGTCCAAACATAGTGATGAAAAATGTCATAATAAGTTATCTTATCATTTCACGAACAAAAAAGTACAAAATTAAAGTTAGAAGGTGCGAAAAAACTTCTGCAGCTTTAAAATAAAATAGTGGAAAGAGAAAAATATATCTTTAATTTAGAATTGCAGATAAAATTAAATAAATAGTAGCAGCCATTCAACAAGCAGGCTGAAAATAAAGATACAAATGAAAAGTAATTCCTTTAAAACTGAAAGTGATAGAAATAAATAATTTGACAAAGATTGGAAATTGATATTAAGGTTAAAAATATATATAGGACATTAAATAAAACTTGGAAGCTGGAACTTTCACATGGTAAGCATATAGTATACAGTGTGTTTCACTTTAAATGGTAACGCCTCAATAATTTTTATTTTTAAGCTATTCCTCTAAACGGTATCCAATTAATGTAGGAGTCCCTCAAGGTTCAGCTTTAGCCCCTACTTTGTTTCTTCTCCACATCAATGACCTCCTCTCTAGCACATCCAACCCAGTTCACAGTTACGCGGACGACAGCACCCTCCACACAAATATACAATATTCTAAGCCTGTCTCTTTAGCCCAATTAGATAAGGATCGCAGACTCATGGAGGGTTCTGTCTCCGTGGATCTCCAAAAAATATTAGACTGGGGAAGTAGAAATCTTGTACAACTCAAATCCACCAAATCTGAGTCTTGCTTCCTATCTCATAAGAGATACACCAGCCCTAGACCCATCACAATAAACAACCAAGTTATTCAAAGTAATGAGTCCTTTTCACTTGTTCTCGCAAATACTTTTCACCAGCTAATCTCTATACCTTATATACTTCACAAATAACTCCAAACCTTGAATACTGCTCCAACATCTGGGGTGCTGCTGCTGCTTTTACACTCGCTATCCTGGACTCCATTCAGAAGAGAGCTATACGTGTCATCGGTAACCCTACCCTCACCCAAAGGCTGCCATCCCTTGCCCACCGACGTGCCGTTGGTGACCTCTCTCTCTTTTATAGATATTTGCATGGGCACTGCTCAGAGGAGCTTTCTTCCATAGTTCCTCCACCTGCTGCCCCCAACAGATCTACCAGGGGAACAGAGCGAATGCACCCTTCTACTGTCCAGGTCACTAGACATAGAACATCTTGTTATGCCCGCTCTTTTGTCCCGAGGACTTCCAAGTTGTGGAATTCCATGCCAGCACATGTTTTTCCTTCTCCTCCGAACATCCAAACATTCAAGTCCAGAATTAACAAGTTGCCTCTTTCCTCCTTGTCGACAGCCACGGTATGATAGTATTTAGGCTGTGAGTCCTCGTGGTGTGTTGTTGAAATAATTTTTTAAAAAGCGAATTTTAATAACCTCTATTCTGGATGTGAAACTTGTGGAACTTCTTCGAATGGATAGACTACATTTAAGCCTTAGTAAATAACTAGCCTACTGTGATCATAAATTATTGCAAAAAATTGGAAAGACCTTTTTAGGGATTTTGTTGCAAAAAATTGTATCAAAAAAAGTTGTTCGAAATCACCCCAAAACCCAAGTTGGGTTGAAAATGAAAAAAAATTTGTCCATAAATATCTTAAAAGGTAATTAATTTAATTTTATTCACAAAAAAAAATGAAATAAACTAGAAACACAAGAAAATAATTATTAAATTTCAGGTAAAATAACGATTTTTTCTACTAATTCCCCATATAATAATACACATTGCAAGAGCCTCGGTGGTCCAGCGCTAAGAACGTGTGCCTCTGAACCAAAAGGTACTGGGTTCGATTCCTAGGGTTCCCCTTTCACTTTTCAGTGCATACTGTAAAAAATTAACATGAACCGAGGTTGTGGCATTGTATTTGAGCAACTTGAAGGTCTGCACGTTCCGCCCTTCGGAGTGGGCATAAAGCCGTCGGGCCCGTCTCCATGCGATGTTGGGCACGTTAAAGATCACTACCCTCCTTACAGAAAAGCATAAGTTCAGCAAAATTTCCAGGATAGTGTAAAAACTGTTGCCTGGCATCTGTGATTGGCCATAGTCACGGAAATAGGCCGACGATAAAGTAAAAAAATAATAATAGAAATTTTTCAATTCCTTTTCTATTGTTATTTACTACTCTACGTAATTTAGTTGGTGTAACCTCCCGACAACCTTGGGTCATTCTGCCATGAAGCTCTTGCAAATTTTGTGGCCTGGTTTTGTACACTTTTGCTTTAATACCCATATTTAAAAATCGAGAGCACTTAGGTCGGAAAATCTAGGTGGCTAGAAAATTAAAGGACTATTTTGACCTATCCACCTTTGTTAAATGTTTTGAAGCATTATCTGACTATCACTGCATTACGAATTGGTGCTCCATCTAGCTGAAAATACATATTCTGCCGCACTTGAATTGGAAGTTCATGTAATGCATCCCAAAGTTTATTGTTCACAAATTTTAATAATCGGTCAGCATTCAAATTATTCTATCACCTAATATTCCAAACCATAGCTTAAATTTCTCAGAATACTGCTTTCTGCAATTAATAACCCAGAGGGGATTTCCTGCAGACCAGCGGCAGCAATTTTGTGGTGATACACCATTTGTTGTAAAGGTAGCCCGTCTGATTACAGGATATGATTCATGAAAATTCCTGTTATTCAGAATAATTTCTTTGAGCCCCCAAGCAATATTTCAACCTTCTTACATTGTCAGCTTGTTCCAACGTGTGTAAAACATAGGTAAAATGGAATTTCTTATGCTGACGAAAGCATTGCCAAATCTTCGAGACATAAATTTAAATTACATGATACTGTCCTAATACTTGCTTTAGGGTTTTTATTTATGAAATTTAAAATAACTCGATCATCTGGATATCTTAACGGGTCTTGTTTTTTTTAATCTGATGAATAAATAAAATTTATATAAAAGATTACAAGAATTTTATTTCGCTGCTCAGTCGAAGGCATGAGATTTAATGTAAATTAAACAATCAATGTGTGGGGTTCTGCACTTACAATTGGTATGGTGTTAGATGTACAAATCAAAATCAAAATACAGGTAAAATTGGTTTATTAAAAAAATGTTGAATTTATATCATACAAATAAGTGAATTTGTTAGAAAGAAAAATACTGAAATTATATAAAATAGAATGACCATGTGTTTCTTGATGGATTGTAGCAGTTTAAATGAAATGACATAGTTTAAAGACTGATAACAGATAAGTAAGGTACTTATCAGTGGAATTCCATCGGTTGACCGGATTGGAGAGGGCCTGGGGTTGTTCAGGACCATTTTAAAACTCCCAGCGCATTATTAAGGTGACTCAAGGCTGCCCAGACCATTGTAGAAATTGTTGGGACCCCTGCTTGGGCTGATGTTGAGGGTTTGCCTGAGGTGTCTACGGAGCCTTCAAGTTTTTCTTTCCAGAAGGTGATTGCTTCCTTCATGGCATAAAAGATTAACGTTAGGTTTAAGTTCTAACGAACTAAAGAACCACCCCAAAGAACGGGATAGCTGTAACAATTGAGGTATATGAGTGTCTGTCGAGTTCGTGGTCATTCCTATGTAGCGGCCTGTAGCATGTTCAGGTTAAATACAAAACTTATCTGCATGTTACTTAAAAAAACTAATTGTTTGTTAATATTGAATCATACGAGAACATTTCTACAAGCCACCATGAAAACAATATAGCAATTATGTATTAAACAAAGCAATTGATAAAAGCAAATTCATTGTTATAAAACAAGTGAGTGCTCTTCATCTTACCTCATAACGGCGTGCTGCCTTCTTAGTGCTTATCTAGATGTTACCAACATATTACCAATTATTTAAAAGCTTGTTAAGAGGAGAGCATTTCAAGTCGTCGTCTGAGTTTATAAAGATTTTCTTATCTGGCAAATAAATCAGAACTACCAAGTGTCAATTATTCCTGCGAAAGCAGGACCGGTATCAGAGAGTGTGTGTGTCTCTATGAGCAGGGATCTGAACAAGTTGCAAAGCAGCAACTCTTACTGACTAACAAAACGGTGCGATCATTGACTACGATCCTGGTAATTTATGTTGATGATTATATTGCTTATGTTGGCAACGTTCCTTGATTGAATAAATATTGCAAGATGTATCTATAAACCTTATAGTATGGGAACAGGTTGTAAAACGTGTAACATGTTACTGTGTGAAAAATTATCAATGCGTTATGTGACATCTCATACTGCTAATGAAACATTGCAATCTCAAAAGAATAAAATTAAAATTTATAATTATCTTCAGCATTTTTGTGGGTAATTTTTGTTTTCAAGCAAACTTGGGGTTTGGGGTGATTCCGGCCTTTTATGACAGGCACACTGTCTATTTGCATGGTGACTGTGACCTGTATCAAATAATAACAGCAGATAAATGATTTACAACCAAACTATATTTTTAAATACATTATTCATAATTCATTGATTGTTGTTGCCCTTACTTGGTGAAACTTGTCCATACTACATACATGCTTGGAGACTACTTCTCTGGCTTCACTGTTGGTTTTCGTTGGTGAAGTACGTAGCCAGCGTGTAAGCTTACTGGAGCAAGTAGCCCTTACAAATTCTGGAAGTTCTAGGATGTTCTTCAACGTTTCTGTGACTATAGTTTCGCTGCTTGACAGCATTTTCAGATAGATTAAAATTGAATTACTACGAAATCATGACAGCTACAAATAAAGATCTGTTGCTATGTTATAATATGATGTTTTGATCAAAAAATTTATCAAATTGAAAATAAAAATGAAACACAGATGACAGATGAGGCTTTCAAAATGTCTACGTGATGTATGTCAATATTTAACATAAAAATGAAACTAGCCTATAATAACTATGATAACAGTTAGAACAATAAAATAACTAAACAATAACAGTATAAAAGCAGTCTCTATACAACGAAAATATCGACATACATCAACTCATTATCTTATTACAACTTTTTTGAAAGAATAGTTAAATTTATTTTCTTTGACTTATTTAATTAGAAAGAAGAATATCCAAGAAAGGGGAATTCATTAAATCAGTTTGCTCGTTTAAAACAAGGTAGCTATTGTCGTGTGTGTGTGCTTTTTGACTTCCAAAGCTTCAAAAAAGTCTAGTTTACGCTTGTCATTATAAAAATGTTGTGGTTGTATGTGGTTATTTACTATAGGTGTATGTTCGGTATCAATAATATGTTTTGCAAATGTAGATTTGTCAGCGTGGTTATTTCTAAATGCAGAAATATGTTCTTTGTATCGGGTGTTAAAATTTCTAGAAGTTTGACCTATGTAGATTGCGTCACAATGTGTACAAGATAATTTATAAACTCCAGCTTTTGTCAGGGAACAAGATTTTTCTTTAGCGTTAAATAGTAAATCACGTGTCGTGTTGTAAGATTTAAAAGCTACCTTTGTATTTGTACAGGTATTTAAAATTTTTGAAATGTTTTCAGAAATGGTTCCAAAATAAGTTATTGAAACGTATCTGTTGTCTTCTTTGTCTCTAATATTTGGATAAATTAAATTAATCGCTAATTTGTATTCTTTTCTCTCGATCATTTTATCTATTATTTTAACAGAGTAGCTATTATTAAATGCTGTTTGCTTAATTATTGAAATTTCTTTTTCAAAATTGTTTTGTGACATAGGTATTGAAAATGCACGATGTATCATAGAATGCTGGGTTAACAGCTTTTGTGAAAAATGGTGACATGAATCGTATGGTATGGTTGTGTCAGTCAGTGTATGTTGGTTTCCTATATGTTGAAAAGTCAAATGAATTATTTTCTAACTTTTTAATTCATAATCTAAAAAATTTATACAACTTTTTATAAAGTAAACTTAATATTTGTGTGAAAGTTATTAATAAAATCCAAAAATTCATTTAATTCTGTATGACTACCTTGAAAACATGCTAACATGCTGGCTATGTCCTTCACCAACGAAAACCAACAGTGAAGCCAGAGAAGTAGTCTCCAAGTCTGTATGTACATTATTCATAAATATCACATGAGGTTTGATTTAGTGGCATAAAGAATCTTATAGCAGTCATTAAAAATAATTAGCCTTCCATTTATCAAATATATTGAGATAATAGCAGAGCTCACCAGGCGCAAACAGTTGAAGAGTTGCGTCACGTTTTGTGTTCAGCCGTTACACTGAGTTTCTGCTGGAACTCAACTGTTGCCGATTTGCAAAAACGGAATGACAGACAAGCATCACAAAATAGTGCTTGAAGTCAACAGTGCTCTCAACAGTCTCCAATGGCTAAAATGTATTGTTGATCAGCAAAGAAGTGCTTAAACTCAACTTTTGGCACCTGGTGAACCTGACCAATACATGTTTATGAAAAAGTAAAGAAATTGAGATGACAAAATGTAATCATGGTTTTAATTTCATTTATTCATCTTTGTGGTGTTTTTGTACATTATTTTTAAATGTAAAACTGGTGTTGGAAGTTATATATTCTTGTTTTTATTTATTTTATTTATTTATTGACCACTGATAAATTATAAATTGTCATTTATAGTTAAGTAATTTTAAATATGTTTTGTTTTTATTTATGTAGTGTTGGATTCAATAATATATTTTTGACAAGTTAAGAGTGTTATTATTACTAAAACCTTGACTCAAATTTTCATTATCAGATTCCTTAAATTCCATTTTCTATTCCTAAATTTCACCTTTGCTATAGGGGATGTTTATTTATGACCAATAGGGTAAATGCACCGGTTGTAGACCAGCTAACGTAAAGTTATGACTACTCCTAGTTGCCAAAATAAATATTTAAGATGTACCGCAGTATATTTTTTTTAAACCGATTTTACAGAGAAGCCTTACATCCATATCATCAGCAGAATGTTCATTGCCTTCTACCTAGACATAATGTGCATCGACGAGTCTTTTGTGAATGGATGTTGGAAATGACAAATAAAAATATCTTATTCCCTAATCTAATCTTCTGGTCTGACGAATCAACATTTACAAGAAATGGTTTTTATAATTCTCATAATGAGCATGTCTGGTCATTGGAAAATCCACATGCAACAGGGACTCGCACATTTCAACATAAATTTTCGATTAATTTATGGTGTGGTATTTTTAACGGCTCACTGTTCATGGAAGTCCTGCCAAAATGTTTAAATGTATCTTCGTACTTAGCGCTCCTAGAAAACCGTGTAGAAAACATTCTAGATGAAATTCCACTAGCAACAAGAGGTATAATGTGATACCAGCATGACGATGCACCAGCGCATCATAGTCGAAACGTTACATGGCTAAATGAACATTATAATGAATAATGGATTGGCAGAACTGGACCAATACATTGGCCTGCAAGATCAGCTGACTTAAACCCACTTGACTTCTATCTTTGGGGTGATTTTAAGCGACTGGTCTACAGTGAACAAATAAATACACCAGAGCAGCTCCAACAACTGATAAATAATGCTTTACGTCATATTCAAGCAACAATGAATCCTCAAGACATTAAATTTTCCATATTAAAAAGATGTCGTGCGTGTATTCAGGCCAATGGAGGCATTTTTGAACATTTATTGTAATAAATAAATTACTATAAGCCTGATAAAAGTGTATCATTGCGATTTTCTACCAAACAACGACTGGTTAAAAATCATGAACTGTGCTCTAAAACACTTACCTGATTCATTGCTTACTCGACAAATAAGCGTCGTACAGAAAATTATCAAGAGAGTCATTTTGTTCACGAATGAAAGTAAGATTCAGAGAATGAAAAATAAAAAATATATCATTGGCTTACCCGTTTTTTTCTTGAGGGATAACCAATGACATGTGGGTACGCGCGCCACTGCTGGATTAGCCGATTCAATTGTTATTGTAGAATACGCGCCTTCCATAACAGCCTACACATGCGAAGTTTCAGCAAAATATATGTACTACTTTTTAAAAAATTGGGAAATTTTATTTTTTGAAATTCAACTTTAACACCCTGTATCTTTTTAATGAAGCATTATAGGAAAATTTTTTATAGGACATACCCCCTCTAAAATTGTTCAAAGAACATGGGGTTACATTTTTAGTCACCACTTATGAATCACCCTGTATATATATATATATATATATATATATATATATATATATATATATATATATATATATATATATATATATATATATATATATATATATATATATATGTAAACAAAAATTGAAACTGGCCCTGGATATGAATTCCAGGGGCCTGGTGCTCATTTGATTTTTCAAAATTCAATAGTCTGGATCTCCTCATAGTGATTTTTTTACAGAAAATTCACTAAAAACCGGCTTGATTAGGTTGACTAAAATGAATTAATTCTGGCGATTAATAAGGAAAAATAACTGCTACATTTATAATTTGGCAGACACTTTACTTTTGGTGAATTTTTATTTTAAAAAATTCACTAATAGAGAGGTATTGATGATGGTGAGACTTTGCAAAAATTTTTTCAAATGCGGGCGAACTAGGACACTTAGAACCTATGTCCGGGGTCAGTTTAAATTTTTATACGTTATATATATATATATATATATATATATATATATATATATATATATATATATATATATATATATATATATATATATATATATATATATATGTGTGTATGTATGTATGTATGTATGTATGTATGTATGTATGTATCCATCCGATAACTCAAAAAATAAGTAACCGATTTTGATAAAACTTGGCAAGTGCCTTTCTTTTATTAATGGCTTGGATGAGTTCGTTAGCCGGGAAAATCGGACAGGGTTTTCCCAGAAAATTTTGAGTTTTCTTTCGAAAAAATTGTTTTCTCCGAAAATAACAAAGCTGTTTTAATGAAATTCACTATGTATGTTGCCTTTGGAGAGACCTTACTACGTAGAAAAATTCAACTTTCTAAGTTTATAGAAAATTGAGATTCAAATTTTCAGTTTTATTTCAAAAAAAATTTTTCTTCGAATATTACAAAGTTAGTATAATGAAATTTGGTGGATATCTTACCTTAGGAAAGACCTTACTACAAACCAAAATTAAGCTTTCTAAGTTTATAGAAAATTGAGTTTTTCAAGTTTGAAGCATTTAATAAAAATTCACTAACATAACGCACTTGCTGCGTCCCGAACTTTTTTTACACAAATTTCTTTTAAAGAGACACTACAGATATAGCAAAATATAATTTTGTAGCTTCATAGAAAATTGAGTTTTGGATATTTTTCTCAAAACGAGTTAGAACACAAGGTTTTTGATAATAGAGTAATATCGATGGTAACACATTCGAAAGAATTCTTTAAATGTGTGTGTACTATAGGAACTCTAAAATCGGTCCTCAAGGTCTGTGTAAGTTTAATTGATTTTAACAATATGCCGTATAATTATAGTGTTCAATTCTTATGAATTTTTGCCTTATAGGACATGCAGTTAACACTTTTCAGCGTTATGCTTCGGTATCGAATCGCATCTCGACGGAATTAGCCAATCATAAACATCAACACTTAAAAATTCAGCTAGATGCACTAATGAGTGGGATCCGCGAATATGCGATGCGTGTTTGACATTCTTGATCAGAAATGTCAAACTTGTCGACAGACAGTCACAGATCACAGCTAAAGGTTATTCTTATTTTATTATTACGCATACGCATAGAAAAAATTAATAAATAAATTAACATCTTACAAAATTGTGTTTTCCTGTATTTCATTCTGCCAAATTGATTTCTGCACTTTATATTAGAATTAGGGCTTGCTCAATACATTTATTTTAAATGTGTTGTCAGTGAACTAAAGCTGTGCTGGTCGTTTGGGAGTCAGGTAAGGTAAATTTATATTGTTGATAAGGTTAATTTGCAGATTACCTCCCGAACGATTTTTATTTTTTGTTTTCTTTTTTAATAACTCGTTAAATACAAGAGAATAAAAGGTAAGAATAGTGTCAGCGTGCGACAAGCAACAACCAAACTTTATCAGCAGTCCTTTTATCCAAAACTCTTTGGGCGGTCATCTGCAAATTCACCGTTGCTAAATTTGTAGACAACCTCCCGAAGGCTTTTCTTAAAAGTTTTTTCAAAACATGCTTTTAACACCCGTGCACAAACCACAAGAAAAGTTTTACCGTTTCTTGTTCACATCCCCCAAAGAAGTTACGCGACGACGAGTAAAAGGGTGCTGGGCAAAACAGCGTTTAATCGGACCTGGAAAAGCTTGCTGCTTTTTTCACATTTTGAAGCCAAACCCCCCCTAAAACCCTGCCTACCCCGCACAGCACCCATATTCGCCCCAGGTCCTATAACTTTCTTGAGGGTTGCTCACAGGAAATTTGTCTTGTGGTTTATGCAACGAGGCTTGTATACATGTGAGAGGGGAAGGGAAATCACCATGACGAACCGCTTAGTAGGTTGCCTGCAAATTCACCATATTGTTTTTCACTTTATATTACAAATAGATATTGACACAGGGATGTTAGGTATATTTATAAATATTTGTGGTATCAATACTAAGTATTGATACAATAACTTAGTTCTACAGTTATTTTGTTTAAATATCATGTTGGGTGTAGGGTAAAAATAGACATTGACACACGGGGATTGCCTATGAACAGAGTTCACCTGACTGCAGGGAACGAATCCATACACTATTGACAGACTTACAATTTTATATATGATATAAAAGAAATGTTCCTGTTAACAATTTTACGAGAAATATAGTCCCCTTTCAGATGCATTACCTAGTAAGTGAAATAAGTTAAAAGATAATGTAGTAATTCAAAAAACTGTATACTTTGTATTACATGAAACAAATTTTAAAACAAATTAATTGAGAAAGTTTAAACTCACTATAAAACTTTTTTTCTATTCTTAACAAATTTTTATTTAAATAGGTGATAAGAACAGCATAAACTAGGGCTTCTAGAAGCCATATCTCAAGCTTCAGTATACATTTTCAGCGAATTTTCGCTGCAAAATCATGAAACCGTTTGCTTAGTACATATTTAAAGCGAATTTCATTTTAAAAAAAATTGGGAGATATATACTAAGAGGCTGTGGAAAATGTATTGTAATTTAAAAAATAAACATAACAGGAAAAATCATTGTGCCGGTCTTTTTCTTAACATTATATTGATGGACCTACTTTCAAAATTTTGTATTGTTTATATCTATTTGATTTTCAAAAAGTATGGACACACCAATAGTAAATAAGTGTTGAAAAGTGTTTTGATGCAGCAAGTGCGTTATGGTTGCGAATTTTCGTAAAAATATTTCGAATGTTGACAATTCAATTTCCCATTAAACTAGAATTTTCAGTTTTGGTACACACTAAAACCTATATAAAAGCAGCATGGGTACTAAATTTAAAAAATCGCACAATGAGCTTCACAGGCAATGACAAATTTTGTTTTAGTAAAGTATTTTTGTTATTTTGTTTGCAGAAAGTTGTTTGATTGAGTTGAATAAAATGGATCATCTAAGCGACTAATAAGGAAAAAATACCTGCCACGTTTATAATTTGGCAGGTACATTCCTTTTGTAAATAAAAATAAAATTTTGGGTACATTTGCAGATTAGCACACAGGGGCTTTTAAAAAAAATCAGAAACATGTTTAGATCTCCTTCTGGATGCACAAACCATAAGAAATATTTCCTGCAAACAGTCCCCTAAAAGTTACGGGACCAGGAGGGAATAGGGTTGTTGGACGGGGAAGAAGATAAAAAAGAAATGTGAGCGGAAAGTGCAAAAAAAACCAGCTTAGTTGGAACTCAATAAGCTGCCTTTATCTCATTTTGCAGCTGTACCTCGTGAAATTCTGTTTATCCCGCCCAGAACCCCTAATATTCACCGCAGATCCGGTAACTTTCTTGCGGGTTGTTCCCAAGAAACTTTTCTTGTTTACATTGTTCTTGTTTATGCATTGAGGGTGGTTGTAGGCATGCAGAAGGGGAAGGAGTACCCCTGCGACAAAGCAGCGAACCAATATTCTTAATTTATATTTAAATTGTTACGCCATTTCATTTATTTAAAATATGTTTCCAAAAATTGAGGTTGTCTTGTTTGTCAGTCTTACATAGAAAGCTACAGTATTTCATCATTTTCAAAAAGTGTGGATACAGCAACAGTAAATAAGTGTTGAATTTTTGTAAAAATATTTGAAATCCACTACATCAATTTCTTATTAAGCTAGAATCTTCAATCTTAAACCATAGTAACACCTATGTAAACGCAGCGTGGGTACTAAATTAAAGAAAAATAACATAATGAGCTTCGCTGATAACTACCAATTGGTTTTAAAAAACTTTTGTTGTTATTTTGTTTGCAAAAACTAGTTTGATTGGGTGGACTAAAACAAAACCAGGTAATCCTGTCTTGTAGACACCTCTTTAGTAAACAAACAATTCGGGTGAAATCGGAACGTGAAGTGGACGCTGTACGATGTGCATTGTTGCCAGATGAGTATTAGCAAGGGTCGTTTTAAATATAGAAGGAAATCAAGGGGTGAACAAATGTTTTTATGATGTAAATAAATTATAATATGGCGTCATGTACATAAATCGATATTTGACATATTTTGCGGAAAGCAGTAGGAAAACGAAAATGTAAACAGTTAATTTTCAGCCATGGTGGTCCAGGGGGAAAACGTGGGCCTTTCCTCCCTTTTTAGGTACATCAGTAACATCAACAGAGGTTGTGCCATTGTGATTGAGCAAGGTAATCTGCACGTTCCGCCCTTCCCAGGGGGCGTAAAGCCGGCGGTCCCGTGCTCATGCGATGTTGGGCACGTTAAAGACCCAAATTTCCCGGACAGTGAGTGAATGAATCACAGTTTAGTAAAGTCATGAAGCAATTTCCGTTGCAAATTGCTGATGATAAATCCAACTGTATATGCTAATTGCAAATGGTACGCAATATATTATTTCGAAACGTCGCGCAAAGTTTCATGGTCATGAAGCAATTTCTACTGACAACTGTCGATGATAAACATAACCGAGAAAATGGCTGAAAATGGGCGTCCCTTCGAAGTGTTTGTTTTTATTTTGGTTTCCAACCTAAAATGAGTATGAAAAGTGAATGAAGCAATTTCCGTTGTGAATTGACCATGATAAATACAACACTGTATGCTAATAGCAAACAGTATCCAATTTATTATTTCGAAAAGTCGCAATGTTTCATGGTAATGAAGCAATTTGTAACAACAGTCAATGAAGCAATGTTTGTTGCAAATTCATCGACAGTTGTCAATAGAAATTGCTTCATTACCATGAAACATTGCGACTTTTCAAAATAATATACTGGATACCATTTGCTATTAGCATACAGCGTTGTATTTATCATGGGCAATTCGCAACGGAAATTGCTTCATTCACTTTTCATACTCATTTGACATTTTAACGTTGGAAACTAAAATATAAACAAACACTTCGAAGCGAAGCCCATTTTGAGCCATTTTTCGGTTGTGTTTATAATCGACAGTTGTCAATAGAAATTGCTTCATTACCATGAAATATTGCGACTTTTCAAAATAATAAATTGGATACTGTTTGCTATTAGCATAAATACAACTGTATTTATCATCGGCAATTCGCAATGGAAATAGCTTCATTCACTTTTCATACTCATTTAAGGTTGGAAACTAAAATATAAACAAACACTTCGAAGGGAAGCCCATTTTGAGCCATTTTCTCGGTTTATCATCGACAGTTGTCAGTAGAAATTGCTTCATTACCATGAAACATTGCGATTCTTCAAAATAATATACTGGATACCGTTTGCTATTAGCATATACAGTTGTATTTATCATCGGCAATTCGCTACGGAAATTGCTTCATTCAGTTTTCACACTCATTTAAGGTCGGAAACTAAAATAAAAACAAACACTTCAAAGGGAAGCGCATTTCCAGCAATTTGTTTATCATCGACAGTTGTCAGTAGAAATTGCTTCATGACCATGAAACATTGCGCGACTTTTCGAAATAATATACTGCATACTGTTTGCAATTAGCATATACAGTTGGATTTATCATTAGCAATTTGCAACGGAAATTGCTTCATTGACTTTACTAAAGTGTGATTCATTCACCTCACTGTCCGGGAATTTTTTTGTCTTTAACGTGCCCAACATCGCATGGGCACGGGACCGACGGTTTTACGCCCCCTGAGAAGGGTGGAACGTGCAGATTACCTTGCTCAATCACATATGGCACAACCTCTGTTGATGTTACTGATGTACCTAAAAAGGGAGGAGAGGCCCACGTTTTTCCCCCTTGGACCACCATGGCTGAAAATTAACTGTTTACATTTCCGTTTTCCTACTGCTTTCCGCAAAATATGTCGAATATCGATTTATGTACATGACGCTATATTATAATTTATTTACATTATAAAAACATTTGTCCACCCCTTGATTTCCTTCTATATTTAAAATTACCCTTGCTAATACTCATCTGACAACAGTGCACATCATACAGCGTCCACTTCACGTTCCGATCACCCGAATTGTTTGTTCACTAAAGAGGTGTCTACAAGACAGGATTACCCAAAACCATCCAAACAATTAAAAGGAAAAATACCTGCATTATTTATGATTTGGCAGGTACATTCCCTTTGTAAATTATAATTTTTTTTTCTGGAATACTTTTTGTGACTTTAATGAAATTTGTAACACAATTTTTTTAAAGAGACTTGCAGTACATATATCTCTGCCAAATTATAATTTTCTAGCTCCATAGAAAATAGAAATTTCTTCAAATAATTGCTAACTGGGACCTCTAAAACCGATCTCCCAGGTCCATTTCAATTTAAAGAATTCGTTTTAATAATATACCTTACTAATAGTCTACAATTCTTATTAAAATTCACTACTTTAATGCACTTGCTGCGTCCCGAACACTTTTTTTTTTACTTAGTGAATAGAATATTCCATAATTCTAATAATAATGATTGACGTTTAATGTCAGTTTTGATCTTATATAAAATTAATAATTTTGGCAAAAATATGGTATGTGGAGATAAAGTGATAGTTAAGATGGTATATTGAAGTGGTTTAGATCTATCATAAATGAAGGCATTGGATGAAGCATTAGATTGAAGAAATAAAAGTCGAAGACGCAGCAAGTGCGTTATGGTAGTGAATTTTCATAAAAATGATCTGGCACAAAATATTTTATTATAACTTTTTTTTCTTGTAACATAGAAATCTAAATTTTGGTGTATAGTTTACTTTTTATATCGTAAACCTACCTACCAAATTTGGTTATCATAGAGTTTTTATTTTTTAAGATAACATTTTTTTTCAAATGAAAACTCAAAATTTTTCCGGAAAACCTCGTCCGATTTTTCTGATTAACAAACTTATCAAAGATATTTACAAAAGGAAGGTACATGCCAAATTTTATCAAAATAGGCTCATTATTCTTTGAGATAAAAATTTTTTTTGAATGAAAATCAAAATTTTCCCGGAAAACCTCGTCCGATTTTCCTGGCTAACAAACTTGTCAAGGCCATTTACAAAAGGAAGGTACATGCCAAATTTTATTAAAATCGGCTTATTACTTTTTGAGATAAGAATTTTTTTCGAATGAAAACTCAAAATTTTCCCGGAAAACCTCGTCCGATTTTCCTGACTAACGAACTTATCCAAGCTATTTACAAAAGAAACGCACATGCCAAATTTTATCAAAATCGGCCCATTATTTTTTGAGTTATCGGTGTGATACATATATATATATATATATATATATATATATATATATATATATATATATATATATATATATATATATATATATATATATATATATATATATATATATATATATATATATATATATATATATTAAACATATAAAAATTGAAACTAACCCCGGATATGGGTTCTAGGGGTCCTAGTTCGCGCTCATTTGCAAAAATTTTTTCAAAATTCAAAAGTCGGGATCTCCCCATTAGTGAATTTTTTCTACGAAAATTCACTAAAAGTGAAGAAAATTTTTAACCTGGTTTGTCAAAATTTGAAGTTTGCTGAATTTGATATATAATTGTCACATTGCTTAAGATATAACTTTTAAAATTATGCCAATGTACAGCACAAGTCTTAGACTTATTGTATAGGCATACTGTATAATTTTTATCAATGAATAAATAATAATAATATCAGATATCAATTTGAAATGTAAAAAAAATATCTTTGTAACATGTAATTCATTTGTTGATTTTATTAACTAAACATTTCCTGTTTACAGATAATAATAAAGGCTGAACAGGACATGGCTAGTAGTGAAAGAGAACCTGACGAGGATAGTAATTGTCTAAACACACCCATGGAACATATAAAACAAGAACAGGAGGTCTGTGGAGTTTACTCTACATGTATCAAAGTTGAAAGAGACGATGATGATGTATCTACTGACCAAAAGTTCATACTTTCCTCTGAATTCAAACATGACACGAAATTAGATCTGCAACCACATGAATCTTCAATAAAATTTGAAACAGAAGAGCATGCTTTGGATAGTTCTGTATTATATAAAGATTTAAAAGAAGAGTACTTGAATAAAAATGAATCTTCTACCAGTAATTGCGACTCTTGGTCCACCTTGAAAAAGCTGTATCGGTGCTCATTATGTGATTATGTAAGTGTAAAGAAAAATAACTTGTTAAGACATATTAAATCAAAACACACAGAAGAAAAGGCTTATCAATGTTCATTATGTGATTATGCAAGTGTACAGAAACCACAATTGTTACATCATATTAAGTCAAAACACACAGGAGAAAAGTCTTATCACTGCTCATTATGTGATTATGGAAGTTTAAGGAAAGATCACTTGGTAAATCATATCAAATCGAAACACACTGGAGAAAAATCTTACCAATGTTCATCATGTGATTATGCAAGTGTGGAAAAACGACAATTGTTAAATCATATCAAGTCAAAACACACAGGAGAAAAGTCTTATCACTGTTCATTATGTGATTATGGAAGTTTAAGGAAAGATCACTTGTTAAATCATGTCAAATCGAAACACACTGGAGAAAAATCTTATCAATGTTCATCATGTAATTATGCAAGTGTGGGAAAACGGCAATTGTTATATCATATTAAGTCAAAACACACCCCTGTGAAAGAAAAGCCTCATCAATGTTCATTATGTGATTATGCCAGTATACGGAAACACACTTTGTTCAATCATATTAAATCAAAACACACAGGTGAAAAGCCTCATCAATGTTCATCATGTGATTATGCAAGTGTACAAAAACATGTTTTGTTAAGGCATATTAAGTCTAAACACACAGGAAAAAAGCCTTATCAATGTTCATTATGTGATTATGCAAGTGTGGAGAAACAGCTTTTGTTACATCATATTATGTCAAAACACAGAAGAGAAAAGTCTTATCAATGTTCATCATGTGATTATGCAAGTGTGGACAAACGGGAATTGTTACTTCATATTAAGTCAAAACACACAGGAGAAAAGTCTTATCACTGTTCATTATGTGATTATGGAAGTTTAAGGAAAGATTACTTGTTAAATCATATCAAATCAAAACACACTGGAGAAAAATCCCACCAATGTTCATCATGTGATTATGCGAGTGTGGGAAAACGGCAATTGTTATATCATATTAAGTCAAAACACACACCTGTGAAAGAAAAGCCTCATCAATGTTCATTATGTGATTATGCAGGTATACAGAAACAGGATTTGTTGAATCATATTAAAGCAAAACACACAGGAGAAAGGCCTCATCAATGTTCATCATGTGATTATGCAAGTGTACAGAAACATCATTTGTTAAGGCATATTAAGTCAAAACACACAGAAGAAACGCCTTATCAATGTTCATCATGTGATTATACAAGTGTGCATAAATATGTTTTGCTAAGGCATATTAAATCAAAACACACAGGAGAAAAGCGTTATCAATGTTCATCATGTGATTACGCAACTGTGTACAAACAACAATTGTTAAATCATTTAAAATCAAAACACACAAGAGAAAAGCCTCATCAATGTTTATTATGTGATTATGTAAGTGTACAGAGACAGAATGTGTTGAGGCATATTAAATCAAAACACACAGGAAGAAAGCCTTATCAATGTTTATCATGGGATTATGCAAGTGTACTGAAACAGCAATTGTTAAATGACATTAACTCAAAACACACAGGAGAAAAGCCATATCAATGTTCATAATGTGATTATGCATCCCAACAAACACAGTTATGTAACATTCACATAACTGAAATAATATTTTGTTATTTACAAAAGTATCATTTATGTAACTTGTTATGAACTTGTAAGTTACATGTAACACGAAATGTCATGCATATAGTTCCTCTCGTGACATATCTATGTAATATACTTGGGCATATATATCAGATATATTTATTAACAATTTCATCAACATTACATGTTACATTTTGTTGTTAGGAGTAGAGCTTTTTCTATATAACCACACACAATAATAGTTTAGAAAAACAAAACAAAAAATTATTGAAAACATAATTTATTAAACACTTGTAAGAAAACAATATAATATAATACATTCTTATTGTATTAAAATATTTATAATTTCAATTTTACTTTTAAAATTGTTTATAATGTTCACATTTAGCTGAAAACTATGAATAATTTGAAGTTATAAATTAAATCTAAACATCAGTAGAAGTTTATATGTATAATTAAATATAACTGCAACTTTAAACTGTAACTAGAGTAGTATCATCCATATTAAAATTGCTTTAACAAATTAGTCGTCATTGCTTGTGTCCAAAACTCAGCTCCTGTAAATTTTACCCTGCTAGTAGATAACAGTTGCAAATTTAATCAATAAGTTCAGATGATCATACAAAACTAAGTACTACTAATTACCTTTGGCAATGTTTAAAACGTTTAGCTTGCTGACCTTATTATAATTCTTGGGTTGATCTAGCGGCAATTAATTCTGAACTTCTTATAGTGAATAGCATTGTTTAAATTCGCAATGTACGGTAATTTCCAGCTTTTCAATAATAATGATCAGAAACGTATGCTGCAGTGGAAACATATAGGTTAACTCGCATTCCGCCATAAAACGCTAGGATAACACAATCATAGATTCAAAATGTACAATATAATTCATTTTAACATGAAACACCAATAAGAATTCAACATCGACATTAATGTAGTTCTTCACAATCGGTCGTCGATTTTGTCGATAAAATCATGTACAAAACATAAATTCTTATACCTTATATTAAATACTGTAATCTTTCAAGAAACAGAGAAAAATAAAATCCAATACTTACCACAAATTTTTCACTTTACCTTTTGTATGAGGAATAAGAAAACAATATAAATCATAAACACGAGCACAATCAAAATAAACATAACATAACCTCATAATCTACTAGCAAACAGTAACAGTGAGAATCAAGACTCAACATTCGCTTTCGCCCTGCGCAGTTGTCCGAACAAAACGACGAAAATGGCTAGAACATATAGGTGTTAATTTGTATTTCCACTTATTTTCCGTTTATTTTATTTATATAAATTTAATAACAAAATGAACTATTGACGAGTTTAAAAGTTTAAATCATATTTCAGTTGACAGGTTTTCTTAATTAACATTTCATTAGCTGGGTTTGATAATTATTTGATTTAATGTAAACTAAAAATATTACTTTGTTATCAGTGTGTGCTTTAAAACTATAGAACGCCATGAAATTTGTATAATGTGTATGTTACATAAAAATATTACATAACTTTTATGTTATAATACTTGATGGTATGCAATATTTCATTTGTTTCTTAAATGTGGTCCATTTGCAAAGTACATTTGTGTCATTTTTAGGTAACAGTGTTATGTTACAGTGTTATTTTATTGAGCTTCCAATGCCATGTAACGGTTACAAACGTGTTTGTTGAGATGTGTGTAGAAAGGGTAATTGTTACATCAAATTCAGTCAAAACACACAGGGGAAAAGCCTTATCAATGCTTGTCATGTTGATTATACAACTGTTCAATCATATAAAATCAAATCACAACGGAGAAAAGCCTCATTAATGTTCATTATGTGATTAGCCAGGCATACTGAAACAGCACCCAGCAAACACAGTTACATCATTGATACTAAATTACAGCACATAAGGTTCTATCAAAATTGCAGTTATGTAACATGTAGGGTACATGTAACCTACATGTAATGTGAAATGTACCTTTTGGTGTTTCTGTTCCCTAAATGTTATGTAACATTGCTTTATGTATTTTACATAACATCTGTTCCTTAGATATTATGTTAACATGATTACAAACAATTTCTTTTCAAGTAACTTTTGTGTTCTCATATAAATAAAATATACATAAAATAAAAATGTATATGTAACAAAGTTTAACGAAATAAAAAATTTAAATAACTAAACTGTAATAAATGCCCCACTGTTTGGGTGGCAGTATAACGTAATAAAATTCTGTTTTTATTGAACACTAAAATAATATAAAATAAATGTAATATGATATATAATAGAAATTATCTCAGGGCTTGGGTTCAGGCACTTGCAGTTGGTAGGTTTTAAGAGGCACAAATAAAATCAGGCGTTGTGAATAAAATTAGTTTATTTAAAAAATTATTGACACTATATAATGCAGTGGATTAAATTTAATAAATGAGATGAAAGAAAAATATGTGATTTAATTACTTGTGACACTGTAAAAATGAATTGTGGATCACACTCTACAAAAGAAAAAGAAAGCCACAGATAAACAGTGTACTTAACTTTCAGCCTCCGGTTGAGCGGGGTCCTCCATGGCGATGGTGCTGGAGGAGACTCCTTAATGATGTTGTTGAGGGGGCTCCTTACTAACGATGTTGTTATTGAGGGCTCGTCCCTAGCGATGTGCCACTTAGGGGGCTCTTCATTTACGATGGTGTTGAAGGTTCCTCCCTAACAGTGGTGTTGAAGGGGGTTCCTCACTTACAGTGTTGTTGGAAGGTCCTCTATTTACGATGTTCATTTGGGGGCTCCTTACCAGCGGTGATGACGGCCGCCTCCCAACGGTTATGTTGAAGGCCGCTTCCTAACTAAGGGTGATGAAGGCCGCCTCCTAACCAACGGTGGGGTTGAAGACTGCTTCCCTACCAACGGGGTGCTATAAAATTCCATCGGTATGGGTAATGGTTCAGGGCTTAATGATTTACATAGGGCGACTGGTAGCAGGTTAAGTTTACTTATAAAATTTATCTGTGTTAATGATTAGAAACAAATTAACGTATATGAAACAAAATCTTAAATGACTTCGCTACAATGCATTTAAAACAGTACAATAGCAGTTAATTACCGAATTAATGCTGCCACAAGCCACCTGTTAACAGTATAAAACTTATAATAAAGAAAGCAATCATTGAAAGTAATTTCAACATACATACATTAGCAAGCAATCTACCATTATTACCAAGCAAAGAAAAATGTATGAGCAACTGGAAATAAGTCGCTATTTAAATATAAAACTCGCCCATTCGGACATGCTACTTTCCGAGTAGAATTTAACTGTGATACTTCGTTTCTTAAGGCCGATTCAGAAGAGAGCCTGGCATGTGTCGCACGTGTATTTAAAGATTCGTTTATTGCAGACACGTCAAAATTAGCTCGAACGCAGGCGTGTTTCCATGAGTTGGGTGCGGTAGAGGAACCGACCGCAGAGTTTGACGTCACGGAAGGGACTTGGACGCTGACGTCACAAAAGGGGTTGATTCAGAAGCTTAACAGTGAATGGCGTTGACGCGTGTGACATGTCACGCTTATTAAATACACGCGACATGTTACAACAGTTACATAAATAATACATCTAAATTACAGCACATAAGGTTCTATAAAAATTGCAGTTATGTAACATGTAGGGTACATTTAATGCGAAATGTCCTTTTCAATGATTTTTTCTATGTTCCATAAATGTTATGTAACACTGCCCTGTGTATTTTACATAACATCTGTTCCTCAGATATTATGTAAGCATGAATATATATATATATATATATATATATATATATATATATATATATATATATATATATATATATATATATATATATATATATATATATATATATATATATATATATATATATATATATATATATATATATATATATATATATATATATATATATATATATATATATATAAGTGTCAGTGTCAGCCCCCCTTTTACTATATAGAATTTATATTACTAAATTAATGGTATAAATTTTAATCAAATATCTAGTCTTAATTTACTCTCAATTTATCAATCAGGTTTCTCTATTATATATTATAAACTTCTAACCGATTGATAAATTGAAAATAAATTTAATGTAGACATTTAGATCAAAAATAATCATTAGTTTTGTAATTAAGTTCTAGCAGTAAGAATTATAAAAACACTTCAAAAGAGTTAAATAAACTCGGTTATTATTAATATAAAATATATATTAAAAAAAAAAAACAAATATTCCTAAAATTTCAATTAAATTGCACATACTTCAAATAACAAAAGAAAATCACTTAATAAAAAAATCAAACTGTATTCTTTTGGTGGCTCGAATATGTCTAAGCCGACTCAGGCGAAACCATTCACTGGCAGTTTTCTCAAAGCCCGCCTCTTTGTGTCCAACAAATGCTGAATTGATAGCAACTGTAATAATAAATAAATAAATAAATAAATAAATAAATATATATATATATTATTATTATTATTATTATTATATAGTCAAAATATTTAAAAAAATGTTTATGGTCTAGATACACCTATATAGTGACAAATCTGGAGTATCTGCAAGCTTACATATATTTACTGTTATTAATTGTGTCGGCCCTTTGTGGAACTTAATTTTCCGTACTGAAATAGAAACTATAACTATTTCAAGTTGAAATTCCACTAAACCTATACACTGAAACACTGCTATTATATATGTTCCCTTTTTCGAATTTCACATGACCTCAAAGGTAAAGTTGAGTTTTCAGCTGCCTTTTAAAATCAAAGGCAATGAATAGAATATAATAGATAACTTTATTAATGAAATTGGCCAGTCAAGATAAAAAATTATACATAAAGTAAACTAAAAATTAACAAAAATACATACACATCTAAAACACACAATATCTGCTTATCACTAAAACAGTGGATCACCTGGCCATCTAGAATCTCAACTGCGGCACTACATTAAAATATTCATCTGTTCTGTATAGACAAGCCTGTATTAAAAATATCTAATAATTGTTCGGAATTTATTAATAGGTTCATTTCTCAACCACCTTGGGAGTGCATTGAAAAAGTTGACCCTAACCGTTGTAGTTTTATTTATGCGATGCCTCGGTTGGATTAAATTATCTCTATGTCTGGTGTTATAACTATGCACTTCAGCATGTGTGTCAAAACTTATCCTGTCCTCTCTCACCACCAACAATTGTCTGTAAACCACCAATGAGTATAGTGACATTATGTACAGTACACAGTAACCCACCCCGACAATACCTCTTGACAGCTGCTTTCTGCAACACAAAGAGTCTATCCAAGTGCACACTCGATGCATTTCCCCATGCAAGCAAACAGTAATTCAGACGTGAGTAAAACAACCCATAATAGGTGATCAAAGCTGCCTCAGGTCCAGCCATTTGAGAAATCTTACGCACTGCATACACTAATGAGGCTAGCCTACCAGCCAACGAGTCTATTTGGCTCCTCCATACAAGAGCAGGGTAGATGTTGAGACCGAGAAAATACCTAGCAGTGTTCGACTCATTAGAAGTGACCCTGGCATGAAAACTGATTAAAGCTGTCTTATCCTCATTGAGGAACAGTTCGTTATCATTAAACCAAGCCCTCGCCTCACAAAGAACACTGTCCACAGGTTCATTGACATCACTACCAGCATTACCAGTGATAATAAAAGTTCTGTCATCTGCAAAGAGGGCTGTTGCTATCCTGCTCTGTTGGATGCCATCAGGAATGTTAGGAGGAAGATCATTTATATATATGAGAAAGAGAAGTGGCCCCAGTACAGAACCCTGAGGCACCACTCTACGAATGTATCCCACTTCACTGTATTTCCCACCATGAAAAACTCTCTGTGTTCTATTATTAAGGTATGACCGCAGCAACTCCAGACAGGCTCCCCTAATATCATAATGACTCAACTTTGTCAAACATATTTCGTGCGAGATACAATCAAATGCCTTTGTTAAGTCTGCAAAAACTGCACATCACTGTTTTCTCTGTTCAAAAGTACAATTTACGATTTCTACAAGATACAATATCGCATCCATGGTGCTGCATCTCTTGCGGAAACCATACTGATGTTCATAGAATAGATGGTTATCTTCAAAGTAACTATAAAGTTGTTGGAAAATAAGGAATTCGAAGATTTTTGAGAGTATTGGCAAAACCGAAACCTGCCTAAAATTTCCAGGATCATTGCAGTCCCCCTTCTTGAAAAACGCAAGTACCTTCGCACACTTCATCAACGCAGGGAAACAACCCCGCGTGATGCAGAGATTAAAGATATGTGTCAGTGGCAGAGCCACAAAATCCCCAGATCTCTTAATGACATACGAGTCCATACCAAATATATCCTTTGATTTTGTATTTTTAAGTTTATTGATAGCATTCCTAACATCCTCAACAACTGGTTTCATGAAAAAAGAGTTCGCTGGACTTTTAATCCCAGAGAAATTAGTTTCTGGTGAATTTTATTTATTTCCCACTGCATTATTTACCAACCTCTCTGCATGGGATATAAAAAATTAATTGAATGTATTTGCTGATATATTAGTTTCAGTATTCAAGATCTTACTTCTACCTGTTTCACGATTTATAATTTGCCAACTTGTTTTTTGATTTATTGTCAGATTTTTGGATAGCTTCAGTTGCCGCCTTAGCTCTCGACTGCCTCAAAAGCAAATTATATTTGGTCCTTATTTCTCCATAAAGCTGTTTATTCGATGGTGTAGCATGCATCATATAAACATCATGCAAGAACAATACTTGCTCTTTTAACTCCCTTTGCTCAGATGCGTTACTATCCTCAATACTTGATTGTTTCACCACCCACCTACGACGCATCAACGGGAAACTGTTCTCAAAATGATACCGAAAGATATCAAAAAATGAGCTATAAGCATCCCCTGCAGAATCAGTGGTAAATACCCCCTGCCAATTCTCGGAAGCCAATGATTGTTCAAAATCATTGAAACCATGCTGGCCATATGACCTCCTCCACTCTACATCCTGGAGCTGTGCAGCATCAATTCTGTATTCTAAAAACTGTGCCTCATGATCAGAGGCAATTACCGGGAGAACTCCGGCACTCATAAAATCAAAATCAACAAAAATGTTATCGATGCAGCTGCTGCATCCATTAAACTGTCTAGTAGAAGAGAACACAGTCTGCTGAAGGTCGAAAGACTGAAACAACTGTATTAAGTTGTTCTTATTATCATTGTCTATCAACAGCTGTGTATTAAAATCTCCTCCAAGGGCAATTCTGCAATTATTATACTTATTGTTACAATACTGAAGTGCCTGATTAAGAATATCCAAAAATTGCCCATACAAGCCACCGGGTGGTCTGTACACCACAATTGAAATGAGCCTCAACTTTTTGTATAAACTGCTGTTAACTCACATACTTTCTCAACGCTAAGATCTCTAATATACTTTATCTCCTGACCAAAAAGTGAATTATGTATGTAAATTCCCACACCCCCATGCGAGAAAGTCGAACGACAGAATAAACCTACCTGGTGAAAGTTATTTATTGTGTAAATGCCTGACACAACCAGTGTTCCGTAAGCATAACCACCTTTGCATTTTTTATCTCGTTGACCATGTGATCCAATATAAAAATCTTATTTCTAAGACACTGAACATTCCAGTAAACAATACATTTCCTGTTGTAACACTCAGACCGAGACACACATACTCCTATGTTTCCAGTTCTTTCACTGTTTTCTGCCAAAAATTTACACCTTGTAGCCTGACAAGATTATTAGAAGGCAGGTGAAAACTCAAATTTACTTTTAAGGTAGTGTGGAATTTTACTTGAAGTAGTTAGTTTCTATTTCAATATATTTACTGATGAACTTTGTGTTACGTCTTCAGTTATTACCCTATAGCATAGTAGAGTCTAATATATTAATAGTGCTGTACTTCCTCACTATTAAAGATCACATTGGTGCTCTTTATTGACTAGATAAATTCATATGAAGATCAGTTAGGGAAAAGTTAAACAAACATTATATGACAGACGTCGCACTTTTCAACGTTTTGGGTATGATTTATCTAAAATAATTTGATGATACTTCATCAACTTTGTGTTGGAAATGAACAGAAAAATTCCGAAACTCATTTCCATATCTACAGTATGTGCTGATGGTACATATCTAAAATTTCATAACATAAACATTACGTATGTGTTTGCTGGTCATTTGTTACATCATAATAAGTCAAAACTCACAGATGAAAAGTCTTAATGTTCAAAATTGGTTGAGGCATATTAAATCAAATCACACAGGAGAAAAACCTCATGAATATTTGTTATGTGATTATGCAGGTGTACTGAAACGGCATTTGTTAAATCATGTTAAGTCAAAGCACACAGGAGCAAAGTTTTATCAATGTTCATTATGTGATTATGCAAGTGTACTGAAACAGCAATTGTTAATTCATATTAATTCAAAACACACAGGTGAAAAGTCTTAATGTTCATTATGTGATTACGCAATTGCACACATTAAACAAGATTTAAGGCATATGAAATCAAAATACACAGGAGAAAATCCATCTCAATGGTCATCATGTGATTATGCAAGTGTGTACAGAGGGGAATTGTTACATTATATTCAGTCAAAACATACAGGGGAAAAGCCTTATCAATGTTTATTATGTGATTATCCAAGTTGAAACACCCGAGATCCCCTTTTATAGTTAGTTCCCAACGTTAATTACTTCAAAGAAGACCTGCTAATTATTAAGATGAAAATTTAAAATTTAAGTCAGTATCATATGTATAGTTTTAAACAAATATTTTATAGCAGCTTTATCTGATATTTTTATAGTTACTCAACTAGTTAAAGACAATGATGTTATGATTAGGAAAATAAATGGTTAATTAAAGTGGATACTTACTCTTTCCGGCTAGACTAACCAAAAGCTTATATTTTTCAGACCTTCAGGAAATTTTGCCACTAAAAATCGATAGTTATTAATGCGGTATCTCCATATCACTATGATTATAGAGCTGTTGAGCTTGAGAAGAACTTGGTTAGGAAATTTATTTCAATAATGAACAGAAGTAAAACACGACAATAGTTTTTATTAACTATTTCGAATTTGTCCAAGCCATATGTAAAAAAACGTTTATGGTCAAGATACACCTATGTGTGTGTGACAAATCTGAACTATCTGCAGGCTTACATATATTTAGTGTTATTAATTGTGTCAGCCCTTTGTGGAACATAATTTTCCTTACTGCATTAGAAACTATAACTATTTCAAGTTGAAACATATATATATATATATATATATATATATATATATATATATATATATATATATATATATATATATATATATATATATATATATATATCAGATCTCCTCATTAAGGAATTAAATTTAAAATGGCGTTTGTTGTTAACGTCCAAATATAATTCAATTTTTGTGTGCTGAAGGATTTCAAGCATTGCAAATTCATACGCGAATGCAAGCAGGAGGGGGCGGACTTGACAGCCGTCGAGCCCAAGGAACTCCCAAAGAGACGCAAGGTCCTCGTACGGATCCCGGACACCGTCCCGCAGGAGACGGTGATCAGCAGACTGAAGATCCAGAACCCTGAACTGGGGACGCAACACTGGTCGGTTCTAAGCAGGAAGGCAGAGGAGAAAGGACAGACGCTCGCCTTCTCGATCGACCCGACATCTTACAGAGTCCTTGAAGGAACCCCCTTCAAGGCATTCTGGGGCATGGGAAGGGTTAGCTTCCGCCCACTGGGGAAGCAACTAAGGGTTAATGGGACTTAGGTTCCTTCAGGTCAACCTCCAACACAGCAGGGCAGCCACGGCCGGACTACTAATGGCTCTGAGGAACACGGATGTGGCCCTCATCCAGGAACCGTACTCCTATAAAGGAGAGATCAAGGGACTCGGCGGAGCTACTGGAAAGCTCATCTACAGCAGATCCAGCGAGAACCCGAGGGCCTGCATTTTTGTCAGGGAAGGGATAGAGTTTCTCCCTCTAATGAATTTCTGTTCCAGGGACCTGGCAACGATCAAAATCCGATGTGGAGGAGCGGATGGGCTGAGGGACATTACTGTCGCGTCAGCCTATCTGCCAGGGGACAGCACGGACCCTCCTCCACCCAACGAATTGGAGCAGCTGATGGTGGGTAGCAGAGCAGGTGGATGGCAGACCATCATCGGCATGGATGCGAATGCGCACCATGAGTTGTGGGGTAGCTCGGACACAAACTCTAGGGGTGAGGCACTTTTACAATTCTTTATGAAATTTAATTTAGACATATTGAATAGAGGTAATAAACCGACCTTCATCACAACACGGCGTGAGGAAGTTTTAGATCTAACAGTCTCCACCCAGTTTCTGGGTGACTTTGTTAAAAGCTGGGCTGTGTCTGGGGAAGTGAGTAGCTCAGACCACAGATACATCCGGTTTGAAATCGCCAAAGTCGAAAGAGAAACGGTATGGTACCGGGACCCCCGCAAGGCGGACTGGGAAGCCTACAGGGCAGACCTGGCTGTGGAACTGCGGGGGGTTAAGAGTACCATAAAAAATTCAATAGACCTCGAGATTGCAGCAGTCCAATTGCGAGACGCAATTACCTCGGCCTATAACGCCAACTGCCCCCTGAAAATGAGGGTGTCCACCAGGAACGTCCCGTGGTGGAACGAGGACCTCAGGCAAAGGAGGACGCAGGTTCGTAAGCTGTTTAACGCGGCCAAAAGGTCGAGAGCATGGGATGAATATAGACAGGCCCTATCGACCTATAACAAAAGACTGAGGGACGCCAAGAAGGAGTCGTGGAGGAGGCACTGCGAAGAAGTGGAAAACACGTCTGAGAGTGCTCGACTACACAAGATCCTGTCTAAGGGCCCTCAGACTAACATAGGCTCCCTTAGAACACCCACTGGAGGCTTTACAAGCTCGGGGGAGGAAACTATGGAAATTTTAATCCAGACGCATTTCCCCGGCTGTAACATAATAAACCAATCACCTCCGGACTGGGAACACTCAGAAATAGAGGCGCCTTATAGGCGGGCATCTAGAGTAGACTGGACAGTCGCTAAAGAGGTGGTTACCTGGAGCAAAATCAGATGGGCCATTAACAGCTTTAACCCATACAAATCGCCGGGATTTGATGGAATAATGCCCATCATGCTCCAACAGGGGATAGATATACTGGCGCCGGTGCTTACCCTCATTATGAGGGCCAGCCTGGCTCTGGGGTACATTCCGAGGGCATGGAGACTGGCCAGGGTTGTATTTATTCCTAAACCTGGGCGTCCAACAGACCAGGCAAAGTCCCTAAGGCCAATAAGTCTCATGTCCTTCTTGCTAAAAACAGTGGAAAAACTGCTCGACCGGCACATTAGGGGCGGTGTACTGGAAGCATATCCTCTACACTGCGGACAATATGCATACAGAGCAGGATTCTCAACAGAAACAGCACAGCACCAACTGGTGCTGAAACTGGAGAATACGCTGGAGAACAAGGAGGTGGCGCTGGGGGCCTTCCTAGACATAGAGGGGGCCTTTAGCAACACCTCGTTCGGATCGGTTCTGGCAGCTGCCCGGGAGCGTGGAATAGAGGAGACCTGCTGCAGGTGGATCGGTTCCATGCTCAGGGACAGGGCGGTGTTCACCTCACTCGCGGGAGGGACTCTGCTGGCGGGGGTCGCGGCGGGGTGTCCGCAGGGGAGCGTTCTGTCTCCCTTGCTCTGGTGTCTAGTCGTGGACGGCCTGCTGGGGAGGCTCTCGGGAGGGGGGTATGAGGTACAGGGCTATGCGGACGACATTGTCATCATAGTCCGAGGAAAGGTCACACAGGCAGTGTGGGAGCGTATGCAGACTGCACTGAAAGTGGTGGAAGGGTGGACGGTTGATCAAGGGCTCGGGGTGAGCCCCGAGAAAGCAACCGTCGTGCCGTTTACGAGGAGGAGGAAGTGTGAAAGCCACAGAACTCTCACTCTATACGGTAGGAGCGTTCCAATCGCCAGGGAGGTAAAATATCTTGGGGTCGTATTGGACTCTAAGCTAACCTGGAATGGTCACATTGGAAAAATACTGCGTAAGGCAGTCATGACCTTAGCCATCACTAGGCGGCTATATGGAAAAACGTGGGGACTAAGACCTAGTATGGCCCACTGGCTGTACACAAGGGTGGTCAGACCATCGTTAACATATGCGGCACTGGTCTGGTGGCCTAAGGTGACACAATCCAGTGCCAAACAAAAACTAGGCAAGATCCAAAGGATGGCTTGACTAGGCATCACAGGGGCCATGTCTTCAACCCCAACAGCCGCCATGGAGGTGTTGCTGGATCTACCCCCCTACACTTAGTTATTATGGGAGAGGCCAGGCTAGGACTATACAGACTAGCCTGCAATGGTAGACTGAAGATCAACCCAGGCTTCAGGGGCCACTGCAAAATTCAGGAGATCGTGAAGGAGCCCATGCTTGAAATGAGGTCAGACTTCGCGAGCCCGCGAATGTGCAGGGAAAACAACTTTACAGTGGAAATCCCTGATCGCGAGGCATGGCGGGAGGAGACGCCGGGCATGCCACGGGACGCGCTCGTCTGGTTCACGGACGGATCTGGCGGGGAGCGTGGGACTGGGGCAGGTGTTTACTCGGAAGGACCGAGGGTAAGTCATAGTATTTCCCTCGGAGCCCATGCAACGGTGTTTCAGGCCGAGATGTATGCCATCCTGCACTGTGTGCGGGAGAACAAGAGGAGGGGCTACACCAACAAGCGGATCCTCATAGCCACAGACAGCCAGGCAGCCCTTAAGGCACTAAGTAGCCCACGGGTAAATTCCTGGCTGGTGAGTGAGTGCCGAGACGAGACGAGCGACCTGGCTGGGCAGAATGAGGTGACCCTCATCTGGGTGCCGGGTCACTCGGGGGTTAAAGGCAATGAAGAAGCTGACAGTCTCGCGAAGAGAGGGTCAGCAGAACCATTTATGGGACCAGAACCGGCTCTGGGCGTGTCAAAGAGCACTGCCAGGGGAGCCATTAAGTCCTGGGTCAGAAACCAACACAAGGTGTACTGGGCGGACTGTCCAGGGCTCAGACATGGGAAGTCAATAATTGACGGACCCAGTTCAAAGAGATCTGTGGAGCTGCTAAACCTTAGCAGAGGACAGCTCAGAAACACAACAGGTCTCTTGACGGGACACATGGCCGTCAAGAAACACCTGCATAAAATGGGGCGGTTCGAAGGGGACCTCGCATGCAGACTCTGCGGCGAGGGGGAGGAATCAGCCCAGCACATCTTGTGTGAGTGTATAGCTCTGGACCGGAAAAGACAACTGATCTACGGTCAGTCTAGACCGGAGACAGAGCAATATAAAACTTCACCCTACCAATCGCTGTGCAGACTAGTTCAAGGCACAGTGATTTTGGAATGGGTGGAGTAAGACTAAGGGTATGCACAATCAACCAAGGGTTGCGGTGCTATCGGGGCGGCAAGGCCGCGGACGAGCCCTGAGGGAACAAGAAAAAAACAGTGTATGGAAACACATGTTTTGCGTATCCAACTGTCAAGGAATGGTGTAGAAAATTTAAGAGTGGAAGAGAGGAGACGAATGACAACCCGCGACCAGGTGCATTGAGTACTGCATCAACAGACAGGAATGTGGCATATGTGTAGAAAGCCTGATTAGAGAATATCGTCGAATGTCAATCAGAGCAATTTCAGACAATGTTGGTGTGAGTATAGGATCTGTCGATAGTATCGTACACAAACTGGGTTACAGCAAAAGGCGTTAAACGGTAGGTTATCGTTTTCAGTCAGACGAAGAAGTACAAAATGCCGTAAAAGAATTCTTCGAGCACCAGCCACAATAATTCTTTAAGCAGTGTATACATCGGTTGGTGAAACAATGGGATATGTAAGGCTAGATGCATTCTCACAACAATTAGAACCGTAGACCGGTTTAGCTCTAATTAGAGCTCATCAGTACGGCATACTAATTGCTGCGAAAATATAACTATAAAGTAATACGGCTATAGTAGCCAGCGTTTTAACACTAAGTGAGTGGTGAGCGTGGCGCCACCTAGTCGCGGAACCAAGTAGTATGTTGTCACCGCAGCTCCCAATAACACAAAGTGTTAAAAAATAGAGTCTGTATACAACCAACTAACAATTTATTAAATTGTCAGCCTTGGACCATTTCTACCCTAATATAGGGACAAAGTATGTAAGGCTGGATGCATTCTCACGATAATGGCTCCAAAATAGGAGCCGAAACGTCGAGTTTTCATAAATTCTGGACGCGGTTCAACCCGAGACCCAAGTATGTCTCACATTAAAGACCGCGGAAATCATTCTGAACACACACACACACACACACACACACACACACATATATATATATATATATATATATATATATATATATATATATATATATATATATATATATATATATATATACACAGATCTCCTCATTAGCGTTTTTTTTTAATTCGCTAACAGAGTTCTATATATATAAGATATTTAGGAATCTCTGATGACGCTAGCTTGGTTAGTGACACGATCGTAAAGTTTTTTTAAATGTGTCGTGGTGATTTGGGTTCTCCAAGTGTGCTTATCAGTGCTTATCACAGGTTCCAATCTTCACTTAGTCTGTATGCAGTTATACCAAATTTTCAAACTTTTATTCTGGCCGGGAGTCCATAAACTGCTAACGACTGGTCTCGCTGGGACAGCCTGTATATATATATATATATATATATATATATATATATATATATATATATATATATATATATATATATATATATATATATATACAGGGTGTTACAAAATAGTGGGCCAATCCGCTAACTACGGATTCCCGAGACGAAAATTTTATGACTTTTCTTATAACATTTTTCTTCTGGGTGTCCCGTTTTCGAAATACACAGTGTTAAAATTGAACTTAAAAAATAATTTTTCATTTCTAGTTTTTATGTTTTTGAAGTTATCTCCATGAAATTTTGCACATAGTCTTTTTTTAGAATTAGACGCTATCTGTGTAGATGATGAGAGAAAAATCAAATCGCAAGGGGGGTACAGGAGGGGTGGAACAAGTATTGACCCTGTAAACTTTTTTGTGCGCATGCCAATGGTTTCAGAACAAATGACTGTTGTTAGACAAAATAATTTTATAAATTTTGTTTCTCTGGTTGGATTTTGATAAAACGACTAGTTTATGAGTTATTGTAAGTTGTATGGTCGGACCCAAACAGGTGAGAAAGAACCTACGAAACCTTATCTCCATAAAATATAACATGTAGTTTTATACCACGACTAGACGACATCTGCGGGAATAAGAAAAATTAAACCCCTAAATTTTTTTATTCGGGCGCCGGTGGTCTAATAGAAACTAATATCGTAGGTTATTTGCGTTCTTGAACGCTGGTGACACGTCTCAACAAATTAAAAAAATTTGGATTTTTTTTAATTCATTTGCAATCAGAATAGATGTATTACACAGAAATTGTATCTCATTCCATTCTCTTAAATATTGCTACTTGAATACATACATACTACTATGTTTCACACATATGTAATTAGAAGTCATCAAAACCGTTTTATAAGTATAACTTGTATTAAACTTAAACTGTCAGTCTACTATTAACATGAAAACTCAACCAAAAATAATGAAAAACGGTAAGTTAAGCGATGTTATAGAAATAAAATTATAATTAAATTAAATGCTCAATATAGCTACCACCCTCTTGGATGCACAGGCGGGCTCTTTTGATAAGAGAAAACCGAATTTTTTTGAAAATGTCTGGTTTCATAGGGTATTCCTCTGCGCCTTGTAGGATTCGTTCCCGCAGATGTTCTGCATCGAGTATGGGCGCCCTGTACACAAATTCTTTCATATATCATCAGAAACTAAAATCTATGGGGTTGAGGTCGGGGGAAGGCGCTGGCCAGTTGACAGGTGCATCTGCCCCCCGACCAATCCAACGGATATTGAATGTGTTACTTAAATGTCGTCGAACGTCTCTTCCGTAATGAAGCGGAGCACCGTCCAGTTGTAGCCACATATTTCGCCGAATTTCCAGCGGCATATCGTCCAGTAAATCTACGAACTAATTCTGTAAAAATGTTAGAAACACATCCGCATTTACTCGAGTTGGCAAAAAACCTGGGCCTAAGAGTAGGTCATCAATTAATCCTGCCCATACGTTCAATCTAAAGTTGACTTGACGGCGAGTTTAGACTATTGCATGCGGATTTTCTTGTGCCCACATGTGACGATTATGCAAATTCGCAACGCCATTGCGAGTGAAAAGGGCTTCATCCGAAAACAGAATCAATCTCAGGAATTGCTGCTCACGACTGTTCTCCAGTAACAGCCAGTTGCAGAAAGTCATTCTTGTTAATGCGTCTTGGGGTAAAAGAGCGCGTACTTGCTGAACATGATACGGGTACAGTGACTGTTGCTTCAGTACTCGGTGCACATCAGTTGAATTTATAGTGGCACGCTCATTATGCCTCATATGGGGGTACTGCTCTTGTACTTGTTCCAGGTGTTGTTTCTACTATTCTTAGGATTTCTTTTTCTTGCCTGGTATTGAGCTTGCGTGGTCTCCCGCTGTTACCTGCACGCTGTTGTTTTATGGTACCTCATTCCCTCATGCGACGAACTAATTTTGAGACAAAATTCCTCTTCGGGTGATGACGGTTAGGAAATGTAGCTGCATAGCGCCTAGCAGCATGACTAGCATTACAATCACATTTCCCTACAAGCAAGAGAAATGATTAAAAACTGATTGTACTGAAAAGTTACTATATTTAAACTCTTACCCATTATTAATACCATATCTGTCATGTCACAAAATGATATGATATTTGTCATATTGTCGAAAATGATAAGGTCAATTATCACAAAATATACCTATAGTTTGAATATCGCCGTGAAAATAATATTTTGACAGTCAGCAACTTATCTTCTAGTATTTTTCAGAGCCTACGTGGATCCAAAAAATTCTACGAACAACGAAAATAATGGCTTGTTTTTTTCAGGCATTACATATTTTTTATAAAATATAAAATAAATAGGTCTTATCAAAATGCAATGGGCATACCTTGCAAAATGAAAATTATGTTAGAAAACGTTCCATTCATGAAAATAAAGTTTCCTTTTCGGTCCGATCATTCAAATTGAAATAACTCTTAAACTAATCGTTTTATAAAAATTTAACTAAAGTGATTAAAGTTACGACATTTATTCATCTAATAACATCCATTTGTTTTGAAACCATTGGCGTGCGCACAAAAAAGTTTAGAGTGTCAATACTTGTTCCACGCCCCCTGTACCCCCTTGGGATTTGAGTATTCTCCCCTCATCTACAGAGATGGCGTCGAGTTCTACATGCAAAATTTCATGGAGATAACTTCAAAAACATAAGAATTATAAATGAAAAAAGGTTTTGTAGGTTTTCTCACCTGTTTGGGTCCGACCAACTTGCAATAACTCATAAACTAGTCGTTTTATCAAAATTCAACTACAAGACTTGCAATTAACTGCCAGATCTCTCTGAGGCCTAGGGTTGAACACAATGAGACCTCACGGACGATCTCCGGCGAGATTTGGGAAGTAGGTAGATTGAGTCCCTGTAATCGAGCTACAACTACCCAACCCACCTTTGTCCATCGCTCTAAGGAGTAGGCAGATTGAGGCCTTAGAGTATCCTTACATATTTCCTTTACCTGTTGAAAATGGCTCCAAAACAGGAGCCGCAACGTCGAGTTTTCATAAATTCTGGACGCGGTTCAACCCGAGAACCAAGTATGTCTCATATATATATATATATATATATATATATATATATATATATATATATATATATATATATATATATATATATATATATAGTAATAATAAAAAGTGTATTAATTTGGATCGGCCGCCTGTGGGTAGTCTACTAATGGATTACTTTACAAAAAATACAGGCAGAAGCACGTCCAATAGATAATAAAAGAATTCAGATATTTCCGCTAAACGAAATATGTTAATTTTTGTGTCGCTGAACCTACCTTAATCGTTAGTGACCGACTACCTGCAGAAGAATATAAATGGAGTTCTAGATATAAGATATTTAAGATCCTCTGATGACGCTAACTTGGTTAGTGAAACGATCGTAGAGTTTTTTAAAATGCGTCGTGGTGATTTGGGTTCTCCAAGTGTGCTTATCAGTGTTTATCACAGGTTCCAATCTTCAGTTAGTCTGTATGCAGTTATACCAAATTTTAAGTTTTCAAACGTTCATTCTGGTCAGGACTCCATAAACTGCTAACGACCAGTCTCGCTGGGACAGCCTCTATATATATATATATATATATATATATATATATATATATATATATATATATATATATATATATATATATATATATATATATATATATATATATATATAATTTTCGTAAAAATGCGTACAGTATTTCTATGAAAATTTGGTAGCATAACGCACTTGCTGCGTCCAGACATTCATTTAAATGCACATAGCCGCAGTGTTCTAAGATACTGTGAAACAACTGTTATATGCTGCGCTATAGCTGAATGTTTGGTTACTACATAAGCCTTAAAATAATTAAACTAAACGATCAAAAAATATTACTCAAGAAAGACAGTACAATTCCAAGGAAAATTTGCTACCGTAACGCACTAGCTGCGACCTTAAATAATTATGTGTTTATTGAGTGCGGTCAAGCAGTCTAGAGTCGAGATAACAGAGATACACCGGAGTACCATCGTGTGTTACCTGTTTCTGGACCAGAGGTGGGGGTCCCATTGGTGATACGGGGGTCAGTGCGAATAAGTATTAACTAGGTCGTCCAGTGTCCCCCCAAATTAACAGTGCTTGAATCACCTGTTCGGGTTATCGACGTTACCTCAGTGTTTATGAAGAACTTTCAGCTCTCGGGAATGTGTTTCTATCGATAGTTACAAAATTGCTGTTTGTTTATAAAATCGTCGAGGCTGCAAAGGTTTGTTTTATTATTTAGTATTATGTAGTTTGTACTTGGAAATCACAGTTCTTTTATTCATTATCATTTAGACGATTTATAAAATAGCTTGTATGTCATTCTTTTGCAATTTAGTAATAGCTTTTATACAAAGTTTTTTCGATGATTTCAAAATTTGCACCTTATAGCTTGTGTATACTTTTTGTGAAGATAATATTATTACGGTAAATTGTAGATAATTATACAGTGCGTTTCAAAGATAGGGAATAAATGCATCTTGTTATTAGAAATTTTTAAGAAGAAAAGTAACAAGGGTCAACTTGAATTTGTTGAATTCCACTATTGTATGTAAAAATCTTTTAACCCACTCCTACCCTTACAAATTAAATATAGACTACTTCTCTGGTTCGTAAATGTTTCTTTTCTTCTTTGCAACTGGTTTCGCTGTCTGACAGCATCATTAGACGCGAGAAAATTGAATTCATTTATTAATTCGCATTCCTGACAAGTATAAATGACAGTCTGTTGCTTCGTTATTATGTTTTGATCATAAAATTTAAAAAAAATATGAAAAAATGACGTCGTACGTGATATGGATGCAAATAACTATGATGAAAATAGAATCAACCTATAACAATAATGACTATAACAACATTTACAACAATAAAATAACTAAATAATAACAGCTTATTAGAGAATACAATTACATTACAAAATATTCAGTAAAAAATTCTTATGAACAGAAAATTTAAAAAAATTAATTAGTCCTTCAAATTGTAAATGTCTTCTAAAATACCTCATATAGAATGCTTACGTCTATTAGAAGGTATTTTATTAGAAAATAACGTAAATATCATAAAAAGACAAGAAATAATGAATCTACTTAACGAATGTATAAAAAGTCTGGACGCTGCAAGTGCCTTATGGTAGTGAATTTTCATTAAAATGTTTTGAATAGCAAATATGTGTTTTTTTAAGAAAGCAGGCATCAAATTTGGTTACCAGTATAACCTATATAGTAAATAAATTCGACAAAAATTATATACCAGTAAACGATAAACTCTATAGCCAAGGCTACTGCCAAGCATCAGAGAAAGGGTCTATTTGAAATGAATTTTCTGGAAACATTTTAGTAAAACGAAGGACAATGACGGTTGAAACTAAGACTTCAGGGTTTGTAAAACATTCTTCTTGAGACATTTTATTTCTATAGCCCGTATTAGATTCAAGTTCTTTGCCTAAATGTTGCCAATTTTGACGTTTTAAATCGCAACTTTGACGTTTTGAGGAAAACCCCAATTTATTTTTCTTTAAATGCCTATAACTTTTTTGTCTTTTGACCTACAGAGCTAAATTTTGGTAGGTAACTTACCTATAAGGATATTAACCAAATTTGGTTGCCCTTACATTGTTAATTCCGGAGATATATTTTTTTTTCGAAAGAAAACACAAAATTTTCCGGGAAAACCTGTGTCGATTTTCCTGGCTACCGAACTTATACAAGCCATTTGCAAGATGAAGGTATTCACCAAATTTAATCAAAATCGACCCAATATTTTTTGAGTTATCGTTATATATATATATATATATATATATATATATATATATATATATATATATATATATATATATATATATATATATATATATATATATATATATATATATATATATATATATATATATATATATATATATATATATATAAACATATAAAAATTGAAACTGACCCCGGATATGTGTTCTGGGGGGCCTAATTAGCGCTCATCTGAAGAAATTTTGTCAAAATTCAAAAGTCGGGATCTCCTCATTGTGAATTTTTTTTAAAGAAAATTCACTAAAACAAAACTATTTAAAATTTAATGATAAAATTTATATGCAATATGAAGGCCTTCCTATGGGTATTCAGTTATTTTCTTTATTAGCTAATATATTTACGAATACTTAAAAAAAGTATGGACGCAGCAAATGCGTTATGGTGGTGAATTATGATAAAAACGTTTTTAATAGCAAATAATAATTTTTTCAAAGAAAGCAGTCATTCAATTTGGTTACGAGGATAACCTATATAGTAGAAACAATGTAACATATTCGAAGACGTTCAGAAGTTAAATGTAACATATTTCCTCAAAATAACTTTATTGTTTGAAAAAGTACAAAAATTTTCCGAAAATAAACTTAAAATGTTCTTGAAAAACTGATCCGATTTTCCTGGCCAACAAACTTCTTCAAGCTATTTGCCCACCTACCAACAGATAATTATTAACAAAAAGCTTTTCCACAAAACTTGCATAAAATTTGTTTCATGAAAATTGGCACTTTTTTCCCGCAATAACTTATTAAACACTTATTATTAATTAATTAACAACACTTTATTAAAAATTTACAAACAATGATTTCTACGGAAACAAAAAAATTTTACACGGGACATCGACTTTTTTTTCAAGAGTAATATAAAGAAACACCTCCCTGAATGCGTCATGTTCATAGGACTCTGCCATATATTGATAGAAACGTCGTATTATAATTTTTGATATGTACAAAAAATGTGAAACAATTGAATTAACTCGAAAACAATGAACGCTATAAAATTTGTGTTTACAAACATGCGTTATAATTCGACGGAAAATGCAAAAATGCAATAATATAGGAGGTGTTCGATTTAAAAAAAGAAAATTTGTATTACCAATGACTTGCGGGCCATGCTGTGATTGCCGAAATAATTTTGTAAGATGCAGCTCAAGGCACCATGTAATTAACGTATCCAATTTTTTCTAGCAACGACAATATTGCGCTTTACTGTAGAAATGCGTCAGCCTATATATATGTAAACAGATAAAAACTGAAACTAACACTGCATTTGGGTTCTAGGGGTCCCAGTTCGCGCACATTTGAAGAAATATTTTCAAAATCCAAATGTCGCGGTCTCCTCCGTAGTGAATTTTTTCTATGAAAATTCGTTAAAAATAATGTATTAAATCATACTAGTGACACTGTGCAGTGGTCCAAATTCGACCGTAATTCATTAAATTTCTAAGTTTGAACGTTATTGATGTTATTTTGTCATATAGTATACTTCTACAATCTCAGTGCGTCTGTTTGACCACATAGTTTCATGTGTTTGACATTTCACGAATTAATTAACTGTCAGCAATGGGGGAATCCGACTGCCTAATTAAAACATAACATTGTTTAGTGTATTTGTAACACATATTGTACATACATTTCATCTTTTTGCGCCCCTCCTCCATATCCTCACACTCCTCCCTGCGCGCAATATGCTTAAAAGGGGGTACAAAAATTTCTCCTCACTTTATATCTAAAAACTCTGGACGCAGCAAGTGCGTTATGGTAGTGAATTTTCATAAAAATGTTTTTATTGCAAATATGTGTGTTTTCTTTTTATTTAAGAAAGCAGGCATCAATTTTGGTTACCAGTATAACCTATATAGTAAAAACCATGTGCCATGTTTCATAAAAATAACTTTATTTTGTGAAAATGTACAAAAATTTCCAAAAGTAAACTTAAAGTGTTCCCGGAAAAAAATCGTTTCTTGGTCAACCTTATAGGTTAATGGCAAATTGGGCTATTCAAATATGAAGCATTTGATCAAAATTCGCTACCGTAACGCACTTGCTGCATACATAATTTCTTTTTTTACAAACATGCATTATATTTCGATGGAAAATGCAAAAATGCAATAACATAAGGCGTGTTTGATTAAAAAAAAAGAAAATTTGTATCACCAACGACTTATGGGCCACTTTGTGATTGTAGAGATATTTTTTTAAGATGTAGCTCAAGACACCCTATAATTAATGTATAAAGATTTTTTTCATATCTTGTATAATAACGGATATATTAAGCTTTATTAATTGTTTACGAAAATTCGACAAAAATTATAATATACCATTAAACGATAAACTCTATAGCTAAGACTACTGCCAAGGGTCAGAGAAAGGGTCTATTTGAAATGAATTTTCTGGAAATATTTTAGTAAAATGAAGTACAATGACGGTTGAAACTAAGACTTCAGGGTTTGTAAAACATTCTTCTTGAGACATTTTCTTTTCATAGCCCTTGGCTAACGAACAAGCCACTTGCAAAAAGAAGGTGTTCACCAAAATTAGTCAAAATCGGCCCCTTGTAAAACTCAATATTTTTGTTTTTATACAAGACACGAGCAAAAATTGTATACATTAATTACATGCTGTTTGAGCTGCATCTTATTAAATTATTATGACAATCACAGGATGGCCCATAACTCGTTGGTGATACACACTTTCTTTTTTTAATAGAACACCCCTTATGCCAATGCACGTTTGCATTTTCCATTGAATTATAATGCATGTTTATAAGGAAAAAAAATTGATATCGTTCATCGTTTTTGAGTTATTTCAATTGTTTTGCAACTATTCAAGTTTTTGGCACATTACACAAACACATATCACAAATTGTAAAAAGGCGTTTGTACCAATAGAGAGCTGAGCCACATGGAAGAAGCATTTAGAGAGCTTTTGGTTTGTATTGCTCGTCGAAAAAATCAAGCTGCCGTATACAGGCGCTCTCAAATAGTGGCTGAATTTGAAAAGTTTTCGCAGAAATATTTTTAGTGTTTCCGTAGAAAGCATTTTTTTAAAACATTTCTGTGAAATGTCGGTAATTCATGTTTAAAAAAAGGTGAATTTTTGTAAAAGAAATGTTTGCAAAATTTCATATAACATTTGTTTTCTACTTGGGTCATAAAGCTGTTTGTCAATAATTATATCTTGGCAGGTGTGTAAATAGCTTAAAGAGGTTCGTGGACCAGAAAAATTGGACCAGTTTTTTGTGGAACTTTTTAGCTTATTTTCGGAAAATGTTTGTACTTCTTGACACAACAAAGTTAATTTAGTGAAATGTGGTAGAAGTATATAGGTTATGCTGCTAACCAAGTGTCCTTTTAAAAACAATATATATATAGTTATATATATATATATATATATATATATATATATATATATATATATATATATATATATATATATATATATATATATATATATATATATATATATATATATATATATATATATATATATATATATATATATATATATATATATATATATATATATATATATATATATATATATCACACCGACAACTCAAAAAATTATGGGCCGATTTTGATTAAATGTGGTGAATACCTTCCTTTTGCAAATGGCTTGGATGAGTTCGTTATCCAGGAAAATCTGCCCAGGTTTTCCCGGAAAATTTTGTGTTTTCTTTCAAAAAAAATTATATCTCCAGAATTAACAAAGTACAGGCAACCAAATTTGGTACGCGGGTTTACATCGTTATAGGTGAGCCTCCTACCAAAATTTAGCTCTATAGATTAAAAGACAAAACAGCTATAGGTATTTAAAGAAAAGTAAATTGGGGTTTTCCTCAAAACGTCAAAGTTGCGATTTTAAAGTCAAAATCGGCAACATTTAGGCAAAGAACTTGAATCTAATACGGGTTATGGAAAGAAAATATCTCAAGAAGAATGTTTTACAAACCCTGATGTCTTAGTTTCAACCGTCATTGTCCTTCATTTTACTAAAATATTTCTAGAAAATTCATTTCAAATAGACCCTTTCTCTGATGCTTGGCAGTAGTCTTAGCTATAGAGTTTATCGTTTAATGGTATATAATTTTTGTCGGATTTTCGTAAAAAATCAATAAAGCTCAATATATCCGTTATTATACAAGATATGAAAAAATATTGTATACATTAATTATAGGGTGTCTTGAGCTACATCTTAAAAAAATATTTCTACAATCACAGGCTGGCCCATAAGTCGTTAGTGATACAAATTTTCTTTTTTTTTTAATCAAACACGCCTTATTTTATTGCATTTTAGCATTTTCCTTAAAAATATAATGCATTTTTGTAAGAAAAGAAACTCTGGACGCAGCAAGTGCGTTATGGTAGCGAATTTTGATCAAATGTTTCATATTTAAATAGCTCAATTTGCTATTAACCTATAAGGTTGACCAAGAAACGAGTTTTTTCCGGAACACTTTAAGTTTACTTTCGAAATGTTTTGTACATTTTCAAACAATAAAGTTATTTTGATGAAACATGGCACATTGTTTTTACTATATAGGTTATACTGGTAAACAAATTTGATGCCTGCTTTTAAAAAAAAAAACACACATATTTGCTATTAAAAACATTTTAATGAAAATTCACTACCATAACGCACTTGCTGCGTCCCGAATTTTTAAGATATAGCGTTAGTGTAGTTTATAACCTTCTCTCTTACGTGTTGAAAAAAATATCAATTGTTTACAATTTAATAGGTAAACGCTAAACAGGTCATTGGGCTAATATCTATATATTGGACGAGTGTTTTTTATCTGCTTTTGTCTAGATTTTTTCCTTCCCTCGGTAGCTTTTCAATCGTTGCAGCACTTATAAAAAAATATTTAACTGAGGACTACAACGACTATTTGCCACAAAATAACAATAAATACTTATCATAAATATCTAATAGGAATTACTAATTGCATTATTATTAAACATTTCATTAGATAACGACAAAAGTTTGTACTGGTATTTGTAAATTCTAACAAAATCGCGGCTATGAAATGTACAGGTGACTCAATTAAATATTTGATAAAGAGTAAGAGTCCGGATATAGCAATTGTGTAATGAACGCGAACTTTTGTAAGAACTATTTTCCTTTAAAGTATTATCCACTAATTCATTAACTAATGTTGCCCTTACTTTGTAAAACAGTGCTTGTTCTCTTTTTCACTAGAACCAGTTTCACCTTTTAGTGAATCTTCTTAAAAAAATCACTAATGAGGAAATCCCGACTTTTGAATTTCGAAAAAAATTCTTTGAATGAGCGCGAACTAGGCCTCCTAGAACCCATACCCAGGGTCAGTTTCAATTATATATATATATATATATATATATATATATATATATATATATATATATATATATATATATATATATATATACAGTGTGTCCACGGATTGAGTGTGGGTAAGGTATAAGTTTATTAAAAAAGTCTTTTCTATAATTAAACTTGGGGTAGGTTTGCTTACCAATAAAAAAAGTAAAGTAAACCCACAATTGGACATTCGAGGCACTATTTGGCGAGTTGCATGGCTACGTGAGCTCTGCCTCGTTGTTCGTTTTCCGGGATACTACTTATTTGGAAAATCGACACGTCAATTTTATTTGTCACAAACGGCAAGCTTCTGTATTTAAAAATGTTAACAACAGAACAAAAAGTGTTTATTGTGCAGTGCTATGGTTTGCGTGAAGAACATTCTTATCAGGGAGTGATAAGAAAATTCCTTGAACGCTGGTCAAATTATTCGGTTTCCGCTACTGGTGTAAAAAAAGTTGTTACAAAATTTATGCGTACTGGGAGTGTTTTAAATGTTAAGAAGACAAAATCCGACCTAAATGAAGAAGACAATGCTGCAGCTGCATTAGCTATGGATTCTGTTAGGCGTTTTCCGAAATTATCATTAAGAAGAAGGGCATTAGAAATTGGCAATATTAGCAAATCGCATTTGCAACAAATGTATCGTAATAACAAGGTGAAACCTTTCAAAGCAAAACTTATACACACTTTGGAAGAAAATGACGAGTCAAAACGATTAGATTTTTGTTTATGGTACGGCGAGCAATATCTACAAAATCACAATTTTGGCAGAAGTATTATTTTTTCGGACGAATCCAGTTTCACCACTAATGGGGTGGCAAATTCCCAAAATGCAAGGCATTGGCCTATGGAGAATCCAAATTATAGAGTTAATTGCAGAAGACAATGTCATAAGAAAGTGAATGTGTGGTGTGCTGTTTCTTACACTGGGATAATTGGGCCATATTTTTTTGAGCGGAATATGAACCAGTACAGTTATCTGGAAATTCTGGAAAATATTCTTCAAGACCATTTGCATAACATGTCACTAGAAGATAGACAAACAACATACTTTCAGCATGATGGACACCCAGCACATGCAAAAGGAATCGTTCGAGAATGGTTAGATCGCGAATTTCCTGGGCGGTGGATTGGTCGATATGGACCAATACCTTGGCCTTCCAGAAGTCCCGATCTTACCTTAATGGATTTTTATTTATGGGGCTATCTCAGACAGAAAGTCTACGCGGCTCCATTCAACAACGATCTTGATTGGTTGAAACTGGGGTTAAGAGAGGCAATTGACGGTATTCCAATTTAACATATTCAAAATGTCTACAAAGCATTTACTAAACGGGCTGAGTGATGTGTATCGGTTGGTGGCAGCAGATTTCAATAATTTCTTTATTATTCATTGTTCGTTTTGATTTTTGTATTTTACTAATAAATTATTATTTAACATTGCATGGTTACTTACTTTGCGCACCTACGTTCAGAAAACCACAGATAAAAAGCTCCATGTTGATAGGAAAATAATGTAATAATTTACTTGAAAATTGAAAGTACGCTGATCTGGCTAAAAATTGAGAGCCTGTCATATATTTTAATTATAAACAAGTTTTGTTAATAACTTGTTGCGGTAACTTTATAAACGAAGGTAGTTTACTTTTAACACATTTAATTAAATCAGTTCTAAACCACCCTGTATATTAATTGATTTTATTCATTTCCTCAACATCTTAGTTTAAGACAAAGCAGGAGCAATTCCCAGAATATCATAATCTAATTCCAAAATTTTTTGTCACATACCTTACCCATACTCAATCCGTGGACACACTATATATATATATATATATATATATATATATATATATATATATATATATATATATATATATATATATACGTATATATGTATATATATATATATATATATATATATATATATATATATATATATATATATATATATATATATATATATAAAGGATGAATGTCTGTAAGTTTAAAGACAAAAAAGTTAGAGGCATTTAAAGAAAAAAAAATTGGCAACATTTAGGCAAAGAACCTGAAAGAAATACGGATTATGTAAAGAGTGTTCTGCAAACCCTTAGTTTCAGCTTCAACCATCATTGCCCTTCATTTTACTAAAATATTTCCAGAAAATTCATTTCAAATAGATACTTTCTCTGATGCTTTGGAAGTAGTTTTAGTTAAGCTTATGGTTTAACGGTCTATAATTTTTAGCAAATTTTCGTAGAAAAAATTCGTTAGTGAGGAGACCGCGGCTTTTAAATTCTAAAAAGATTTCTCCAAATGAGCGCAAACTAGGCCACCTAGAATCCATATCCGGGTTTACTTTCTGTTTACATATATACAGGGTGACACATTTCTACGGTAAACCTCAATATAATTCTTATTATGCAAGATACGAGAAAAAATTGTATACGTTACTTATAGGGTCTTGAGCTTTGACAATCATAGGCTGGCCCGTAAGTCGTTCGTGATACCTACAATTTTTTCGTGAACAACCCTTATTGCATTTTTGCATTTTTCATCGAAATATAATCCACGTTCGTAAAAAAAAATCGAGACGCAGTAAGTGCGTTTTCGTAGCAAATTTTCATTAAATGCTTCAAAATTCAATAACCCAAGTTGCTATTAACCTAAGGTTCGTCGGCTAGGAAACGAGTTTTCTCGGAAACATTTTAAGTTTATTTTCGGAAAATTTTTGGACATTTTCAAACAAATTATTTTGATAAAATATGGTACATTGTTTCTACTATATAGGTTATACCGGTGACCAAATTGATGCCTGCCTTCATTAAAGAGACATATTTGCTTTTAAAAACATTTAAATGAAAATTCACTTCCATAACGCACTTGCTGCGCCCAGATTTTTATTACAACATTGTCAGGCCAGCTTAAACTATTTGCCTGCCTGATGATGCTTCGAAATGCGAGACCGTTTGCATAGAAGCAGAGAAGTAAACAAGCACTTGCGAAGCTAGAAAAGAAACTTCTGTGTGTGTATTTATTATCAATAATAACAATAATAACAATAATAATAATAATAATAATAATAATAATAATAATAATAATAATAATAATAATAATAATAATAATAATAATAATAATAATAATAATAATAATAATAATAATAATAATAATAATAATAATAATAATAATAATAATAATGATAATAATAATAATAACCACACATAAAGTCTCCGAGGTTACTAAAGGGCATCATAATTGGAAGGCACCGGGGCCTGATGGCGTCCAAAACTTGTGGCTGACGAAATTTGGGTGTACACATCATCTATTGGCGGTGTTAATAAATGATGTTATACTTCACCCAAAGAAGATGCCATTGTTTTTCACACAAGGAGATACGTATCTTCTGCCAAAGGACCAGCATTGTTCTGCGGACCCCATCAGATACTGACCAATAACTTGTCTTCCGACCCTATATAAGTTGATCACATCCTGCCGTGAGAAACGCACATGTACGCACTGTGAACGAAACAACATAATTCCGAGCCAGAAAAAAGGGTGTGGCAAAGGATCTATGGGATGCAAAGAACAGCTAATAATTGATTCGGTTGTGTGCAATCAAGCTTACAATGGACGAAGAAATCTCTTTGCTGCCTACATGGATTACAAAAAGGCATTTGATTCAGTTGCACATGAATGGCTTATAAGTGTGCTGAAGATCTATTAGATTGATACATACATCCTGGGGTTCCTTGAACACACAATGTCTACCTGGAGAACAAAGATTCAGTTACGGGTACAAACGGGTGAGAACATCGTAACCAGCACGATACCAACCAGAAGGGGCACATTTCAAGGCGAATCGCTAAGCCCATTGTGGTTCTGCCTCGCATTGAATTCACTATCAAACCACGTAAACTCCACCAGATATGGTTTTAGTATAAAAAGCAATGGTAGGGAGCAAATGAGGCTAAATCATATGCTGTATATGGATGATCTTAAGCTGATGGCCTCCACAAAGAACCACCTGGAACAACTTCTTAAAATCGTGGAAGGGTTTTTCAGAGATATTCACATGCAGTTTGGGCTTGATAAATGTCGCACCTTGTGTGTAATCAGAGGGAAAATACAACCAGGTGTATATGAAATGCAGAACGGCCAGCACATTGCTTCGATGGATGTGGTTGTGGAGGAGTGTTATAAATACCTGGGAATACAGCAAGCGAGGAAAATAAACCACTCGGTAATGAAGCACGATCTGACCAATGAGTTTACGAAACGAGTAAAGCAGGTGATGCGATCACACCTTAACAGCAAGAACCTGACTAAAGCTCTGAATATATATGAATGTTCTGCACTTAGCTACTCATTTGGGATTTAGAACTGGAGTAAAACGGACATCGAAAATCTACAACGGAAGGTGCAAACAATCTTGACAAAATCCAAAAAGCATCATCCCCGTAGTGCTATCGAGCGAGTAACCCTACCTAGACACCAAGGTGGAAGGGCAGTGTTAGATTTTGGTAAACAGTTGGACCAGCAGATAGTGAACCTGCGTACATACTTCCATCAGCGGGCGCTTACTTCTGAACTACACCGTGCCATATGCGAGACAGATGATCCAACACCGCTACAATTAAAAGAAAGTGAAATACAAATTCACCATCGGACTGATCAGGACAAGTTGCAATCTTGGATGCAGACATCTGAATGAGACCTCCCAGGCATATGTCGACAAACTGGCGTCGAACTACTGGTTGGTGTCCGGAAAGATGTCTCAAGAGACAGAGGTGTTTTTGCTGGCCAGACAAGATGAGGTCATCCCAACAAGAAACTACCTGAAGTATATAGTTGGAGATAATTCGGTCCAAGATGACAAATGTAAATTTGGGTGTCAGTCATCAGAGACTATCCTGCACGTCACAGGAGGATGTCAAGCGTTTGCTGCAACAGAGTATAAAGAGAGGCACGGCGCGGTTGCCAAGATACTTCATCAAGAACTGGCTCTGAAACTGGGACTTTTAAACCTTAGTAAGGGGTTCTACTATGGATACACTCCTGAGCCTGTTCTAGAAAATTCGGGATACAGGTTGTACTGGGATCGGACCGTGCTCACAGATCAACGAGTTGCACACAACAGGCCAGATATAATAATAGTGGATAAGTCTTACAACCAAGTGACGCTAATTGATGTGGTCATTCCAAATACTAATAATCTAGATATAAAGTACAACGAGAAGATCATTAAGTACACAGACCTCGAGATACAAGTAAAGAGACAGTGGAGGGCAGATAGTGTCCAAGTGATTCCAATAGTCATGTCGTCAACTGGTGTGGTTCCTAAGAATCTTCGAGAGAAAATTAAGATACTGTGCCTTGGAGAGCATCTCTATAAGGTTATACAGAAGGCGGTAATACTTGCAACTGCCCACACCGTTCGGAGATTCCTGGGAAATGACGATGTGTCGCGTTGTCGTTCAGGGCCCGATAACTTGGAAAGGGCTCCATCTGAGCTCAGTCCCTTTGGTATCTGAGATACCTGGGATGAGTGAATGTTTCCCTTTGAGGGGATGTGAAAGCCCTTCAGCCTAAAGTCGAATAATAATAAATAGCTTTTATTAACGTATAGAGTAACTACATGATAAACGGCAGAGTCTAGAAATTACTTTCTGTTCTTCCATTCAACCGGAAAGAGATTTAAACATACTAAAATAAAATGACAATGAGACGACACACGAAATATACAGAAACAGAGTTACTATAAAATAGAAGCGAGGCATACAAAAACTACAAGAGGTATTTTTATAAGAAAAATAAATAAAAAGATATGTAAATCGTACGTAACATTTTATCAAGCATTTTCCATTGCCTTGCATTATTCATTTTCTATATAATTTATATTGTACTGTTATGTAAACCTGCTACATCAGTGATCTTTCATTCATTTTTTATGTAGCTTTGAGATAACTTTTTTTTTAAATTTCAACAACACACCACGAGGGCTTACAGCCTAAATACTATCGTATCGTGGGTGTTGACAAGGAGGTAAGAGGCAACTTGTTAATTCTGGACTTGAAGCTTTGGAGGTTTGGAGGAGAAGGAAAAACATGTGCCGGCAAGGAATTCCATAACTTGGAAGTCCTCGGGACAAAAGAGCGGGCATAACAAGATGTTCTATGTCTGGTGATCTGGACAATAAAAGGGTGCATTCGCTCTGTTCCCCTGGTAGATCTGTTGGGAGCATCAGGTGGGGGAACTATGGAGGAAAGCTCATCTGAGCAGTGCCCGTGCAGATATCTATAAAAGAGAGAGATAGGTCACCAACGGCACGTCGGTGGGCAAGAGATGGCAGCCTTTGGGTGAGGGTAGGGTCACCGATGAGACATATAGCTATCGTTTGAATGGAGTCCAGGATAGCGAGTGTAGAAGCGGCAGCGGCACCCCAGATGTGGGAGCAGTATCCGAGGTTTGACCTTATTGGTGAAGTATATAAGGTATAGAGATTAGCTGGTGAAAAGTATTTGCGAGCCCGGAAGAGGAAACCTAATTTCTTAGCAGCCGCTTCTGCAATTGATGTGACATGTTGGTGCCAGTTAAGATTTCGATCCACAGAAATGCCAACAAGAGAAAAGGACTCATTACTTTGAATAACTTGGTTGTTCATTGTGATGGGTCTAGGGCTGGTGTATCTTTTGTGAGAAAGAAAGCAAGACTTAGTTTTGGTGGGGTTGAATTGCACAAGATTTCTACTTCCCCAGTCAAATATTTTTTGGAGATCCACGGAGACAGAACCGTCCATGAGTCTGCGATCCTCATCTAATTGGGCTAAAGAGACAGGCTTAGAATATTGTATATTTGAATGGAGGGTGCTGTCGTCCGCGTAGCTGTGAACTGGGTTGGATGTGCTAGAGAGGAGGTCATTGATGTGGAGAAGAAACAAAGTAGGGGCTAAAGCCGAACCTTGAGGAACTCCTTAATTAATTGGATACAGTTTCGAGGAATGGCCATCCACAACAACAGATATAGTCCTGTTGGAGAGGAAATTTGCTGTCCAGGTACAAAGTTTTGGTGGTAGGCCATAGGCCGGAAGTTTATTAAGCAGCGCTGCGTGCCAGTCAGGTCGAATGCTTTGGATATGTCTAGAGCAACAATCTGGGATTCACCGTGTTGTTCCATAGACTTGTTCCAAGAATGGGTGACAAAGGAAAGGAGGTCGGCAGTCGATCTGCGCTGACGGAATCCATACTGCCTGTCGTGAATTAGACTGTGTTTTTCAAGAAATTTTAGTAATTCGGTGTTTATATACTTTTCCATCACTTTAGAGATGACTGAAAGGAGAGAAATAGGCCTGTAGTTCCTAGGAAGTGCTTTGGATCCTTTCTTGGGGATGGGTTGTACTCGAGCAGTTTTCCAGTTACTAGGGAATATGCCTTTATTATAAGATATCTGAAACAAACGAGTCAGGACAGGAGCAAGCTCTGGTGCGCATTTTTTGAGAACAATTGCTGGGATCTCGTCAAGGCCAGAGGCTTTCCTGGTATTAAGAGAAGAGAGCATCTTTCGTACCTTTTTAGTTTTGAAAATGATATCCGTCATTTTATGCGCGACATTGGGGATTGTTGGTGGTTGAACATTTGGAGGTGGGTTGAGAGTAGAATTGGCGGCGAACAACGAAGCAAAAAGTTCAGCCTTGCCCAGGGCGGTAGAAACAATTTCATCCCCTGAGACAAGAGGTGGGAACGTGCTTTTGCAGAAATTATTCCTAAAAGATTTAGCAAGAGTCCAGAAGGGTTTGCCGCCGTTGGAGCTTGAGAGGACTTTGTTTTTGATGTGGTTATTAAACGAGTTTTTTGCCTCAGAAAGAATGCGGACATAGCGGTTTCTTGCGTCGTTAAATGCTTGACGATGTTCTTGACTGGGATTGTGTATATATACTTATATATAACACCTGCATGTAACACTGTTCCTTTAGTGATCCCTGTTTGGTATGTAAACATCACATATGTGTTTGCTGGGTATTGAGTATGACATTGGAAAAAGTATTAACGTAACCATATTATTGATAAATTGGCCCCAGAAAAAGCTAGAAAAGTAAACCTTTAAGGGATTTCATAATTCCTAAATAAACGAACTCGTATTGTATTGTTTCCTTTCCTACATAAAAGTGAGTAAGAACAAATTTTATGCTTCAATATACAGATAACTTAAATTACACTTTCAAAGATGTTGTGTTGTTTACCTTCCTAGAAAATAAGTTTTGGGGGGTGCAAAATTCAAATCCTTCTTGCCAGGGACTGTTATTTTCGCTCTTGTATTAAATGAAATAAAATTGCTATTTCGGCCCTCGAAAATATATTTAATTTAAAGTCGAAAATGTAATGTTCCATCAAGTTACGACATCTGCACGGAACATCGTAATATCTACGACAGGGTCGCCATCTCGGTACGGACGACCCTGTCGTACATCTCATACTGTTCTAGGAGGCTGGCTGCCATAGCAGTATTACTTTATAGGTGTGTTCTAGCTGTAATTAGTATACCGTACTGACAAGATCTAATTAGAGCGAAACCGGCCTGCGGTTCTATTTATGGTGAGAATACATCTAGCTTTACATCTGTACAGTTTGAAGTAGGAAAATTGAATAACGCCTAAGATACGGCCCTGTGAATGTTCACTAGAAACATAAACCATCCTGTAGCTATATTGGACACGAGGGACAAAAGGACAATTTATGCGTACTTCCAGAATACTAAGTGAGTGGTGGACGTGCCGCCACCTAGTTGCGAAACCAAGTAGTATGTTGTCACACCTATATTGGGATAGAAATGGGCCAGGGCTGACAATTTTCTAAATTGTTAGTTAGCTGTATACAGTCTCTATTTTTTTAACACTTTATGTTATTTGGAGCGGGCGTGACAACATACTACTTGGTTCCGCAACTAGGTGGCGACACGTCCACCACTCACTTAGTATTTTAAGGCTGGCTATACTATAGCCGTATTACTTTTGGTGCATTTTTGCTACAATTAGTATGCCGTACTGAAGAGCTCTAATGAGAGCGAAACCGGTCTACGGTTCTAATTGTTGCGAGAATGCATCTAGTCTTACATACTTTGTCCCTATATTGGGGTAGAAATGGGCCAGGGCTGACAATTTTCTAAATTGTTAGTTGTATACAGTCTCTATTTTTTTTAACACTTTGGTTTATTTGGAGCTGGCGTGACAACATACTACTTGGTTCCGCAACTAGGTGGCGCCACGTCCACCACTCACTTAGTATTTTAAGGCTGGCTATACTATAGCTGTATTACTTTTGGTGCATTTTTCCTACAATTAGTATGCCATACAGAAGAGCTCTAATGAGAGCCAAACCGGTCTACGGTTCTAATTGTTGCGAGAATGAATCTAGTCTTACGTACTTCCAGAATCCGAGTAATGTCGCCAATAAGAGTATGTCGGGTTCAAGCTGCAACACTCTGTATATTCTAAGAAATAAATTACTTTCACCGAAATGTTAATAGCTTTTTTATTTAAAATTTATGATTTCAATGTTGTCGTTTTACCTGTCGTGGTCGGTAATTTTAAATATGTAACAAAAAAATTAATGATGATTAAAAAAAGGTAGTATAAGGAAAAACTGGTAAGATTAAGATAAGATGAATTCACTTTTAAGTTACTTGCTGCAGATTCGCATAAAGAAATCGAAACAAACACATGAACGCTTTCACTTATATATATGTATGTATATCAATAGTTCTCTCCAACCACCGAACAATCTCTACATTATACAGTCCGATCTTATTTTCCGATTTTAACTTATAACTAGCTGTTCCATGAGTTTGAACTTAACATATTTAGGTATTGTGTGTATCCTCAACGCCAAAGACAAAAATTTGGTAGATACATTCTTGTAACTGGCTTGGATAAGTTCGATAGCCAGGAAAATCGGGCCGGTTTTCCGGGAAAATTAGAAAACAGATTTGACAGTTTTTGCTCTGTTGTGAATACGGTTTTGATACTATGGGTTCTAAAAATTCTGCTGATTTTGTCGGTGACACCTTTATTGTATGCTAAAAACGCTGTGTGTTATTGTGTGGACTCTGTTTGTTCTTGTTGTGGTGTAGTGCTTTGTTGTTGTGCGTTTCTAATGTTTCGTAGTATGTGATTGTTGTCGTATCCGTTTTCTAGCAATGTATGTCTTAAAAAATTTAATTCTGTCTCTTTGTTGTTGTCGTCTGTTAGTCTAATGGATCGTGTTACTAGTGTTCGAACCACGAAATTTAGTTGCGATGGGTGATGGTGAGATTGGGAGTTAATATAACGATTAGTGTGGGTTGGTTTTCGGTAGACAGTGTAATAAAATCCTCTGACTGGGTTTTTAGTGATGCGTATATCTAAGAAAGGCAAAGAAAAATTATTTTCTATTTCCATGGTGAATTGGATTTGGGGGTTGATGTTATTTAGGTAAGAAAGGAATTAGTTTAGAGATTCTTTGCCCTGTGGCCAGACAGCGAAAATGTCGTCAACGTATCTTAACCAACAGGTTGGTTTAAGTTTGGATGAATTGAGGGCTTGTGTCTCGAAGTTTTCCATGAAAAGGTTAGCCAATGCAGGAGAGAGAGGTGAACCCATTGGAGCACCTCGAACGGGTTTGTAAAATTTGTTTTGAAAAAGGAAATAAGTGTTAGATGTGCAGTGTTCTACAAGAGCTAAGGTATCGTGGGAAATTTTGTGTTTATTTTTGAGGATGTCAAGGGTTTCAGATAGAGGTATATTGGTGAATAAGGAAACTATATCAAAGCTAACTAGGATGTCGTTTTGAGAAATGGTGTTGTTTTGAAGAAGGTCAATGAAATGGGTGGAATTTTTGACAGAGGATGTAGCGTTTTCTACTAGTGGTTGGAGAGTTTCGGCTAGATGTTTTGCAAGTTTTTGTGTGGGTGAACGGTGGGCACTTACGATAGGGCGAAGGGGAATATTAGGCTTATGGATTTTCGGGAGACCGTATTTTGTTGATGATAGTTTTGGTTTTCTTTTCAAGATAAGTTGTAGGGTCGTTAGGGATTTGTTTGTAGTCTGTGTTGTTTAGTATATTGTCCATCTTTTGTATATAGTCTGTTTTGTCGAGTATGACTGTAGCGTTCAAAATACACCCTGCACTTTGGGAGACTCTAGACAGACTCTCACATAGTAAAGCAGAACATGTTACACAGCAAAAGACGGACGTACAAAAAAGAAAATTACAGCATCTTCCGCACTAATTGTTATATTAACGCCCAATCTCACCATTACCCATCGCAACTAAATTCCGTGGTTCGAACACTAGTAACACGATTCATTAGACTAACAAACGACAACAACAAAGAGACAGAATTAAATTTTTTAAGACATACATTGCTAGAAAACGGATACGACAACAATCACATACTACGAAACATTAGAAACGCACAACAACAAAGCACTACACCACAACAAGAACAAACAGAGTCCACACAATAACACACAGCGTTTTTAGCATACATTAAAGGTGTCACCGACAAAATCAGCAGAATTTTTAGAACCCATAGTATCAAAACCGTATTCACAACAGAGCAAAAACTGTCAAATCTGATAAAAACTCCCAAGGATACGATTCCAAACGAATCCCACGGAGTGTATGAAATTCCTTGTTCCGACTGTTTCCGAACTTATGTAGGACAAACAAATAGACGCATCCACAATAGAATATACGAACACACCCTCGCAGTTAGAAAATACGACCCCTCATCGGCGCTGGCCCTGCACATTATTCATACAGGGCACAAAATAGACTTCTATAATGCCAAAACAATAGCACCGGTTTATAACTTTAAAACGAGAATTATCCGCGAAGCAATCGAGATTGAAAAACGTCCCGATTGTTTAAATAAGAGAGATGATGGTCTTCACCTTCCGACTACTTGGAAACCTATTATATCTTCTTTACAAACACACAAAAAGAAAATAAATTCCACAGACAATTTTATTGCCCCATTATCTGCCTCAACAAATGCCGGTGACCCTCTTAATCCTCCTCATCCTCTAAGTACCGTGACCAAAGCCCCCCACTTAATTGACGGTGACCCCACTACTTTCACTGATAACGAAGCAGGCAGACGGAACGACATATATAAGACAAGACTTGCAACGAACTGCCAGATCTCTCTGAGGCCTAGGGTTGAACACAGTGAGACCACACAGACGATCTCCGGAGAGATTTGGGGAGTAGGTAGATTGAGGTCCCCTAATTGAGCTACAACAACCCAACCCACCTTTGTCCACCGCTCTAAGGAGTAGGCAGATTGAGGCCTTAGAGTGTTCTTACATATTTCCTTTACCCACCTTTGTCCACCACTTTAAGGCGTAGGCAGATTGAGGCCTTAGAGTGTCCTTACATATTTCCTTTACCCAACTTTGTCCACCACTCTAAGGAGTAGGCAGAATAAGGCCTTAGAGTGTCCTTACATATATCCTTTACCCACCTTTGTTCACCACTCTAAGGAGTAGGCAGATTGAGGCCTTAGAGTGTCCTTACATATTCCTTTACCCACCTTTGTCCACCACTCCAAGGAGTAGGCAGATTAAGGCCTTAGAGTGTCCTCTTGAAAATGGCTCCAAAACGTCGAGGTTTTCATAAATTCTGGACGCGGTTTAACCCGAGAACCAAGTATGCCTCACATTAAAGACCGTGGAAATCTTTCTGAACATATATATATAAATATATATATATATATATATATATATATATATATATATATATATATATATATATATATATATATATATATATATAATTTAACGAACCTTGGTGTTGGGTTCTAGCGACCCAAATTCGCGCTCACCTGAAGAAATTTTTTCAAAAGCTTTTCATCGTGACCTTTCTATTACGGAATTTTTCTTTCGCTAAAATTGAAATCTCGATCTATTCCTGATTCGAAATTTTGATAAATTTCTCAGCACAGTTTATCAGCAAACCGGATAATCCGCAATAGAATAATCGAGAGTGTACTGCACATAGAACAGTATGATACTGCTATGATCCGCAAGAACTGTTTCGGAGAAAAGTGAGATGGAACATCATAATCCTCAGCAGGCGGTTTGACAGTGATCATTTCCGCATAATAAGTTTCTATCGTTCTCCTCTATGACTTTTGTAATTATCATGTATCTAAATTCTGGTGATTGTTTTGTCTTCATGCACGTGTATTAAGTGTGTTTTCCTAGTTTTTTAAATTGTGTGAACATTTGATTCCAATCATTTAACCAATAAAGATTATGTCATTTACATTTTAGCAGCCGCTTTTCCGGTTCGAATTGAGTATTTTACGTTCTTTCAAGTACCAAGAGTCAGATTATTCCAATTATATTGTTATGCTGATGATAATTGGAAAATCCTCAGAGGATGTATGTAATAAGGGATCATGCTTGGATGAAATATAACAAGCAATTAAAAAACAATTTTCTGCTCATTAATTTTAGTACAAATTCCTTGTAAATTTTAATGTTGAGCTTTCGCTTTCTTTTCCTTAAGACACAGCGAACGTTTTAAATGCATTTCTAGACTTTATGAAAATTATAATTTCGAGTACTGAATGCCTACTATTTACGAATTTCCGTAAAAACAACTGGATTACGAGAAACCCGCGCTTTTAAGTAGAGCATTTCTTAAAATGAGCACGGATTAGTACCACTGAAACTCATATTCGAGACCAGTTACAATTTTTATTGTTCGTTGCTATAGCTACAAAATTCTTTTTTAGTGAATTTTCTTAAAAAAATAATTCACTTTGGAAGAGATCGCGACTTTTAAATTTTTAAGAAATTTCTCCACATGAGCGCAAACTAGGCCCCCTAGAACCCATATTCAGGGTCAGTTGAAATTTTTATATGTTAATAACTTTCTTTTTTCAAAACTTAATAAAACCCATTGTATGAATCAGAACATTTTTATTTGTTTTTTATAATGTAGGCGCATGCCTAAAGCTTTGTTTTACATAGTTTTGAAGACAAATCAGATATGTGACGTCACCCATTCTCCATACACTGAGTAAACTAAATTCTGGCGTTTGTCATGACTCTGGCCTGCATAGCAGGCGTTATGTTGGCAATTTCTTCCCGGATGTTGGTCTTCAAATCTTGTAGGGTACTTGGACAGTTCACATAAACACAAGATTTCAAAAACCCCATAGCAAAAAAAAACACAAATGGACAAATCGGGAGAGCGGGCCGGCCGCTCCAAATTGCCCCTAATTGAGATGAGGCGCTCTGGGACGTGTTCGCTCAAAACAGTCGTCGATGCTCTTGAAGTGTGTGCCGTTGCACCGTCTTGTTGGAACCAAATGTCCCCTAAGTCCAACTCATCTAACCTTGGAAAAAAATCCTGTAACATATTTAGATACCGGTCCGAATTCACTGTCACTGCGTTTTCATTTTCCTCAAAGAACCAGAGACCAGTAATTTCAGCTGAGGAAATTGCACACCACACTGCGACTTTAGGTGACTGCAAAGGCCTTTGATGCAATTCTCGAGCCCAGTAGCGCATGTTTTGCTTGTTGACGGATCCAGACAAATTAAGTTGGACTTCATCACTAAAAAAAACCAATAGCGTCCTCAGGAACGACTTCGAGAAGAACGTGTTCATCCGAAAATTGAAGTCACGTTCAGAAAGTTCCTGCACAATCTCTATCTTGTAAGAATGAAAATGCAGATCATAGCGAAGAATTCTCCTCACAGAACGATCGGAAAGTCCGAGGACAGACGCATGTCTGCGCGCAGAACGCCGTGATGGTCGCAACATTGAAGCTCTCACTACCTCAATGTTTTCAGGTGATCTAATGGGCGGAGGGACTCCAGTTCTTCGTCTTGTCGCACTTACAGTTTGTCTGAACGCAGTGACCCACGTAACAATTGATTTTCGGTCCGGGACAGGGACCAACGGGGCTAAATTAAACAGATCCCGAAAGGTGCTCCGGGTCCTTGAACCGGTTCTTGAATCCCAATGAATCTCTGTCTCGCGTGACTGAGACTTGATACATACTGCATTCAGTGAATCGACCAAGACAAAGGAGCTAATCAAGGATCAAGAGCGAGAACCTATTATACGGATTGAAATATATCTCCAAGATTATATGAATAAAAATGATTAAGCAATGTGCTGCTGAGCTTGCCGCGCCACTTACAAAGATTATAAATTCCTGTATATGTCTAGGAAAATTCCCTGACATGTTGAAACTGGCTGTGGTTGTTGCTGTGTTGAAGGCGGGAGACAGTACCAATTTGGAGAACTATCGTCCCATCTCTATATTAAGCATTTTTTAAAGATCATAAAAAGGGCACTACATAGAAGAATGGCCAAGTTTTTAAACGCTAATAATATTATATCACCATCACAGCACGGATTTAGAACTGATCATTCTACATAAACTGCCCTTATCGAATACATTCAATATGTAAATGAAAGAATGGACCTCAACTACATTGTGGTGACCTTATTTTTTGACCTGTCTCGTGCCTTTGACACAGTAAATCCTTATTTTGTTAAGGAGAAGATGTGGGCGTTGGGGATAAGAGGCACTTGCAACGACCTTCTACTTTCGTATCTCACCAACAGACAGTTACTTGTAAAAGCGAATAATATTAATTCCCAAAGATATAGGGTAAGTATGGACACACCCCAGGGAAGTGTCATTGGCCCACTTTTGTTTACACTCTATGTAAACGATTTGCCGCAATTTATACAAGACGGAAAAGTCTTCATGTACGCCGATGACACTTCTATTGTTGTCTACGGCAAGACGGTGGAGGAAACTGAATTAAAATTAAAATCAGTGGTACAATCTTTTGATGAGTGGTGTTATAGAAATCGACTCATTTTAAACTATGACAAGACTTTTTCTCTTGAAATGCATAACTGCCACCGAAGAGAGAGGATGTGCGGCAGCACTATTTTGGTGAATGGAAATGCTGTGCAATTCAAAAAGGTGGCTAAATTTTTGGGTGTTAGAATTGACAGTAGCCTGTTATGTATAGACCAGATTGATCACGTGTGCAAGAAATTAAATTCCGCGTTTTATGCAATTTTGATGCTTAAAGATTCCTTAAGCTCGGAACATTTGCTGAAAGTCTATTACGCGGCTGTCTATTCACATCTGAGCTACGGTATCATTATCTGCGGCCAATCTTCGGACTGCCATAGAATATTTGTGCTACAGAAATGAATCCTGAGATTAATATACAATCTACCTTATGGGCACCCTTGTCGTGACATTTTCAAGAAAAATAACATTATGACGTTAACATCAGTTTATTTGTTCCATCTGTTAACTTACATTCATAAAAACAAGAGAAAATTTGTTATCAACTCGGATTTTCATAAGCACAACACTCGTGAAAAAAATATTTTTCACCTGAATAAATGTCACCATTCTTTTTTTAAGAAGTCGCCATGTTATGCGAGTTGCTTTTTGTATAACCAGCTGCCTTGTTCTCTGAAGGACACAAATTGCACAAAAAAATTTAGAAAGCAACTGAAGGTTGCTTTAATTACTCATAGTTTTTATAGTTTGAGTGAATTTTGTGAAGCTGTACTGTGAACGTATCTTTTTTATTGCGATGTGAAGCTCGTTAGATTTTACATTTTTGGGCACGTACCCTTGTGATAAGTTGTGATACGTTCTTTATCTTTTTTATCTTGTAAGTTTTTGACTTGTCCGATTTACAATAATTGCAACTAAAGGACCAAATAAATATTATTATTCTTATTATGAATGTGTTAAAAAGATTGTCATATGGCTACTTCAGTGCCATGTTCAAGAATTTTGAGTAAAAGTGGTCAAATTGTAACGGAAAAAAGAACTCAATTGTGAAATAAAAAAATAAATGAAATTATATTTTTACATGTTAATATGTAATAAATGTTTAAAAAAATGTGATGTATAATTATATTTTTATTGTTGCTATTATTACCTACTATTGGATAAATAAGTAATTTGCACAATATGTAGGTACAAGAAAAATCGATTCTACAAACGATATAATATATACCTAATTAAAAATTATGAAACGTTCAATAATCTAAATACTTAAATTGCCACACGCAGCGTTCTAAGTTAAATTGTGAATGTTTTAGGGTTCGGATCTCGGATCCTGTTATTTAGGTGTGCCTTATTCAACCCGAATCTTTTGATTCTCCTTTCGTTGCTCACAGCGCCGAGAGCCGAGAACGATAACCTAACAGCGGATCAGCCGGATCAGGCATAACATACATCAGAGTGCCAGAGTCAAACTCAATAGCAGTCTGTTCGTTGCCTCACGACATAGGACAGATCAAACTCGGATTCGGGATCCGTCATTCATAATTTTAAGAGTCGGTTCATTCCGATCTTCTTAAAGATCCAAATCTTTGAACCGGTTTAGATCTGATCCGGACATCTGTAGTCTGGACAAAACTTTATAGTCCCGCCTCTCGAACGAGGCCACAAGCGCTCCGCTACGACATCAACCGACTGAATGGCGCGTATTTTAAAAAAGGAAGTTATGCTGCCGCACCCTATATATATATATATATATATATATATATATATATATATATATATATATATATATATATATATATATATTATATATATATATATATATATATATATATATATATATATATATATATATATATATATATATATATATATATATATATATATATGATGTGATCCCGCGGATTATTCAAGCTACAGACAAATCAGCCTAACACCAACTTTCGCAAAAACCGTCGAAAAAATAGTCAATAACAAGCTGACAACCTATCTTGCTGATAATAAACTTCTTTCGCCATATTAACATGGCTCTCGGCAAGCACGAAGCACTGAAACTGCAATTGTTGAGTTTGTGGAGCAAATTGTCGAACACATTGACAAAAAAGAGGTAGGTAGCGCTGGGAGTTTTTGTGGACTTTTCCAAAGCCTTCGACTGTGTGAATCATGAGATCCTTATATGTTCACTGTGTAGGTATGGAGTGACGGGCACCGCACTGGACTGGTTCAGAAGCTATCTTTCAGACAGAACACAAAGAGTTGTAATATCTAACTCTACCAACACTTACTTATCTAGGACTTTTGAAGTAACGGTTGGGGTGCCGCAAGGAACAGTTCTTGGACCTACGCTGTACATTATCTATGTCAACAGCCTACTTCAGTACATCACGCACCAATCTGAAAACAACATCAATCCAGATAACAAAAGAACGGTCGCCTCCTATGCCGATGATACCAACTTTTTGATAGGTGGACATAGTGTTGAGCACATTATGGCTGATTCTGACAAAACCCTCAAAAGTCTAACCAATTAGGTCGATAAAAACAAGCTTGCACTTAACAAGGATAAAACAGCTTGCGTGTTTTTTAAATCTTCAAAATCAAAAAAGGAACTGTACAAAGCGTAGAACTTGATGGCCAAACTGTAACCTTGCAGCCATCTACAAAACTACTAGGACTTCATATCGATAGTGAGTTAAAATGGAATGTTCACATCGATGAACTTTGCTCGCGAATCTCATCCGTTACATATGCAATAAAAACACTTACCCAAAGATGCAGTACCTTTACTGTGTTGTCACTGTATTATGCGTGTTTCTACTCACAACTAAGGTTTGGTATTACGCACTGGGGATTAGCAAGTGAAGTACACCGAGTTTTTAAACAACAAAAGCAAGTGATGAGGATCATATTCAATATCCCTCATAGACACACTTGCAGAAACACTTTTAAAGAACAGGGTATCCTTACACTCCCCAGCATATACATCATGGAAGTGCTAACCCATGTTTTTCAAAACAAAACCAAATACACACGCAATGCAGTGGAACATGGATATACCACAAGAGGTAGAAATAACCTGCAAACTGACAAACATCGCACAGCTCTGTACCAAAAATCACTGTTTTACAATGGCTGCAAGTTGTATAATGCGTTGCCGGAAGATGTACGGAATGTTGACACTTTACCAGCTTAAAAAAAAAAAGTGAAAACGATTCTTATAAACAAGACGTGCTACTCGGTGGATGATTTTTACACATAAACTACCATTAACTATCTTCTGTTTTTAAATTCTTATAATATGAACACTTTGTTTGTAGTGTAGTTGCCATAGTATAAACTATAAACCTAGTGCACCTGGTGACTCTAAAAAACAATATTGGAATTGGATCTGGATTCTGCGGCTCTTATCTTTTGAACGTTATGAACGTTATAAGTGTGTTTTATAAGTATCTTTGTTTTGTATTATTTAAGGAAAAATTTTCCTTAATTGTTATGCTTATTGTGTGTGCTATTGTCGTTCTTATTGTTAATTTTTTGACGTAAATGAACATCCCTGTGTCATTCAGGTGACATTGGCCTGTTTCATTGTTAATATATACATTATACATTATACATTATACAGAGAACACATACCTATAAAGTACAGTTTTTGCGTCCAGACTTCTATATATTATGTAACTAACAATAATTTTTTATTTACACCTGTTCTTTTAAATATTTGCTACCATAACGCATTTGTTGCGTCCGGACTTTTTATTTCAGACTTATTGTTTGTTGTAATATATAATTTTTCGCTGTATTCTCGCGTGATGCACCTTGACATACCAGCATATTCTTCCTTGAGATGTTCATTCTTAAGATACAATCTGCAATTAAAGTTATCTAGTTACAGAGAAAAATTACCTAGCTGTGCAATATATCTCTTACAATAAAGCAGTATTAAAATTTTTATAATGGAAACGTCGGAAACTTACACTGTGATTTGCAACTTTACTTCTCTTATATACAACGTTACATTATTGAAAGGTCACGCTGGTAATCTAGTATATTACTTAATAATTAACCTGTGCCAAAGATAGACCACAAGTTTTTTTATAATATTTATCTATGTTGAATAACTGCAGGTGATTGTTTTTTACATCTATGTAATACATTTGAAAGCTTAAATACACAAAACGCTCTTAGTGTTGGAAAGACACAAAATAATCATGTAGGTGCAAGGATTTTTCGTGTACCAATTACAACTAGGTCAAATATGTTAAAAAAATTACATTTTCATTGTATTTTAAAGTAATCCCCCTCTTAAAAAAAGTAATCCATTTATTATTTTGGTTTAATTGTTAAAACCATTTTACATCCGGCCTTGATCAGTTGAAAATTCTGTCAAGTCAATGGTAGGTGGTAGCGGACTTTTTCTTACGTGACAGTAAAGGATTTTTTTCACGCCCGAGGAGGTACCACCCCTTACATCAAGGGGCCGGTGATGTCCCAACGGACGATTCTGGTTCTGGTGTATGAAATGTGGTGTACAAAAATGATGAAAGCTCCTCCTTGTATAAAAAAATCCGGAGATAAAATACCCCTCCATTCGGATCTCCGGGAGAGGGTTGTGCAGGAGGCGCCGACAACAAGATTTAACATATCCTTCTCGTATATATGTGGCCTAAATTCTAACCTGAACTCCGTCCACCATTTCCTCCAGGCTAGTAGGCCCCAACTTCTCTTCCTCACCGAAACCCAAATTAGTGCCAAAACAGCCACTAATCACTTCAATTTCCCGGGGTATGAGCTCCTTACTTCCTTTAGATTGTATGGAGGTGTGTGCGCATACGTCCGTAGCAATCTACCCTGCGCCAGACTCCCCAATTTAGAAGCTGGAAGAAAATACATGCTTTGGATGAAACTCTCTCTCAGGGCTGCAACTAAATTCATCTGTTGCATTTACCGGTCACCTCCTGACAACAACTATGTCCAGCTCTTCGACTACCTTTCTGAAAAAACCGATCATCTGATTTTGGTTTTGGTGACTTCAATGTTCATAATAAGGACTGGCTACGATCTTCAAAAACCGATCCACAAGCGAGAGCGGCGTAGGCCTTTGCAGTCAGCAATTCTTTAGCCAATATGGTTCAGCAACCTACTTACTTTCCTCGCATCCCAACACACAGCTCAAATCTCTTGGAGCTCCTTCTTATTACAAAACCTGAATGCTATAAAACATCAGTCACCGCCCCCCTTGGTCGCTCAGACCACGGCATGGTCACTGCTTCCTGCGCAATTGAACCCGAGGTCACACAAGTATCACACCCACGTATCGTTTGGCGCTACAACTCCACGAACTGGGACGAAATGCGGGATTACTTTTCCTCATTTCCATAGGCGTCTGTCTGCTTCTCTGATCTTGACACCTCTGATATCTCACAAAACGTCACGGAAATTATCCAAGCTGGCATGGAATTATTTATTCCACGTACACAGAAAACCTTTTCAGCCACTCAAAAGCCATGGTTCTCTAAATCGTGTGACAAGGCCAGACTTGAAAAGGTCAAAGTTCACAAAACGCTTCTACACAACTCCAGTCGAGAAAACTGTCAAGCATTTAACGAGGCAAGAAACCGCTATGTCCTTATTCTTTCTGAGGCAAAAAACTCGTTTAATAACCACATCAAAAACAAAGTCCTCTTAAGCTCCAACGACAGCAAACCCTTCTGGACTCTTGCTAAATCTATTGGGAATAATTTCAACAAGAGCACACTCCCACATGTCTCGTTTCAGGCGATGAAATTGTTTCTACCGCCCTGGGCAAGGCTGACCTTTTTGTCTCGTTGTTCGCCGGCAATTATACTCTCAACCCACCTCCAAATGTTCAACCACCAACAGTCCCCAATGTCGCGATAAAAAGACGGATATCATTGGTGCGTGCCAGACCTGGTTAAATGGTTTGGATATTTCTAGAGCGACAAGAATAGATGACAAAGCAAAGGAGGTCGGCAGTTGGCCTGCGCTGACGGAATCCATACTGCCTGTCGTGGATTAGACTGTGTTTTTCAAGAAATTTAAGTAATTCGGTTTTATATACTTTTCCATCACTTTAGAGACGACTGAAAGGAGAGAAATAGGCTTGTAGTTGCTAGGAAGCGCTTTCGATCCTTTCTTGGGGACGGGTTGTACTCGAGCAGTTTTCCAGTTACTAGGGAATATCCCTCTATTATAAGATGTCTGAAACAACGAGTCAGGAGAGGAGCAAGTTCTGGTGCGCATTGTTTGAAAACAATTGCTGGGATCTCGTCAAGGCCAGAGGCTCTCTTGATATTAAGAGAAGAGAGGATCTTTCGTACCTTGCTGGTTTTGAAAATGATATCCGTCATTTTATACGCGACATTGGGGACTGTTGGTGGTTGAACATATGGAGGTGGGTTGAGAGTAGAATGGCCGGCGAACAACGAGGCAAAAAGTTCAGCCTTGCCCAGGGCGGTAGAAACAATTTCATCCTCTGGAACAAGAGGTGGGAACGTGTTTTTGCAGAAATTATTCCCAATAGATTTAGCAAGAGTCCAGAAGGGTTTGCTGCCGTTGGAGCTTGAGAGGACTTTGTTTTTGGTGAGATGTGTTTTTGATGTGGTATGCCTTAACTGCGAATTATTTACGTCCTGGTTATAGCGGAATGCGGCTTACCCAGGGGCAGAACGACGGAATACTTTGATTTGCATTTGCAAATTTTATTTAATTAATTTAACTTTATTATATTGTAGGTGAAGGAATTTCTGTTGGATGAACTTGATTGCAACGGACTTGAAGACCTTGCAAAGTTCAATAATACAAATGCAACTGAAGACAACATATTCCGTATACGTATAAACAAATAAGGTGTTAAACAGTACAAATGCTTTGTGAAACCTTGCTAAACGCAAGCATCCAACCTTAAGTAACCTTTCGGATAAGTTGCTTAATATTCCTGCATCATCTGCACAGTTGGAGAGAGTATTTAATAATTGCTCATATGTTCATTCCTTTGCAAAACAGATTAACATTCGAAAGATCCCAGAAATTGCTACATGCATACCATGTAGTGATGGGTCGTTATTTAACTATCTGTTATTTTTAAACGGTTGTAGAGCCGCAACGATAAGCACCAGTTATGGATTTATAAAAATAACAGGTACAAAATAACTTTTAGTGAATTTTCTTTAAAAAAAAAATTCACTAATGAGGAGATCCCGACTTTTGAATTTTGAAAAAATTTCTTCAAATGAGCGCTATTTAGGACCTCCGGAACCCAAATCCGAGGTCAGTTTCAGACTTTATATATATATATATATATATATATATATATATATATATATATATATATATATATATATATATATATATATATATATATATTATATATTTATATATTTATATATTTATATATTTATATATTTATATATTTATATATTTATATATTTATGTGTCACACCTATAACTAAAAAAATAATGGACCTATTTTGATAAAACTTGGTGAGTACCTTCCTTTTGCAAGTGGCTTGGATAAGTTAGTTATCCAGGAAAATCCGCCAAGCTTTTCCCGGAAAATTTTGTGTTTCCTTTCGAAAAAAATCGAAAAAATTTTACATCTCCAAAATTAACAAAGTAAGGGCAACCAAATTTCATACGCGGGTTTATATCATTATAGGCAAGTTACCTACCAATTTAGCTCCGTAGGTTAAAGGACAAAAAAGTTACAGGCATTCAAAGAAAAATAAATTTGGATTTTCCTCAAAACGTCAAAATCGCGATTTTAAACGTCAAAATTGGTGAGTACCTTCCTTTCGCAAGTGGCTTGAATAAGTTCGTTAGCCAGGAAAATCCACCGAGGTTTTTCCGGAAAATTTTATGTTTTCTTTCGAAAAAAAAAATTATATCTCCAAAATTAACAAAGTAAGGGCAACCAAATTTCATACGCGGGTTTATATCATTATAGGCAAGTTACCTATCAAAATTTAGCTCCGTAGGTTGAAGGACAAAAAAGTTACAGGCATTCAAAGAAAAATACATTTGGCTTTTCCTCAAAACGTCAAAATCGCGATTTTAAACGTAAAAATTGGTAATATTTAGGCAGTGAACCTGACACTAATATGAGCTATGGAAGGAAAATGTCTCAAGAATAATGTTTTACAAAGCCTGAAGTCTTAGTTTTAATCGTCATTGTCCTTCATTTTACTAAAATATTCCCAGAAAATTCATTTCAAATAGGGTCTATTTCTCTGATGTTTTGGCTGTAGGTTTAGTGAAGTTTATGGTTTAACGGTATATAATTTTTAGCTAATTTTCGTAGAACAAATTCGTTACTGCATTTTAGCATATTTTATCGAAATATGATGCATGTTTGTAAGAAAAAATCTGGACACAGTAAGTGCGATTTGGTAGCAAATTTTCATTAAATCCTCCAAATTTCAATAACTCATTTGCTATTAACGTAAGTTTTGTTGGTTAGGAAACCAACATTTAACTGTATTTTCGGAAAATTTTTGTAGGAACGCAGCAAGGGCGTTTTGGTTGCGAATTTTCATTAAATGTTTCAAATTTCAATAACTCAATTTGCTATTAACGTAAGGTTCATTGGCTAGGAGACCAGTTTTCTCAGAAACATTTAAAGTTTAGTTTCCAAAAAGTTTTGTACATTTTCAAATAATTATTTTGATAAAATATGATACACTGTTCCTACTATATAGGTTATACCGGTAACCAAATTGATGCCTGCTCGCATTAGAGCGATATATTTGTAATTAAAAACATTTTTATGAAAATTCACTTCCATACCGCACTTTTTTTTTTTTGTTCCCTCAGGGCTCGTCCGCGGCCTTGCCGCCCCGATAGCACCGCAACCCTTGGTTGATTGTGCATACCCCTAGTCTTACTCCACCCATTCCAAAATCACTGTGCCTTGAACTAGTCTGCACAGCGATTGGTAGGGTGAAGTTTTATATTGCTCTGTCTCCGGTCTAGAGTGACCGTAGATCAGTTGTCTTTTCCGGTCCAGAGCTATACACTCGCACAAGATGTGCTGGGCTGATTCCTCCCCCTCGCCGCAGAGTCTGCATGCGAGGTCCCCTTCGAACCGCCCCATTTTATGTAGGTGTTTCTTGACGGCCATGTGTCCCGTCAAGAGACCTGTTGTGTTTCTGAGCTGTCCTCTGCTAAGGTTTAGCAGCTCCACAGCTCTCTTTGAACTGGGTCCGTCAATTATTGACTTCCCATGTCTGAGCCCTGGACAGTCCGCCCAGTACACCTTGTGTTGGTTTCTGACCCAGGACTTAATGGCTCCCCTGGCAGTGCTCTTTGACACGCCCAGAGCCGGTTCTGGTCCCATAAATGGTTCTGCTGACCCTCTCTTCGCGAGACTGTCAGCTTCTTCATTGCCTTTGACCCCCGAGTGACCCGGCACCCAGATGAGGGTCACCTCATTCTGCCCAGCCAGGTCGCTCGTCTCGTCTCGGCACTCACTCACCAGCCAGGAATTTACCCGTGGGCTACTTAGTGCCTTAAGGGCTGCCTGGCTGTCTGTGGCTATGAGGATCCGCTTGTTGGTGTAGCCCCTCCTCTTGTTCTCCCGCACACAGTGCAGGATGGCGTACATCTCGGCCTGAAACACCGTTGCATGGGCTCCGAGGGAAATACTGTGACTTACCCTCGGTCCTTCCGAGTAAACACCTGCCCCCGTCCCACGCTCCCCGCCAGATCCGTCCGTGAACCAGACGAGCGCGTCCCGTGGTATGCCCGGCGTCTCCTCCCGCCATGCCCCGCGATCAGGGATTTCCACTGTGAAGTTGTTTTCCCTGCACATTCGCGGGCTCGCGAAGTCTGACCTCATTTCAAGCATGGGTTCCTTCACGATCTCCTGAATTTTGCAGTGGCCCCTGAAGCCTGGGTTGATCTTCAGTCTACCATTGCAGGCTAGTCTGTATAGTCCTAGCCTGGCCTCTCCCATAATAACTAAGTGTAGGGGGGTCCATACCGCACTTGCTGCGTCCAGAGTTTTTTACACTAAACTAGAATTCGGACTCGTATCTGTTTCACTTCCACTGCAACTAGGTTCGATGAATAAACATCGGTTTTCATCGGCAACTGTTAAATTTAACTATTTAACGGGATGAATGGACATCAAACTGGGAATGCTAAATATGTATGGGTATGGGTATATACAGTATAGAGCGGACTTTACTTCATAACATATTACTTAACACGTTATTTATACTAGTGTGCTCGCTCTCGCTCACAGCTTTGGGAATGTAGGATACTATCGATGGACTATCCAGTTTAAAATAACTGAAGCTGTTATTTTCAACGGTTTTTATTAAATAACGTTAACGGCTTCAACTCTTAATAGAAAATAACCGTTTTTCCCATCACTAATACCATGCACTTAAATTAAGAGATGTGGCTTCTGACGAATACTAAATTTGTTTAAAAGTTAAATCTTGTTTCATTTAAAAGAAAAAAGTCTGGACGCAACAAGTGCGTTATGATAGTGAATTTTCATAAAAATATTTTTATTCGCAGATATATCTTTTTTTAATGAAAGCAGGCATCAAATTTGGCTAAATAATTTTCACACAATTTTTGTTAAAAGAATATATAAAATTCAAATTATATACCTAATCTGTAATTAAAATTGAAAATCAAATAATTTGTTTGCATGAAAATCCATTAAAACCTTACTTTCGACGAATTTAGTTTAACAAATGTTCAATCAATTGAATAATTTTTCATACAAAATTCTGAAATATTTCTTCAAAGAAAATTCATTAAACTCATTTATAAGAAAATTCGCTATTAAAAGAACATTTTATACAAGAAAATTCGCAAATGAAAATAAATTAAATAAATTAAAAACTGGTCCCATTTGGCTGCCCAACCAACCATTTCAAGTTATTTACCCACCTACCAAAGTATAATTTTTTACAAAAACTTTTTCGACGACACAACAAAAATTTCATGGAATTTTACAAACCATTTTTCAAGAAAATTTGTAAAAATTTTTTCTATAATAACATTAAATATTTATCATTAATTACAAAAGTGTCACAAAAACATCTTACAAAAAATGATTTCTACGAAGCACAAAAAAATTTCAGCGAATACTGGCCAAATTTCTTTTTACACAAAATTTTGCAAAAAGAATACATAAAATGCAAATTATATACCTAATCTGTAATTAAAATTGAAAATAAAATAATTTGTTTGCACGAAAATTTATTAAAACCGTATTTTCGATGAATTTTGTCTAAAAAATGTTCCATCAATTGAATACTTTTTCATACAAAAATTCGCAACAAACGTTTCTTCACAGAAAATTCACTAAAATCATTTATAAGAAAATTCGCTATTAAAATAACATTTTGTACAAGAAAATTAACTAATGGAAATAGAAATAAATTAAATATGTTAAAATTTACAGAGAAAATTATTTTGGGTGGGGATGCTGTAAAAATTGAATCCGGTTGTAGAGGAAAAAAATAACCTCTTCTCATGTCACAAATCTTTACGTCTATGTTAACTGTGGCACGGTTTTACCAACTAAGGGCAACAACAGCTACTATCAAACTCGAATTATAAGTCTTAAAAGTGCCTATCTTTCCTTTTCAACAAAAAGTCGCTAAAAATATATTGGAATTACACAATCTGATCAGATAACGTTAAAATGGAATGAAAGAAGAAAAAAAGTTTAAAAAAAAGTTAAAAGAGAAATTCAGTCAACGGTGAGATTTGAACCCGCGTCCCTTCGCTTATCAGACAGTATCCTAACCACTACAGCACGTAATGCTTCTGGCAAACTGCAATGAAGAAAGGTAGATAACCGATAATGGTCTTAAGTTATTTATTTGTAATATGTAAGGTCTTTAGAGACATATTTTGCAGTTATTTTAACAAATGAGAAGAGTAGCATAAATCTAGAACATCTTAATACACATTTTATGCACTAATATCCATTCATAAACCGCAATAATTATACTAACTATCAGGTTTAAAATATCCAGTTTGACATTTACAGGAGCAAAATTATAAAATTCTCAAAGTAATCTTTCTGGAACTTCTTGAACTTTGTGCGCCAAAAGATAAACGTTGTCTGTAATATTTAATAAATTTTGTTTAAAACATACAATATTTTGCTATTGCGTCTTCTCTGACTTTTAGTGACATTAAAATTTTGCTTCATTAAGTGGCTATAACTTTTTTTTCCTTTTAACCTAAATTTTGGTGCAGAATTTGGTTTTTATAACATAAATCAGTTTATAAATGTGGTTGCCATAGCTTTATTCTTTCCAGAGATATGAATTTTCTCCAGAAGAAAACCTAAAATTTTCCCGGAAAAACTGATCCGATTTTCCTGACTAACGAACTTATCCAAGCAAAAAGAATTTATTTACCAAATTTTATTAAAATCGGCACTTTGTTTTTTGAGTTATCGGTGTGATACATGCATATATATATATATATATATATATATATATATATATATATATATATATATATATATATATATATATATATATATATATATATATATATATATAAACATATAAAAATTGAAACTGACCCCGGATATGGGTTCTAGGGGTCCTAGATCGCGCTCATTTGAAGAAATTTTTTCAAAATTCAAAAGTCGAGATCTCCTCATTAGTGAATTTTTTCTAAGAAAATTCACTAAAAATTCCTTTGGAGCAACCCCTAAGAAAGTTACGGGACCTGTGGTTAATATAGAGGGTCTGCGCGTGCTAAACAGGGTTCTAAGGAGGTATAGCCATATATATATATATATATATATATATATATATATATATATATATATATATATATATATATATATATATATATATATATATATATACAATGTGTCCCATACTGGATGGGAATGTATTGCTATCTCCGTTATACGATACGGAGACAGTTAAATTGGCAATGTTTTGTAGAATTTCATGCTCGTTCCAAATATGACTTGTATTTTGCGCTGCTTCTTTTCGTTTTCGATTTATTTTGAAAAAAAAACAAAATTTGTCGCTTTCTTTTTTCTTCATTGTCTAAATAGGCGTTGATCTGACATGTCTAAGACTTGCACACATGATGTACAACATGCTTGAGAAATCTTATAATTGCACTGACAATTTTGAGAAAAACCCTTTTGGGGATAGTAGGCTATGATATATACCAATACCAGAAAACAGATGAAAAAAAAGTTTAGAAAGCAGTAGGCCATGGAGTCTAACAATAGACTTCTACTTTTAACATAATTTCCTGCAATGATGCACGATAAAAAATATTGTGATTTAATTTACAATACTTAATTAGGTAATAATGCTAGGTAATATTATGTGAAACAGTTTAATAACGAAACCCGTCAATAAAAATAGAAACTTAAACTCCACAATTAGAAACGGAACTCAACAAATAATAAAATAGAAACTTAAAAATACACTAAATAGAAAATTGTTCAATATGGCCACCGTTTTGTTCAATGCACTTTATACACCTTTGTTAAACATGCCTGTAAGTCTGGTGGGGGTGTTTTGGTTAATATGATTTATAGCTTCCGTGATTCTGTTTCGTAATTCATTGATATTTTTTGGTGGATCGAATTTATACACATCATTCTTCATAGTACTCCAAAAATAAAAATCCATGTGTATTATATCAGGACTTCTAGCACACCAATAAACCAGCCCATTGTTACAAATGATACGATTATTAAAATTTTGGTACAAAAATTCTTTGACGATCCTAGCATTGTGAGCTGGACAACCGTCTTGTTGGTACCAAATCTCGTCTAAGTTATCATGAACTCTTCTTATTGTTGGTAAGATATCATTTCTCTATATATTAAGATACCTTTCCCCAGTTAAATTATTTTCAAAAAAAGAACGGACCGACAATGAAGTTACCTGACATTAAAAAAAAATAACTGTCGAATCTACAAATAAAAATAACAGTTATTTTACTATAAGCCGCACCAAGTGTTAATACCAAATCTGTCTTGCAATCGTCTTTCTTCCTTTAGATGGGGATTTTCATTTGCCTAATAATGCCTATTATGGAGATTATATACACCACAATTTGTAAATCTGGATTCATCAATCAATATTATTTTCAAATGAAATTTTTTATCTTGCTGACATTGTCCTTGATACCATCTTCAGAATTGAAGTCGCTTAGGGTAATAGTCAACATTTAAACCTTGTACGATTGTAGGTTTGTATGGATGGTAATGACTTTGTTTTAATACACGGTGTATCGTACTTTTTGGAACGTCAATTTGTTCACCATAAAACCGAACAGATTGCAGAGGGTTTTCGTTTGAAACCTGTAAGACGGCATTATTTCTTTCTTCATTTCTAGCCATTGGTAGTTTCTTTGCGTGGAAGCTACCGTGGTTCAATAGATTGGTCACTATCCTGCGAAATATTTTGGTGTTTGGTTTTCGTCTTTCTGGGTAATTGTTTTAATATGAATTTGCAGCTGCCTCAGTATATAACATTCCAACATGTTAAAATATTCTTCATTACTGAAGATATTGTTGAATGATATTTAAGATAAACAGGAAACTAACTATTTAGCACAAAATTTTAAGCAACGTGTTAAATACACCTCAAATTGTTCAGATAATTAAGAATGACAGTATTCTTAATTGTCGCGATAGTGTTATATCCATAGCAACCTCTCTTTTGTTGTTTTCAGTTGACTTACGTTTAAAAATCAAACTATTTTCAAAGGCGTCTTTGTAAATGATTAGTCTGATTTTTATTGAGTTCTGTTAGTAAATTTAGTTATTCACTAGGTTAACCTATTTATTTAAATTATAACACTTTTTTAGGATAATGTTGTAATGTAAAGTATAATTTGTAATAATGGGCCGATTTATTGGTGTGCTCAAAGTTCCTATTTTTTTATTGTGAATCATTACGGAAAATTATGTTAAAAGTAGAAGTCTATTATTAGACTCCATGGCCTACTGCTTTTTGAACACTTTTTTTGTCATTTGTTTCTGGTATTGGATTTCATAGCCTACTATCCTCAAAACGGTTTTTCTCAAAATTTTCAGCGCAATTACAAGATTTCTTAAACATGTTGTACATAATTGGAAATATCTTTTCACAGGCTATCACATGAGCAAAAATACAATATGGCTGCCATAATAAAAACAAACGTGGATACCTGTAGCTCAAAAACAAATAACAATCCAAAGTTGAGAATAGCAGAAGAAGATTACTGTGTAAAAAGTTTCCTGCTAATGTACAAGTCTTAGACATGTCGGATCACCGTCTACTTAGACATTGAAGAAAAAAGAAATCGACAAATATTTTTTTTTCAAAATAACGTGAAAACGAAAAGAAGCAGGGCAAAATACAAGTCATATTTCGAACTAGCATGAAATTCTACAAAACATCGCTAATTCAACCGTCTAATAATAACGGAGATAGCAATATATTCTCATCCAGTTTGGAACACACTGTATATATATATATATATATATATATATATATATATATATATATATATATATATATATATACATATATATATATATATATATATATATATATATATATATATATATATATATATATATATATATATATATACTCACACTAAAACGAAAATTCACTAAAAGAAAAAAATATTATATTGCTTATTTAATATTTCTTACAAAATAATAAAATTGGTGGCCAAATGGGTGAATTCTTGAGGCCAATCAAATAAAAAATATTTATCAAACGCATACATTTCATCATATATGTAATGAAACATAATTTTCTACCTGACCTATTCTATAGCAGAATATACATGAAGATTACGCATTTTCTATACTGTATATTCTACTGAGCCAACCCTGTAAAATTCAGTATCACATTTTGTCAGGCATATTAAATATGGACCTAACATTTAGGAACATATCTTACAATAAAGGCATATTCCCTAGTAACTGGAAAACTGCTCGAGTACAACCTATCCCCAAGAAAGGATCCAAAGCGCTTCCTAGCAACTACAGGCCTATCTCTCTCCTTTCAGTCGTCTCTAAAGTGATGGAAAAGTATATAAACACCGAATTACTGAAATTTCTTGAAAAACACAGTTTAATCCACGACAGGCAGTATGGATTCCGTCAGCGCAGATCGACTGCCGACCTCCTTTCCTTTGTCACCCATTCTTGGAACAAGTCTATGGAAGTACACGGTGAATCTCAGATTGTTGCTCTAGATATACCCAAAGCATTCGACCAGGTCTGGCACGCAGAGCTGGTTAATAAACTTCCGGCCTATGGCCTACCACCAAAACTTTGTACCTGGACAGCAAATTTCCTCTCCAACAGGAACATTTCTGTTGTTGTGGATGGCCATTCCTCTAAACTGTATCCAATTAATGCAGGAGTTCCTCAAGGTTCAGCTTTAGCCCCTACTTTGTTTCTTCTCCACATCAATGACCTACTCTCTAGCACATCCAACCCAGTTCACAGTTACGCGGACGACAGCACCCTCCACTCAAATATACAATATTCTAAGCCTGCCTCTTTAGCCCAATTAGATGAGGATCGCAGACTCATGGAGGGTTCTGTCTCCATGGATCTCCAAAAAATATTAGACTAGGGAAGTAGAAATCTTGTACAATTCAACCCCACCAAATCTCAGTCTTGGTTTCTTTCTCATAAGAGATACACCAGCCCTAGAACCATCACAGTGAACAACCAAGTTATTCAATTTCTCTTGTTGGCATTTCTGTGGATCGAAATCTTAACTGGCACCAACATGTCACATCAATTGCAGAAGCAGCTGCTAAGAAATTAGGTTTCCTCTTCCGGGCTCGCAAATACTTCTCACCAGCTAATCTCTATACCTTATATACTTCACAAATAAGGCCAAACCTCGAATACTGCTCTCACATCTGGAGTGCAGCTGCCGCTTCTACACTCGCTATCCTGGACTCCATTCAAAAGAGAGCTATACGTCTCATCGGTAACCCTACCCTCACCCAAAGGCTGCCATCCCTTGCCCACCGACGTTCTGTTGGTGACGTCTCTCTCTTTTATAGATATCTGCGCGGGCACTGCTCAGAGAAGCTTTCCTCCATAGTTCCCCCACCTGCTGCCCCCAACAGATCTACCAGGGGAACAGAGCGAATGCACCCTTTTACTGTCCAGGTCACCAGACATAGAACATCTTGTTATGCCCGCTCTTTTGTCCCGAGGACGTCCAAGTTGTGGAATTCCTTACCGGCACATGTTTTTCCTTCTGCTCCGAACCTCCACAGCTACAAGTCCAGAATTAACAAGTTGCCTCTTTCCTCCTTGTCAACACCCACGGTACGATAGTATTTAGGCTGTAAGCCCTCGTGGTGTGTTGAAAAGATTTAAAAAAAAATGAGCACAATTGATACAGGGTATAATAAATATCATTCAGAACCAGCTTATGCCAAGGTTTATAAAGTCATATGATTGCTATTGTAATCCAGACGTAAACATAAAAAATGAATAATTATTAGATTAGATTAGATTTTATTGTGAGTGGGCTATTTCAGTCCCTCCACCGCGACCTTAGCTCTATTGTGGCTTACGTCTAATTATTTAAATTTCACCCATCAATTCCAGCTCCCTGTGGGAGTCGATCTTTTCATGAGGGTGATAGTTTGTTTGGCAGGTGTACTGCCATCTGAGTGAAGTCGCTTGCCTGTTTCGAAGCTCAAAGAGAGATAACCTCTCTCCGAGTTCGTCTGGACCCGACATTCGTCAGTGTTTGACTCGAGGCGGTATCATGAAGTCCCGCTCTCGAGTAGCATTTAATCTCCAGTTGTAATCTACCCCTAGAGATCTCAGCTCCCCTCAGGCTCTTCCAAACCTGACACCTAACAGTGTTAAGACTCAAGGCAACATCCCATCGAGTCCCGCTCCCGAGCATCACCCCAGCGAGGCCGTCCGTCCGTTTCGTATCACACAGTATGTGCTCCAAACTCCGGGTGTTTACCACTCATCAGAGATCAGAGCCCCCGGGACGTTTGGACACACGGCACACGTCAGGGCTCAATCCAGGGCGGTATCCTTTGGAATCCCGCTCCCGAGTAACAACCAAGCGAGGCCAATTGTCAGTCTCTGAGGCCACAGTGGAGGCGCCAAAATCCGGGTGCATATCACTCCCCAGAGATGTCTGCCTCCCCTCTGCCTCACCTGCACCAGATCCCGCCCTCGAGCAGCATCCAGGCAGGGTCGTTTACCTGTATTGATGCTCACAGAGTAGGCCCAAGTCTTTAGGTGTAATCCACCACTAGAGACCCCAGCCACCTCCGGGTTCGTCCAGGTCCAACACCTGCCAGCGTTAGCTTAAATTTCACCCAACAAATCGAGCTTCCGACAGGAGACGACACCTGCGAGGTGAAACTTTGTTTGACAGATGTACTGCTATCTGAGCGAAGTCGCTTGCCCGTCTCAAAGCTCAAAGAGAGATAACCTCTCTCCAAATTCGTCTGGACCAGACATCCGTGAGTGTTTGACTCGGTGCAGTATCATGAAGTCCTGCATCCGAGCAGCATCCAAGTGAGGTCGTTTGTCCGTTTCGAGGCTCACAGAAGAGGCCTCAACCCTTAGTTTTATTCCACCCCTAAAGATCTCAGCTCTCCTCCGGGCTCGTCTAGACCCGACACCCTCCCAGTGCTAGACTCAAGGCGACATCCCATCGAGCCCCGCTCCCGAGCATCGCACAAACGAGGCCGTCCGTCCGTTCCGAAGCACACAGTGGGGCCCCCAAACTCCGGGTGTTTACCACTCATCAGAGTTGTCAACCCCCTCCGGGTCGTCTAGACACACGACACCCGCCAGCACTCAACCCAAGGCGGCACCCATCCGGAACCCCGCTCCCGAATAACAACCAAGCGCGGGCAACCATCCATTTCTAAGCCCAGAGTGGAGGCCTCAAAGTTCGGGTGTACATCACTCCCCAGAGATATCCGCCTCCCTCCAGGCCCACATGGACAAGACCCCCGCCAGTGTTTGATTCCAATTACTCGCCTTTTACGACAGGCAGGAGTTACCTTGGGCCTATTCTTTTAGTTAGTCCCCGGACCCACAGGGGACGAATAATTATTAAATTCTACTGAGCCAACCCTGTAAAATTCAGTATCACATTTTGTCAGTCATATTAAATATGGCCCTAACATTTAGGAACATTCTGTATAATGAGCACAATTGATACGGGGTATAATAACTATGATTCAGAACCAGCTTATGCCAAGGTTTATAAAGTCATATGATTGCTATTGTAATCCAGACGTAAACATAAAAAATGAATAATTATTAAAGCATAGACAGAAAAATTACTGACATAAACGTGAAATCTGCACATAAACAAATAAGCCATTTTAGAGACAAGTTAAATTGAGTTATTTATTAGATAAGTGAAGGACAAATTAATTGTGAGAATAAAGCAACATACTAATTAGAGAGGAAGTAATGCATTTTTGTGGAGGATTGTTGGAAAAACATTATAATAGTGTGATGGGAAATTACCGATTATGTACTCGCAGCGACAATTAGCCTAGTGCATTATTATTGCACCGATGAAAAGCAAAGCAGGCTTGATAAAAGAGTATTTTCTTTAGATTAATTTTATTCAGTGTAAACAGCATCGTTGGCAGATTTATAAATTAGAAAATTCCTTTTTGTATTTCAACAACATACCACGAGGGCTCACAGCCTATATACTATCGTACCGTGGGTATCGACAAGGAGGAAAGAGGCAGCTTGTTAATTCTGGACTTGAAGGTTTGGAGGTTCGGGGGAGAAGGAAAAACATGTGCCGGCAAGGAGTTCCACAACTTGAAAGTCCTCGGGACAAAAGAGCGGGCATAACAAGATGTTTTATCTCTGGTGACCTAGACAGTAAAAGGGTGCATTCGCTCTGTTCCCCTGGCAGTACGTGGAGGAACTATGGAAGAAAGCTCCTCTAAGCAGTGCCCGTGCAGATATCTATAAAAATCTCGGGACGCAGCAAGTGCGTTATGGTAGTGAATTTTCATAAAAATGTTTTTATTGCAAATATGTGTGTTTTCTTTTTAAGAAAGCAGACATCAATTTTGATTACCAGTATAACCTATATAGAAAAAGCAGGCATCAAATTTGATTACCAGTATAACATATATAGTAAAAACAATGTGCCATGTTTCATCAAAATAACTTGATTGTTTGAAAACGTACAGAAATTCCCAAAAGTAAACCAAAAGTGTTACTGAAAAAATCCGTTTCTTGGTCAACCTTATAGGTTAATAGCAAATTGAGCTTTTCAAATATGAAGCATTTAATCAAAATTCGCAACCACAACGCACTTGTTGCCTCCAGAATTTCTTAACTTACAAACATGCATTATATTTCGATGGAAAATGCAAAAAAATAAGGCGTTTTCGACAAAAAAAATTTATTTGTATCACCAACGACTTATGGGCCACCCTGTGATTGTCGCAATAATTTTTTAAGATGTAGCTCAAAACACCGTATAATTAATGTATACAATATTTTTTCATATCTTGTATAATAACGAATATATTGAGCTTTATTGATTTTTTACGAAAATTCGACAAAAAATATATACCATTAAACAATAAACTCTATAGCTAAGGCTACTGGCAAGCATCAGAGAAAGGGTCTATTAGAAATGAATTTTCTGGAAACATTTTATTAAAATGAAGGACAATGACGGTTGAAACTAAGACTTCAGGGTTTGTAAAACATCCTTCTTGAGACATTTTCTTTCCATAGCCCGTATTAGATTCAAGTTATTTGCCTAAATGTTGCGAATTTTGACGTTTTCAATTGTCACTTTGACGTTTTGAGGAAACCCCCAATTTATTTTTCTTTAAATGCCCATAACTTTTTTGTCTTTTGACCTACAGAGCTAAATTTTGGTAGGTGGTACACCTATAACGATATAAACCAGCTTACCAAATTTGGTTGCCCTTACTTTGTTAATTTTGGAGATATAAATATTTTGCGAAAGAAAACACAAATTTTTCCGGGAAAACCTCGGCGGATTTTCCTGGCTAACAAAATTATCCAAGCGACTTGCGAAAGGAATGTACTCACCAATTTTGACGTTTAAAATCGCAATTTTGACGTTTTGAGGAAAATCCAAATTTATTTTTCTTTGAATGCCTGTAACTTTTTTATCCTTTAACCTACGGAGCTAAATTTTGGTAGATAACTTGCCTATAATAAAATAAAACCGGTAATGAAATTTGGTTGCCCTTACTTTGTTAATTCCGGAGATATAAATTTTTTTCGAAAGAAAACACAAAATTTTCCGGGAAAACCTGGACCGATTTTCCTGGCTAACGAACTTATCCAAGCCATTTGCAAAAGGAATTTATTCACCAAATTTAATCAAAATCGGACCATTATTTTTTGAGTTATCGGTGTGATACATATATATATATATATATATATATATATATATATATATATATATATATATATATATATATATATATATATATATATATATATATATATATATATATATATATATATATATATATATAAACATATAAAAATTTAAACCGACCCCGGATATGTGTTCTGGGGGACCTAATTAGCGCTCATTTGAAGAAATTTTTTCAAAATTCAAAAGTCGGGATCTCCTCATTAGTGAATTTTTTTTAAGAAAATTCACTAAAAGAGAGAGAGGTCACCAACAGCACATCAGTGGGCAAGGGATGGCAGCTTTTGGGTGAGGGTGGGGTCACCGATGGGACGTATAGCACTCTTCTGAATGGAGTCCAGGATATCGAGTGTAGAAGCGGCAGCGGCACCCCAGATGTGGGAGCAGTATTCGATGTTTGGCCTTAATTGTGAAGTATATAAGGTATAGAGATTAGCTGGTGAAAAGTATTTGCAAGCCCGGAAGAGGAAACCCAATTTCTTAGTAGCCGCTTCTGCAATTGATGTGACATGTTGGTGCCAATTGAGATTTCGATCCACATAAATGCCAAAAAGCGAAAAGGACTCATTACTTTGAATAACTTGGTTGTTCATTGTGTTGGGTCTAGGGCGGGTGTATCTCTTATGAGATAGAAAGCAAGACTGAGATTTGGTGGAGTTGAATTGTACAAGATTTCTACTTCCCCAGTCTAATATTTTTTGGAGATCCACAGAGACAGAACCTTCCTTGAGTCTGCGATCCTCATCTAATTGGGCTAAAGAGACAGGCTTAGAATATTGTATATTTGAGTGGAGCGTGCTGTCGTCCGCGTAACTGTAAACTGGGTTGAATGTGCTAGAGAGGAGGTCATTGATGTGGAGAAGGAACAAAGTAGGGGCTAAAACTGAACCTTGAAGGACTCCTGTATTAATTGGATACAGTTTAGAGGAACGGCCTTCCACGACAACAAAAATGCTTCGGTTGGAGAGGAAATTTGCTGTCCAGGTACAGAGTTTTGGTGGTAGGCCATAGGCTGGAAGTTTATTAAGCAGCGCTGCGTGTCAGACCTGGTCGAATGCTTTGGATATGTTTAGAGCGACAATCTGGGATTCACCGTGTAGTTCCATAGACTTGTTCCAAGAATCGGTGACAAAGGAAAGGAGGTCGGCAGTTGATCTGCGCTGACGGAATCTATACTGCATGTCGTGGATTAGACTGTGTTTTTCAGGAAACTTTAGTAATTCGGTGTTTATATACTTTTCCATCACTTTAGAGACAACAGAAAGGAGAGAAATAGGCATGCAGTTGCTAGGAAGCGCTTTGGATCCTTTCTTGGGGACGGGTTCTACTCGAGCAGTTTTCCAGTTACTAGGGAATATGCCTCTATTGCAAGATGTCTGAAACAGACGAGTCAGGACAGGAGCAAGTTCTAGTGCGCATTTTTTGAGAACAATTGCTGGGATCTCGTCAAGGCCAGAGGCTTTCCTGGTATTAAGAGTAGAAAGCATCTGTCGTACCTTTTTAGTTTTGAAAATGATATCCGTCATTTTATGCGCGACATTGGGGACTGTTGGTGATTGAACATTTGGAGGTGGGTTGGGGGCAGAATTGCCGGCGAATAACGAAGGCAGGTACTCAGCAAATTTTATCAAAATGGGCCCATCATCTTTTAAGTTATCGGTGTGATACACACACACGCACGCACACACACACACACACAGATATATATATATATATATATATATATATATATATATATATATATATATATATATATATATATATATATATATATATATAAATTGAAACTGTCCCTGGATATGGGTTCTAGGGGGCCTAGTTCGCGCTCGTTTGAAGAAATCTTTTCTAATTTAAAAATTCGAAGCACTTGTGAAGCCATGGGAAAAGTCTATGACTGTATTAAATATGAAACGGTTTCAATAAGTTAGGGCGAGAACTAACAACTAGATATGCTATTCAAATTCAATTAAGTTTTAAAAGTTTTAATCTCTTCTATATAAAATTTTTTTTTTTACATAAACTCGCTAACAAATTCATCGGAATAACAACAATATGAGCAGATAACGGTAAAGTGAAACGAGACAAAAAAAAATTCATAAAAAATGAAGTCACTAACTTTTATTAGAACTTGTCATGTAGGACTAGACTATCGGATGTACAGGGTTTAGCTGACTCAGCTACGCTCGACATGGTAGACTAGCAGGTTTACCCAGTAGTATCTTAATTGTATAACGTCTTTTCTATTTACACCAAACAATTTTTATTTCCAAAAATTTTTGTTCATATTTGTCATTTAGTGTCGCATTTTTCACTCACGTACGTACTCCTACCATAATTATCAATTTTGACGGTTTAACTTTGTTTCATCAGATTTAATTAATTAAAAATTAATTTCCCTGTAACTTTTTTAAACTTGGGCCGATTTTCCTGGCTTACGAACTTATCCAAGAAACCAAATTTAATCAAAACGGCTTAATATTTTTTGAGTTATCGCTGTGATAAATACATACACACACACACACACATATACATATATATATATATATATATATATATATATATATATATATATATATATATATATATATATATATATATATATATATATATATAAACATATAAAAATTGAAACTGGCCCTGGATATTTTTTCAAAATTAAAAAGTCATGATCTCCTCAATAGTTAATTTTTAGAAAGAAAATTCACTAAAAGGGAATAAATAGTCCAACAGGAAAACCTGACATAATTGATGAAGTGCGGAATCTATAATGTAATGAAAACATCTGCTGGAGAGAGACAGTCGTAGTTGAGGCGACATCGCCTTTTGACTCTGGTGAACCTACAAAAACAATAACAAAATGAGCGTATTTAGACAACGAATTTGCCTTTATCAGTCGCTATCGTTAGCGACCGCTACTGATGTAGACAATATTGCTGTCAGGAAGCTATCATGTAATGAAAATATCTGCTGGAGAGAGACACAGTTATAGTTCAGGCGATATCGCCATTGGACTCTGATGAAACCACAAAGACAATAACAAAGAGGGCGTATTTTGGCAACGAGTTTGTCTTTATCAGTGGCTGTTGTTAACTGTTCGTGACCGCTACTGATGAAGCCAATTTTTACGTCATAATACGTTTCTAGCGCAATTGTCTCTCTTGTTATTGTTGTGGTTTATGTGGTGATTCTGCTTCCTGTTTCAGATTTCATTCATGGCGTCAAACATCGGTTTTTTATCCAAAGATTTTTTTTAAATTTTAAATTTCACACATGAATGTTTATGTCACATAAAATCTGTACAACATAATTATAACTTTCGTAGTTCTCGTACACACTTTTTGTTGCAAAAAATACTACCATTATGTATATTAAAAGACTCATTGAAAACGAGGGTTTAATTGTTTTGTGATTACTTTAAACGTGTAAAAAATGTAATTTTCAGGGTCATTTTGGCAATCATATCTACAATTATCACAGAATGATGTATGGAACAGTGTCGCAATTTTATAGTTTTCTAATAATGTCAACGATACATTAATGTCCATTTATGAAACAAAATTTATATAAACCAGTAAAATAATCGTACATATTCATGTTTAAAGAAAACATAATAAAACTTAAAAATGAGCAATGAAAATTATGGTTAATAAATGGCTTTTATACATTATTAAGTACTGTTTAAATAAAAAATAAAAAATAGTTTAATGTATTTGTTTACTTTGTACACAGTCTTTTTTTATTTCAAAAACAAACCACTAGTGCTCACAGCCTATCGTACCGAGGGTGTCGACAAGGAGGAAAGAGGCAACTTGTTAATTCTGGACTTGAAGATTTGTGGGTTCGAAGGAGAAGGAAAACATGCGCCGGCAAGAAATTCCACAACTTGGAAGTCCTCGGGACAAAAGAGCGGACATAACAAGATGTTCCATGTCTGGTGACTTGGACATTAAAAGGGTGCATTCGCTCTGTTCCCCTGGTAGATGTGTTGGGGGCAGCAGATAGAGGAACTATGGAAAAAAGCTCCTCTGAGCAGTGCCCTGGCAGATATCTATAAAAGAGAGAGAGAGAGAGAGAGAGGTCACCAACGACACGTCGGTGGACAAGCGATGGCAGCCTTTGGGTGAGGGTAGGGTCACCGACGAAACGTATAGCTCTCTTCTGAATGAAGTCCAGGATAGCGAGTGTAGAAGCAGGAGCGGTACCCCAGGTGTGGGAGCAGTACTCGAGGTTTGGCCTTATTTGTGAAGCATATAAGGTATAGAGATTAGCTGGTGAAAAGTATTTGCTAGCCCGGAAGAGTAAACCGAATTTCTTAGCAGCCGCTTCTGCAATTGATGTGACATGTTGGTGCCAATTGAGATTTCGATCCACAGAAATGCCAACAAGTGAAAAGGACTCAATACTTTGAATAACTTGGTTGTTCATTGTGATAAGTCTAGGGCTGGTGTATCTCTTATGAGATAGAAAGCAAAGCTGAGATTTGGTGGAGTTTAATTGTACAAGATTTCTACTTCCCCTGTCTAATATTTTTTGGAGATTCACAGCGACAGGACCCTCCATGAGTCTGAGATTCTCATCTAATTGGGCTAAAGAGACAGGCTTAGAATATTGTATATTTGAGTGGAGGGTGCTGTCATCCGCGTAACTGTGAACTGGGTTTAATGTGCTAGAGTGGAGGTCATTGATGTGGAGAAGAAACAAAGTAGCGGCTAAAGCTGAACTCTCAGGGACTCCTGCATTACTTGGATACAGTTTAGAGGAATGGCCATCCACGACAACATAAATGCTCCGGTTGAAGAAATTTGCTGTTCAGGTACAGATTTCTGGTGGTAGGCCACTCCGGAAGTTTATTAAGCAGCGCCGCGTGCCAGACCTGGTCGAATGCCTTGGATACGTATAAAGCGACAATCTGGTATTCACCGTGTAGTTCCATAGACTTGTTCCAAGAATGGGTGACAATGGAAAGGAAGTCAGCAGTTGAACTGCGCTGACGGAATCCAAACTGCCTGCCGTGGATTAGCCTGTGTTTTTCAAGAGATTTTAGTAATTCGGTGTTTATATACTTTTCCATCACTTTAGAGACGACTGAAAGGAGGGAAATAGGCCTGTAGTTGCTAGGAAGCGCTTTGGATCCTTTCTTGGGGATGGGTTGTACTCGAGCAGTTTTCCAGTTACTAGGGAATAATATTGTAAGATATGTGAAACAGACGAGTCAGGACAGGAGCAAGTTCTGGTGCTCATTTTTTGACAACAATTGCTGGGATCTCGTCAAGGCCAGAGGCTTTCCTGGTATTAAGAGAAGAGAGCATCTTTCGTACCTTTTTAGTTTTGAAAATGATATCCGTCATTTTATGCGCGACATTGGGGACTGTTGGTGGTTGAACATTTGGAGGTGGGTTGAAAGTAGAATTGCCGGCGAACAACGAAGCAAAAAGTTCAGCCTTGCCCAGGGCGGTAGAAACAATTTCATCCCCTGAGACAAGAGGTGGGAACGTGCTTTTGCAGAAATTATTCCCAATAGATTTAGCAAAAGCCCAGAAGGGTTTGCCGCCGTTGGAGCTTAAGAGGACTTTGTTTTTGATGTGGGTATTAAACGGTTTTTTTGCCTCAGAAAGAATGCGGACATAGCGATTTCTTGCGTCGTTAAGTGCTTGACGATTTTCTTGACTGGGATTGTGTAGAAGCGTTTTGTGAGCTTTTTCAAGTCTGGCCTTATCGCAGGATTTAGAGAACCAGGGTTTTTGAGTGGCTGAAGAGGTTTTCTGTGTACGTGGAATAAATAATTCCATGCCAGCTTGGATAATTTCGGTGACGTTTTGTGAGATATCAGAGGGGTCAGGATGAGAGAAGCAGACAGACGCCCATGGAAATGCGGACAAGTAATCCCGCATTTAATCCCAGTTTGCGGAGTTGTAGTGCCAAACGATACGTGGGTGTGATGACTGTGTGACCTCGGGTTGCATTGCGCAGGAAGCAGTGACCATGCCGTGGTATAGACCCTGTCTCTGATGCTTTGGCAGTAGTTTTAGTTAAGTTTATGGTTTAACGGTCTATAATTTTTAGCTAATTTTCGTAGAACAAATTCGTTAATGAGGAGACCGCGACTTTTGAATTCAAAAAAGATTTCTTCAAATGAGCCCAAACTAGGCCCCCTAGAATCCCTATCCGGGTTTACTATCTGCTTACATATATACAGAGTGACGCATTTGTAGGGTAAAACTCTATATAATTGTTATTATGCAAGATACGAGAAAAAATTGTATACGTCACCAATAGGGTGTCTTGAGCTGCATCCTATAAAATTATTTTGACAATCAGAGGGGGCCCATAAGTCGTTGGTGTTACCGACAATTTTTTTTGAACATTCCTTATTGCATTTTTGCATTTGTCACCGAAATATAATGCATGTTTGTAAAAAAAAATCGAGATGCAGTAAGTGCGTTTTGGTAGCGAATTTTCATTAAATGCTTCAAAATTCAATAACTTACTTTGCTATTGACCTAAAGTTCGTCGGCTAGGAAACAAGTTTTCTTGGAAACATTTTAAGCTTATTTTCGGAAAATCTTTGTACATTTTCAAACAATAAATTATAATTATAAATATTAATTGATATTAAATTAATTATTTAATTATTATTATTAAGCTTATTTGTGAAAAACATTGTAGAATTATGTAGTAATAAATATACTAATAATAATAATACTAATTATAAAAACAAGTTGCAAATTTAAATAGAAAAGAACGTCATAGTAGCTTTCATTCATTTGTTTTTTTTTTCAGAAGATTCTAAGCTGAAAAATGGCCAAGTCATCAGAAAAACCGAACAAGAAAGAAATGGAGTCCAAGAAGGCCAATCAAGAAACTACATATGAGAAGAAAGAAGCGGAGAAGAACAAGGCAAATTTAGAGAAAGACAAGTTGAAAAGCAAAGACGAAATGACCCCTGAAAATTTTAGCAAAATGTCCTGGCTCGAAGGCTATAAATATGTCATGAGCAACATAACAGTTGAACCCATGTTAGCCTGTTTCATTATGCCAAGTGTTTTCGCTAGTTTAGCAACCCAGAATCTTAACTTAGAGAAAGCTTGCAGGGTCAATTTAGCTTATCCAAAACATGTTTGTGATGCTCTTAGTATAAGAGACACAGCAAATTACAGCGTCGAAGAAAAACATGTACAGCAGCTCGTGGCTTCCATGAGTGTCTGGAAAACAATGCTCCAGAGCGCCCTGCCTGCGATGTTAATTCTCTTTATTGGCTCCTGGAGCGACAGATGGGGAGTAAGAAAACCTTGCATGATTCTCCCCATTTGTGGAGAATTAGCTACGGTGATTGGTTTGATGTTTTGTACGTATTTCTTTGATGAGCTCCCAATGGAAGTAGCTGGTGTTATAGAAGGTCTATTTCCAGCGCTGACGGGAGGATGGTTTACGATGTTCATGGGTGTATTTAGTTACATAGCTGACGTGACTACTGTGGATATGAGGACACTTCGAATAGGTATAGTGAATGTATTTTGTTCTCTCGGAATACCAATTGGTTTGGCGTTAAGTGGAGTTCTGTATAAGAAAATCGGCTTCTATGGTGTGTTTTCGATTTCTGCAGCGATGTATCTTCTTGCCATCTACTACGGAATTACTAAGATAGAGGAACCAAAGAAGAACGATATGCCTACGTTGATTAACAAACCATGGGCATTTTTGAAAGACTTTTTCAATTACAAGCATCTCACAGAAACGTTTACTGTATCGTTCAAGAAGGGCGAAAATAAAAGAAGAACGAAAGTCATCTTGCTGATGTTGGTCGTGATGGTGGTTATTGGACCAATGCATGGTATGTGTATTTACTGATTTTAATTTAAATTTACTTCTGTATACTTTTACTAGATTTGGCTTAAAATGTATTTGCTCACTTTATTAGCATATTTTGATAAAGGAAATTTCGCCTATAATAGTGAGGTAACGACTTTCAAATTTTTGAAACATTTGTTTAAATGAGCGCAAATTAGAGTCCCTAGATGCCATTTCCGAGGTAAGTCGCAGATTTTATATATATATATATATATATATATATATATATATATATATATATATATATATATATATATATATATATATATATATATATATATATATATATATATATATATATATATTGCTATGATAAAAAGCTTTAAGCAGTGTGACATTGAGTTTAAAAATTTTAAAACATAATAGAAAAGTTAAGATTATGTATTTCCGATAATCAAAATGAAATATTTATTTGTAATAAAAATAATTATATTTATTACGCTTCATATATGTAAACAGACTATAGAAAGTGTTAAAAAATAGGTACAATGAATGAGAAATTTAAAAATTGTAAACAATGGTTTTTTAGGTTAAGATAATATAAACAGTGATGGACAAATTTTGAACTTAGCGCCAATAAACAAAGTGATACTCACCTTTTGATTCAAGCAGTTGTTTATAAATATATAAATGAACTTCAAGGGGAAGTCATTGTTTTGACTTGTGTGGATAAACTGCATTGTTATTGGATAAGGTGTGTGTGTGTGTGTGTGTTTTGTTTCTTTAACGTCGGCCTATTTCCGCAACTATGGCCAATCACCGACGTCAGGGAGCAGTTTCACCTCACTATCCTGGAACTTTTGCCGAACCCTTGTCTTTCTGTAAGGAGGGTAGGGATCTTTAACGTGCCCAACATCGCATGGACACGGGACCGACGGCTTTAAGCCCTCTCCGAAGGGCGGAACGTGCAGACATTCGACTTGCTTAAATACAATGCCAGAACCTCGGTTGATGTTAATTTTACAGTTTGTACGGAAAAAGTGAAAGGAGTACCCTGGGATCGAACCCAGTACCCTTCGATTCAGAGGCACACGTTCTTACCCCTGAACCACCAAGGTTAAGGTGACATAATCCATTTGAACTTTTGAATTAATCCAATCGCATTTGCACAGAAGAATGTGACGATTTACGACATCTTCGTTACAAAAGGAGGAGAACGTTTGTAACCAGCAGCACGACACCACGCTTGTAAAAAACTCCATTGTGTATTCTCCAAATTTATAATAAAAGTTATGTGAAAATGACCAGCCATTGTGTTTAAAAGGTGCAGTAAGGTCAGCATCGTCTTCAGAAATGTTTCCAGAGCAAAAATTAACTTCTACAGTAATGAATTCAGTGTAAGAGTACTTATATGAATAGGACGCCGTCTTGGAAGCAAGGTATTTATTACAGTTTGAAATATAACACTGTTTCTCACAAATGTAGACACAAACTACGCAAACAATAAGCAAGTGTCATTCAGAATTTTACGATGTGTGTGTGTGTGTGTGTGTGTGTTTTGTTTCTTTAACGTTGGCCTATTTTTTTTTATGTCAACAACACACCACGAGGGCTTACAGCCTAAATACTATCGTACCGTGGGTGTTGACAAGGAGGAAAGACACAGCTTGTTAATTCTGGACTTGAAGGTTTGGAGGTTTGGAGGAGAAGGAAAAACATGTGCCGGCAAGGAATTCCACAACTTGGAAGTCCTCGGGACAAAAGAGCGGCCATAACAAGATGTTCTATGTCTGGTGACCTGGACATTAAAAGGGTGCATTCGCTCTGTTCCCCTGGTAGATCTGCTGGGGGCAGCAGGTGGGGGAATTATGGAGGAAAGCTCCTCTGAGCAGTGCCCGTGCAGATATCTATAAAAGAGAGAGAGGTCACCAACGGCACGTCGGTGGGCAAGGGATGGAAGCCTTTGGGTGAGGGTAGGGTCACCGATGAGACGTATAGCTCTCTTTTGAATGGAGTCCAGGATAGCGAGTGTAGAAGCGGCAGCTGCACCCCAGATGTGAGAGCAGTATTCGAGGTTTGGCCTTATTTGTGAAGTGTATAAGGTATAGAGATTAGTTGGTGAAAAGTATTTGCGAGCCCGGAAGAGGAAACCCAGTTTCTTAGCAGCCGCTTCTGCAATTGATGTAACATGTTGGTGCCAATTAAGATTTCGATCCACAGAAATGCCAACAAGAGAAAAGGACTCATTACTTTGAATAACTTGGTTGTTCATTGTGATGGGTCTAGGGCTGCTGTATCTCTTGTGAGAAAGAAAGCAAGACTTAGTTTTGGTGGGGTTGAATTGTACAAGATTTCTACTTCCCCAGTCTAATATTTTTTGGAGGTCCGCGGAGACATAACCCTCCATGAGTCTGCGATCCTCATCTAATTAGGCTAAAGAGACAGGCTTAGAATATTGTATATTTGAGTGGAGGGTGCTGTCGTCCGCGTAACTGTGAACTGGGTTGGATGTGCTAGAGAGGAGGTCATTGATGTGGAGAAGAAACAAAGTAGGGGCTAAAGCTGAACCTTGAGGAACTCCTGAATTAATAGGATACAGTTTAGAGGAATGGCCATCCACAACAACAGATATGCTCCTGTTGGAGAGGAAATTTGCTGTCCAGGTACAAAGTTTTGGTGGTAGGCCATAGGCCGGAAGTTTATTAAGCAGCGCTGCGTGCCAGACCTGGTCGAATGCTTTGGATATGTCTAGAGCAACAATCTGGGATTCACCGTGTTGTTCCATAGACTTGTTCCACGAATGGGTGACAAAGGAAAGGAGGTCGGCAGTCGATCTGCGCTGACGGAATCCATACTGCCTGTCGTGGATTAGACTGTGTTTTTCAAGGAATTTTAGTAGTTCGGTGTTTATATACTTTTCCATCACTTTAGAGATGACTGAAAGGAGAGAAATAGGCCTGTAGTTGCTAGGAAACGCTTTGGATCCTTTCTTGGGGATGGGTTGTACTCGAGCAGTTTTCCAGTTATTAGGGAATATGCCTTTATTGTAAGATATCTGAAACAGACGAGTCAGGACAGGAGCAAGTTCTGGTGAGCATTTTTTGAGAACAATTTCCGCGACTATGGACAATCACCGACGCCAGGGAGCAGCTTTACCTCTTTATCCTGGAAATTTTTCCGAACCTCTGCCTTTATGTAAGGACGGTAGGGATATTTAGCGTGCCCAACAACGAACGAATACGGGACCGACGGATTTACGCCCCCTCCGAAGGGCGGAACGTGCAGTCATTCAACTTGCTCAAATACAATGCCAGACCCAAGGTTGATGTTAATTTTACACTTTGTACTGAAAAAGTGAAAGGAGTACCCTGTGATCGAATCCAGTACCTTTCGGTTCAGAGACACACGTTCTCACCCCAGAACCACCGAGGTTCTCAGAATTTTACGATATAAAGGTCAGTTAAACAAACTTTTATAAGTAAAAGGATTTCCGATAAATTGGGAGATTAAAAATAATATCAATAGATGTCGCAATGCCACCCTCTGTAGAATATAATAATTCAACCAACAGCCATTTTAAACAACTAAACCGTTACCATAGTAACAGAACTACAGTGTTTGCAGAAGCATATAGAAATAACATTTTAAATTAAGGTCGGTTGGAACTGCAAATAAAATCTTGAAGTAAGTATTAAAATTAAATGGCTAATAAGTTTAGGCGACCCATAAGTAGAAACTAAATTTGTTAAATGCAAAATAAATTGTTTGTTTGTTTGGTAAATTGATTAACTAGAAAACTTTTGTCAATAGAAATTAAGTATTAACCAGAAAATCTTGTGATTTTATTTCATATCAGATTGTATAATTTTAATAAAACTTTAAAGAAAATTAGGTAACAGGTCTGAAAGGTAAGAATTTTTACTAGATCCCACAAAATCCCTGAAAATAGAGGTAGGTATATGTTAAAATTTGACAATTTTCATTTTTTTCATAAAATTGTCAATATCTTGAAAACCGCAAACTTACTGATAAGATCATATTGGGTTTTAGTGAATTTTCTTAAAAAAAATTCACTAATGAGGAGATCCCGACTTTTGAATTTTGAAAAAATTTCTTCAAATGAGCGCTAATTAGGCCCCCCAGAACACATATCCGGGGTCGGTTTAAATTTTTATATGTTTATATATATATATATATATATATATATATATATATATATATATATATATATATATATATATATATATATATATATATATATATTTATATATATATATATATATATATATATATATATATATGTATCACACCGATAACTCAAAAAATAATTGGCCGATTTTGATTAAATTTGGTGAATAAATTCCTTTTGCAAATGGCTTGGATAAGTTCGTTAGCTAGGGAAATCGGTCCAGGTTTTCCCGGAAAATTTTGTGTTTTCTTTCGAAAAAAAATTATATCTCCAGAATTAACAAAGTAAGGGCAACCAAATTTCATGTGCGGATTTATTTCATTATAGGCAAGTTACCTACCAAAATTTAGCTCCGTAGGTTAAAGGATAAAAAAGTTACAGGCATTCAAAGAAAAATAAATTTGGATTTTTTTCAAAACGTCAAAATTGCGATTTTAAACGTCAAAATTGGTGAGTACATTCCTTTTGCAAGTCGCTTGGATAATTTTGTTAGCCAGGAAAATCCGCCGAGGTTTTCCCGGAAAAATTTGTGTTTTCTTTCGCAAAATATTTATATCTCCAAAATTAACAAAGTAAGGGCAGCCAAATTTGGTAAGCTGGTTTATATCATTATAGGTGTGCCACCTACCAAAATTTAGCTCTGTAGGTTAAAAGACAAAAAAGTTATGGGCATTTAAAGAAAAATAAATTGGGGGTTTCCTCAAAACGTCAAAGTGACAATTGAAAACGTCAAAATTCGCAACATTTAGGCAAATAACTTGAATCTAATACGATCTATTGAAAGAAAATGTCTCAAGAAGAATGTTTTACATACACCGAACTCTTAGTTTCAACCGTCATTGTCCTTCATTTTACTAAAATATTTCCAGAAAATTCATTTCTAATAGACCCTTTCTCTGATGCTTGGCAGTAGCCTTAGCTATAGAGTTTATTGTTTAATGGTATATAATTTTTGTCGAATTTTCGTAAAAAATCAATAAAGCTCAATATATTCGTTATTATACAAGATATGAAAAAATATTGTATACATTAATTATACGGTGTTTTGAGCTACATCTTAAAAAATTATTGCGACAATCACAGGCTGGCCCATAAGTCGTTGGTGATACAAATAATTTTGTTGTTGTCGAAAACGCCTTATTTTTTGCATTTTCCATCGAAATATAATGCATGTTTGTAAGTTAAGAAATTCTGGAGGCAGCAAGTGCGTTGTGGTTGCGAATTTTGATTAAATGCTTCATATTTGAAAAGCTCAATTTGCTATTAACCTATAAGGTTGACCAGGAAACGGATTTTTTCAGTAACACTTTTGGTTTACTTTTGGAAATTTCTGTACGTTTTCAAACAATCAAGTTATTTTGATGAAACATGGCACATTGTTTTTACTATATATGTTATACTGGTAATTAAATTTGATGCCTGCTTTTTCTATATAGGTTATACTGGTAACCAAAATTGATGTCTGCTTTCTTAAAAAGAAAACACACATATTTACAATAAAAACATTTTAATGAAATCTCACTACCATAACGCACTTGCTGCGTCCCGAGATTTTTTCTGAATGGGCTTGAGCTAGACTATCTTCGTGTGACGTTTGATTTACGACTTTTGGGACACGCTGTATTCCGTTATTATTAACAATACAAAAAAATGTAATCACAAAAATTATAGAGAATCACAGGTTGCATGTTCTAAAATTATTTGTAATTATACAGGATGTCCAATATTTGCAGGACAAAGCAAACATACTTTTTTAAAAGGAACAGCCTGTATATTACTTAATTTTTGAACCTCTTTTTAAATTTTGAGTCTAATTTGTGAAAGTATATTTTAGCTACTTTGCTTTGTTTGAATGAAATTTTGAATTAAAAAATAATAATTAAAATTCATCTGCAGCTTGTAAATGTCGTTATTTTACCGACTATTAAACCTAGAGACTCCAATTTGGCATGTTCTTCGTCCATAGATGACATCACATTGTTGTAATATAAACGATGTGTTTACTTATAGCGATTAAAATTGGGCATATTCTATGTCGAAAAACTCATTTTTTTCAAATGTAACACCCTGTATTTTAAGTTGTGAATAGCGAGGCCTCAGCTTCAACTTTTGTTAAGTACACAGTATGTTAAAAACTGCTAATTTTTATATTATTTACATTTATATTTACATACGACGATTTACAAACATTTATTATAGAATTTTCACGGTGTAGAATTTTACAACCGAATATAAAATAATTCAAAAGAAAGCCACAAAGTTCTTTGAGCTTTAAACAATTAAATACAAAAACAGTATATTACTTACAGCTAATATTCAAACGTACCTCCAGAAATGCCAATGCAAGACTGCAATCGATATTCAAATAATTGCCTTTCATTCCTTCCTTGGTAAACGGCTGCGATGTGTATACCAAATTTTTGACATGGCCCCACAAAAAGAAAAGTAATTTTCTAAAACATCTAGATACATCGCCCCATTTAACATTCCCTCAAAAAAAATGTGGTCCCACTACATACTCTCTTAGAATGCCGCCCCCAATATTCAAAGACCATCTTGTCTGAATGCGTGTACTGGATATATGTGGAATGCTTGTTGCATAGAAATGGAAGTTGTGCCTATTTACAGTTCCGTTTCTATGAAACGTAGCTTCATGCCCAAATCAGGTCTAAAAACCGTATTGTGATTCGCCAAATTGTACTTATAATATACAGAATGTTCCATTTAAAAGGAACTATGGAAGAAAGCTCCTCTGAGCAGTGCCCGTTAAGATATCTATAAAAGAGAGAAAGGTCGCCAACGGCACGTCGGTGGGCAAGTAATGGCAGCCTTTGGATGAGGTTAGGCTCACCGATGAGACGTATAGCTCTCTTCTGAATGGAGTCCAGGATAGCGAGTGTAGAAGCGGCGGCGGCACTCTAGGTGTGGGAGCAGTATACGAGGTTTGGCCTTATTTGTGATGTATATAAGGTATAGAGCTTAGCTGGTGAAAAGTATTTGCGAGCGCGGAAGAGGAAACGTAATTTCTTAGTAGCCGCTTCTGCAATTGATGTGACATGTTAGTACCAATTGAGATTTAGATCCACAGAAATGCCAACAAGTGAAAAGTACTCATTCTTTGAATAACTTGGTTGTTCATTGTGATGGGTCTAGGGCTGATGTATCTCTTATGAGATAGAAAGCAATACTGAGATTTGGTGGGGTTGAATTGTACAAGATTTCTACTTTCCCAGTCTAATATTTTTTGGAGATTCACAGAGATATAACACTCCATGAGTCTGCGATTCTCATCTAACTGGGCTAAAGAGACAGGCTTAGGATATTGTATAATTGAGTGGAGGGTTCTGTCATCCGCGGAACTGTGAATTGGGTTGGATGTGCTAGAAAGGAGGTCATTGATGTGGAGAAGAAACAAAGTAGGGGCTAAAGCTGAACCTTGAGGAACTCCTCAATTAATTGGATACAGTTTGGAGGAATGGCCATCCACGACAACAGAAATGCTCCGGTTGGAGAAGAAATTTGCTGTCCAGGTACAGAGTCTTGGTGGTAGACCATAGGCCGGAAGTTTATTAGGCAGCGCTACGTGCCAGACCTGGTCGAATGCTTTGGATATGTCTAGAGCAACAATCTGGGATTCACCATGTAGTTCCATAGGCTTGTTCCAAGAATGGGTGACAAAGGAAAGGAGGTCGGCAGTTGATCTGAGCTGACGGAATCCATACTGGCTGTGGTGGATTATACTGTGTTTTCCAAGAAATTTGAGTAATTCGGTGTTTATATAGTTTTCCATCACTTTAGAGACGACTGAAAGGAGATAAATAGGCCTGTAGTTGCTAGGAAGCGCTTTAGATCCTTTCTTGGGGACGGGTTCTACTCGAGCAGTTTTCCAGTTACTAGGGAATATGCCTCTAATGTAAGATGTCTGAAACAGACGAGTCAGTACAGGAGAAAGTTCTGGTGCGAATTTTTTGCGAACAATTGCTGGGTTCTCGTCATGGCCAGAGGCTTTCCTGGTATTAAGAGAAGAGAGCATCTTTCGTACCTTTTTAGTTTTAAAAATGATATCCGTCATTTTATGCTCGACATTGGGGACCATTGGTGGTTGAACATTTGGAGGTGGGTTGAGAGTAGATTTTCCGGAGAACAACAAGGTAAAAAGCTCAGCCTTGCCCAGGGCGGTAGATCAATTTCATTCCCTGATACAAGAGGTGGGAACGTGCTCTTGCAGAAATTATTCCCAATAGATTTAGCAAGAGTCCAGAAGGGTTTGCTGCCGTTGGAGCTTGAGACGACTTTGTTTTTGATGTGGTTATTAAATGAGTTTTTTGCCTCAGAAAGAATGCGGACATAGCGGCTTCTTGCGTCGTAAATGCTTGACAGTTTTCTTGATTGGGATTGTGTAGAAGCGTTTTGTGAGCTTTGACCTTTTCAAGTCTGGCCTTGTCACAGGATTTAGAGAACCAGGGCTATTGAGTGGCTCAGAAGGTTTTGTGTGTGCGTGGAATAATTAATTCCATGTCAGCTTGGATAATTTCGGTGACGTTTTGTGAGATATCAGAGGGATCAGGATGAGAGAAGACGCCCATGGAAATTAGGAAAAGTACTCCCGCATTTCGTCCCAGTTCGCGGAGTTGTAGTGCCAAACGCTACGTGGGTGTGGTGACTGTGTGACCTCGGATTGCATTGCGCAGGAAGCAGTGACCAAGCCGTGGTCTGAGCCACCAAGGGGGGCGGTGACTGATGTCTTATAGCATTCAGATTTTGTAGTAAGGAGGAGATCCAAGGGATTTGAGCTGTGTGTTGGGATGCGAGGCAAGTAAGTAGGTTGCTGAACCATATTGGCTAAAGAATTGTTGACTGCGAAGGCATCCGCTTTTCTCCCTTGTGGATCGCTTTTTGAAGATCCTAGCCATTCCTTATTATGGATATTAAAGTCACCAAGAATAGTGACCTCGGAGGAGGGATATTCAGAAATCAGATGGTCGGTTTTTTCAGAAAGGTAGTCGAAGAGCTGGACAAAGTTGTTGTCAGAAGGTGATCGGTAAATGCAACAGGTGAATGGTTGCCATCTTTACTTAATGGTTGCAATCTTTACTCATAACAATTGTAGGTCGTTAAATAAAGTTGTGTTAATTAAATACAAATTTAAAGAAGTATTGCACAACCTAATGTCTAATAAAGTTATAAAATCAATTATTATTATCTAGGTTAGACCATTTACTATGTTTCTAAATAATACCTGTCATAAATTTGAGCCTTACTAGTCATGTGTGGTGAACTGTATAATAACCAATAATAAATTAACTAATAAATTTTTTGTTATGAATACCATTATTGGTTCATATTAGAATTCATTACCCAAAATGAATAGACTTAATTTGTATAATTATTATGCGTCGATATCAAACTGTCGGTACGGAACAAATGATCTAATTAACAAATAAACTTAAGTCTGCTTTATATCGCATTAGCCATAGAAGGTCATTGAGTTTTGCGTGAATTGCCTCGATCAAGTTCGTACATTTCCACAATAACCATGACTTTATGCATTTTTGAATAAAATGTTAGTATGCCAGTTTTGTATTTAATTTAAACAACAAAATGAAACGAATAGTAGGTTGCATTTTTGACCAAACATCTTAGATAATAATGGTAATTTATACCGAGCCTTTGCCATGACCTGAAAACAGCAGAAATGCATGGAGCGAGGAAGCATTTGCAACTATGAATTATGTAATATTTGTAATTCTCAGAAAGTGGATACATCCTTATTTAAAAGATATTGCATATATTTTGCGTGGGTCACCTTCAATTTTCATATATATATATATATATATATATATATATATATATATATATATATATATATATATATATATAATGTGTCCCAAACTGGATGGGAATGTATTGCTATCTCCGTTATTATTAGAGATAGGGAGACGGTTAAATTAGCGTGTTTTGTAGAATTTATGCTTGTTCGAAATATGACTTGTATTTTGCCGTGCCTCTTTTCATTTTCGAGTTATTGTGAAAAAGCCAAAATTTGTGGATTTCTTTTTTCTTCAATATCTAAGTAAGCGTTGATCCGACATGTCTAAGACTTGCATATTATCAGGACACTTATTACAGAGTAACCATTTTGTGCTATTCTCAACTTTGGATTGTCCTTTGTTTTTGAGCTATAGAAATCAACGTTTGTTTTTATTAAGGCAAGCATATAGGATTTGTTACTCATGTAATAGCCTATGAAAAGAGCTTTCCAATGATGTACAACATGCCTGAGAAATCTTGTAAGTGCACTGACAATTTTAGGAAAAAAACCGTTTTGAGGATAGTAGGCTATAAAATCTAATACCAGAAAAGATATGACAAAAAAAGTGTTCAAAAAGCAGTAGGCCATGGAGTCTAACGATATAATTCTACTTTTGACATAATTTTCTGTAATGATTCACGATAAAAAAGGAACTTTGAGCCACCCAACGAATCGGTCCATTATTACAAATGATATTTTACATTACTACATTATCCTAAAAAATTGTTATAATTTAATTAAATAGGTAAACCTAGTAAAGAACTAAATTTACCAGCAGAACTCAATAAAAAGCAGATTAATAATTTACGAAGACGCCTTCGAAAATTGTTTGATTTTTAAACGTAATTCAACTGAAAAACAACAGAAGAAAGGTTGCTATGGATATAACACTATCGCGACAATTAAGAATACTGTCATTCTTAATTATCTGAACAATTTGAGGTGTATTGAACACGTTACTTAAAATGTTGTACTAAATAGTTTGTTTCCTGTTTATTTTATATATTATTCAACAATATGTTGAGTAATATAGTATATTTTGACATGTTGGGATGTTATGTTCGTTCTAACCGAAATACTGAGGCAGCTGCAAATTCATATCAAAACAACTACCCAGAAAGACGACAACCAAACACCAAAATATTTTGCAAAATAGTGACCAATCTATTGAACGACGGTAGTTTCCACGCAAAGAAACTACCAATGCCTAGAAATGAAGAAATAAATCATGCCGTCTTACAGGTTTCAAACGAAAACCCTCCGCAATCTGTTCGGTTTTATGGTGACCTTCAAAAAGTGCGGTACACCATGTATTAAAACAAAGTCATTACCATCCATACAAACCTACAATCGTACAAGGCTTACATGTTGACGATTACCCTAAGCAACTTCAATTCTGCAAATGATATCAGGACAATGTCAGCAAGATGAAAATTTTCATTTTAAAATAATATGGAGTTATGAATCCAGATTTAAACATTGTGGTGTGCATAATGGCCATAATAGGCATTATTATTATTTAATTATTATATCCCCATCTAAAGGAAGAAAAACGATTGCAAGACAGATTTGGTATTAATGTTTGGTGCTGTTTATTAGGTAAAAAGGGTTATTTTCATTTGAATATTAGACAGTTAATTTTTTTTAATTTCAGGTAACTTCATTGTTGGTCCGTTCTTTTTTGAAAATAATTTAACTGGGGAAAGATATCTTAATCTATTGAGAACAATTAGAAGAGTTCATGATAATTTAGACGAGATTTGGTACCAACAAGACGGTTGTCCAGCTCACAATGCTAGGATCGTCAAATAATTTTTGTACCAAAATTTTAATAATCGTGTCATTTGTAACAATGGGCCGGTTCATTGGTGTGCTCGAAGTCCCGATATAACACCCATGGATTTTTTATTTTTGGGGTACTCTGAAGAATGATGTGTATAAATTCGACCCACCACAAAATATCAATGAATTACGAAACAGAATCACGGAAGCTATAAATCATATTAACCAAAACACCCTCACCAGAGTTTGCAGGCATGTTTCAAAAAGGTGTATAAAGTGCATTGAACAAAACGGTGGCCATATTGAACAATTTTCTATTTAGTGTATTTTTAAGTTTCTATTTTATTATTTGTTGAGTTCCGTTTCTAATAATCACAATAATAATAATAATAATAATAATAATAATAATAATAATAATAATAATAATAATAATAATAATAATAATAATAATAATAATAATAATAATAATAATAATAATAATAATAATAATAATAATAATAATAATAATAATAATAATAATAATAATAATAATAACTTGTAAGTATACAACGGTTTGGGGGATGTTAATAGATACCACTAGTAAGCTTTGGGTATAGGGTAAAGAAAACCCTAAATTTTTCATGTGGGTATTCCATTCATATTCTGGACGAGAAGAATGAAAACTTGTATTAGGTTTTATTGTATGTGAGCTATAATGTCGTGTGTTTATGCGTGTGGGAGTGTGTAATTTTTTTAACTGTGGGGCATTAATGTCGCTTTTTAGATGAATAACTCTCAAGAAGTAAGTTTTCCATTTCATTTTTTCATTTCTGGGTGTACGAATACGTTTTTGCCTAACACACTTTGAAGAGAAGACATTCCGATTTTCTTTGCCCTGTTTGAGAAATGATTACATCTTCTACTCAATCCAGCATAGTGGGGGATGTTTATGAATCGCCCTGAAACTGAATTGCTCAAAATGAAAACAAGTTATAGAACCATCTATCAATACAATATATATATATATATATATATATATATATATATATATATATATATATATATATATATATATATATATATATATATATATATATATATATATATATATATTAGTGAATCTCTCTACTAGTGAATTGTTTCACTAAGTTTTTTAGTGAATTTTCATTAAGAAAATTCACTACTAGAGAGGTATCGATGGTGAGACTTTCGGAAAACTTCTTCAAATGAGCGCGAATTAGTGCCTCTGGAACCCATTTCCATGGTCAGTTAAAATATTTTTTAAAACACAATATCTCTCAAATTGTCTAAGTGATTAAAACAAATATTTACAACTTAAAAGAACATAGACAGACGTGGCTGTATACAAATTTTCAAGTCGTTTGATCAAAGGAAAATAAAGTTACTCAAAATTACTCATAAAATAATCCTCGACATCACTTCAGATTCCTTAATGCAATATCTACAATGTTGGACAAAGGCAGATGACTTTATCTGTACTGCTATGCTTTTTAAATAAATCGTAGATAAAAATCTTACCAATGGATGTTTTCGCAAGATGTCAACCTGGACAACGTTGTGAAAGATACGACAGTTGACGCCATCTCAGTGCAGGAGGTTATATGTTGTCACGATAGCTCAAGTTTACACAAAATTTTATAGATAGAGCTGTGTACAATGTGCAATCAACTAAGAATTGTGTAAATCGTCAGCCTTGTACCATTTCTTTTCTAACGCCAGGATTAGGTTTGCGTTCAAAAGCGCTAAATTTTACCATGCGAATGTATACTACAAAATAAAAAATTTCTGGACGCAGCAAGTGCGTTATAGTAGTAAATTTTCCTAAGATATGTACACTGTTAGTAGGATATATTATTAAAACTAATTCTTAAAATTTAAATAGATCTTGGAGATCGGTTTTAGAGTTTCAGTTAGCGATTACTTGAAAAAATTTATATTTTATATGGAGCTAAAAAATTAAAATTTGGTCATAGATATAATATGTAAGTACTTACAAATTTCATTAAAGTTACAAAAGTTTTTCAAAAAAAAATATTTACAAAGGGAATGTACCTGTCAAATGATAAATATGGTAGGAATTTTAACTTCTTAATTGCTTAGATGGTTTTATTTTACTCAACCCATCCAGTGTTTGCAAATAATAAAAAACAAAAGTCTGTACGCAGCAAGTGCGTAATGGTAGTGAGTTTTGATAAAAATGTTTTTAATAGCAAATATGTGTATGTCTATTTTTTTTATAAAGAAAGCAGGCATCAAATTTGGTTACCAGTATAACCAATATAGTAGAAACAATGTGTCATGTTTTACCAAAATAACTTTATTGTTTGAAAATGTACAAAAATTGCCGAAAGTAAACTTAAAGTGTTCCCGAAAAAACTGGTTTATCGGTCAACCTTATAGGTTAATAGCAAATAGAGCTATTTATATTTAAAGCATTTAAAGAAAATTCGCTACCATAACGGCACTTGCTGCGTCCCGAATTTCTTTTCTTTTCTTGCATTATGTTTCGATGGAAAATGCAAAAATGCAATAACATAAGACGTGTTCGATTAAAAAAAAAGAAAATTTGTATCACCAACGACTTATGGGCCAGCCTGTGAATGTAGAAATATTTTTTTAAGATGTAGTTCAAGACACCCTATAATTAATGTATACAATTCTTTTTGCATTTTGTATAATAACGGATATATCGAGGTTTATTGATTTTTTATGAAAATTCGACAAAAATTATATACCATTAAACGATAAACCCTATAGCTAAGACTACTGCCAAAGCATCACAGAAATGGCCTATTTGAAATGAATTTTCTGGAAACATTTTAGTAAAATAAGGGACAATGACGGCTGAAGCTAAGACTTCAGGCTTTGTAAAACATTCTTCTTGAGACATTATCTTTCCATTGCTCGTATTAGTTTCAGGTTCTTTGCCTAAATGTTGCCAATTTTATGGTTTTAAATCGGGACGTTTCGAGGAAAACCTCAATTTATTTTCCTTTAACTGCCTATAACTTTTTGTGTTTCAAGCTACGGAGGTAAATTTTGGTATTTAGTTTGCCTATAATGATATAAACCCGTGTACCAAATTCGGTTGCCCTTACTTTGTTATTACCGGAGATATTAAATTTTTCCGAAAGAATACACAAAATTTTACGGAAAAACCTGTGCCGATTTTCCTGGCTAACAAAATTATCCAAGCCACTTGCGAAAGGAACGTATTCACCAAATTGAATCAAAATTGGCCCATTATTTTTTGAGTTATCGGTGTGATATATATATATATATATATATATATATATATATATATATATATATATATATATATATATATATATATATATATATATATATATATATATATATATATATATATATATATATATATATATATATATATATATATATATATATATATATAAAAATTGCAACAGACCCCGGATATATGTTCTAGGTGCCTAAGTAACGCTCATTTGAAGAATTTTTTTTTAAATTCAAAAGTCGTGATCTCCTTATTACTGATTTTTTTAAAGAAAATTCACTAAAAAAGGTTTTTATGTTGTGGTAGAAAATTTTCCTACAAATACTTCAAATAGGATAGCTCAATAAATTTCTCATTAAGCCAGAATCTTCAATATTGAACCATAGTAACACCTATGTAAACCTGGGTACTAAATTAAAGAAAAATAACATAATGAGCTTCGCGGATAACTACAAATTTGTTTTAAAAAACCTTTTTTTCTGGTTTATTGTTTGCAAAAACTTGATGGGTTGACTAAAACAAAACCATACAAGCAATTAATAAGGAAAAAATACCTGACATTTATAATTGGACAGGTACATTCCCTTTGTAAATAATTATTTTTTTTTCTGAAAAACGTTTGTAACTTTAATGAAATTTGTAACACCATTTTTTTAAAGGCACTTGCAGTACTTACATATTATATCTAAGACCAAATTTTTGTTTTTAGCTCCATACAAAACATAAATTTGTTCAAATAATCGCTTACTGGGACTCTAAACTGATCTCCAAGGTTCATTTAAATTTAAAGAATTAGTTTTAATAATATGTTTTACTAATATTGTACAATTATTATGAAAATTCACTACTATAACGCACTTGCTGCGTCCCGAAATTAAAAAAAAATGTACACGTGTGTCCCACAGATTGAGAATCGCTGAGCTACTGCGAAGCCAGAGAGAGGGCCTCTATTTCTGTATTTAGTTGTATAGTTTTTAAAGTTTATATATTTATAACAATTTTGATAATTTTTTTACCCGCTGTTCTTATGTCAATCATGGACGAAGAATACGACTGTGATAAATAATTTTAAATAAATCAAAGATGAATTTTATTGTTCATGAACATTTAAACTGATCAACCATTAATTAATAAAAATTAACAAATAATTTACCATTGAAATCCACTACAAAATTTAAATGAGAGTGTTTTTAACATTGACATTAATATTTAAATTATATTCATTGTATTCTAATCATTAAAATTAGCGTTAATGAGCGGTGCAAATCTGTTAAAAGGTTGCAAAAAACTAACCTTGATGTTTGGTAACTTGACACAGCGTATGAAACGGTATAAAACTAAAACTCAGGTATCACTTTGCAAATTAGAAATGGGGAAGTATTATAGGCATCTTGTAACATTCCGTCTATCATCTTATATAACATTTCTAAAACCCCATAAAGTGTAAATAATTTGATTAGACGTTTCGTGTCGCTTAGATAATACTTCCGATAGGTTTTTGTTTGTTTTTTTTATACTGAAGATGCTCAGTTTCCTTGAAATAAAAGTTAATTGCTTAGTAAATTAATCAATAGTTTATTTACCTTCTACTGGACTGATTAATGAGTAGCTGTTAATAATGGTGAATCAATTGACGCTAGAAAAAAAAATTTTGGACGCAGCAAGTGCGTTATGGTAGTGAATTTTCATAAAAATGTTTTTAATAACAAATATGTGTGTTTTTTTTTAAGACAGCAGGCATCAAATTTGGTTACCAGTATAACCTATATAGTAAAAACAATGTGGCATGTTTCATCAAAATAACTTTATTGTGTGAAAATGTACAAAAATTTCCAAAAGTAAACTTAAAATGTTCCCGAAAAAACACGTTTCTTGGTGAACCTTATAGGTTAATAGCAAATTGAGCTGTTCAAATATGAAACATTTGATCAAAATTCTCTACCATAACGCACTTGCTGCGTCCAGAATTTCTTTTCTTACAAACATGCATTATATTTCGATGGAAAATGCAATAACATAAGGCGTATTTGATAAAAAAAAAAAGGAAATTTGTATCACCAACAACTTATGGGCCATCCTGTGATTGTAGAAATATTATTTTAAGATGTAGCTCAAGACACAATATAATTAATATATACAATTTTTTTTCATATCTTATATAATAACGGATATATTGAGCTTTATTGATTTTTTACGAAAATTCGACAAAAATGATATACCATTAAACGATAAACTCTATAGCTAAGGCTACTGCCAAGCATCAGAGAAAGGGACTATTTGAAATGAATTTTCCGCAAATATTTTAGTAAAATGAAGGACAATGACGGTTGAAACTAAGACTTTAGGGTTTGTAAAACATCCTTCTTGAAACATATTATTTCTATAGCCCGTATTAGATTCAAGTTACTTGCCTAGCCAATTTTGACATTTTAAATTGCCACTTTGACGTTTTGAGGAAAACCCCAATTCATTTTTCTTTAAATGCCTATAACTTTTTTGTCTTTTGAGCTACATAGCTAAATTTTAATAGGTAACTTACTTATAAGGATATAAACCTGCGTACCAAATTTGGTTGCCTTTACTTTGTAAATTCCGGAGATATAATTTTTTTTCGAAAGAAAACACAAAATTTTCCGGGAAAACCTGGGCAGATTTTCCTGGCTAACGAACTTATCCAAGCCATTTGCAAAAGGAATTTTTTCACTAAATTTAATCAAAATCAGCCCATTATTTTTTGAGTTATCGATGTGATACATATATATATATATATATATATATATATATATATATATATATATATATATATATATATATATATATATATATATATATATATATATATATATATATATATATATATATATATATATATATATATATATATATATATATATATATATATATATATATATAAACATATAAAAATTGAAACTGACCCCGGATATGTTTTCTGGGGGGCCTAATTAGCGCTCATTTGAAGAAATTTTTTCAAAATTCAAAAGTCGGGATCTCCTCATTAGTGAATTTTTTTAAGAAAATTCACTAAAAACGAGACCCAACAAATAATGTCCTATGACAGCAGATTCTCATAAATAATAATAACAATAATGGCAACTTTTTTTCAATTTTTTGATACATAACAGTTGCATAAATTGTAAGCAATGTGACCTTAATTTAAAGAAAATAATAGATCTCACTAAAATACAGTTTTTTAAAAAGCAACATACATCTTCAATTTATTAATTGTATTGGTGCCATTACTTGGTGAAACCGTTCCATACTATATGCAGACGTGGAAAGTATTTCTCTGACTTCACAAATGTTTGCTTTCTTCTTTGTAGCCGGTTTCGCTGTTTGCCAGCATCATTAGACGGGAGAAAATTGAATTAATTCATTCGTTCGCATTCCTGACAAGTATAAATAAATAAAAGTTCGGGACGCAGCAAGTGAATTATAGTAGTTATTTTCATAAGAATTGTACACGTCAAAACTAAAAAGGTACGAAAGATGCTTTCTTCTCTTAATACCAGGAAAGCCTCTGGCCTTGACGAGATCCCAGCAATTGTTCTAAAAAATGCGTACCAGAACTTGCTCCTGTCCTGACTCGTCTGTTTCAGACATCTTACAATAGAGGCATATTCCCTAGTAACTGAAGAACTGCTCGAGTACAACCCGTCCCCAAGAAAGGATCCAAAGCGCTTCCCAGCAACTACAGGCCTATTTCTCTCCTTTCAGTCGTCTCTAAAGTGATGGAAAAGTATCTAAACACCGAATTACTAAAATTTCTTTTAAAACACAGTCTAATCCACGACAGGCAATATGGATTCCGTGAGCGTAGATCAACTGCCGACCTCCTTGCCTTTGTCAACCATTCTTGGAACAAGTCTATGGAACTACACGGTGAATCCCAGATTGTTGCTCTAGACATATCCAAAGCATTCTACCAGGTCTGGCACGCAGCGCTGCTTAATAAACTACCGGCCTATGGCCTAACACCAAAACTCTGTACGTGGACAGCAAATTTCCTCTCCAACCGAAGCATTTCTGTTGTCGTGGAAGGCCAATCCTCTAAACTGTATCGAATTAATGCAGGAGTTCGTCAAGGTTCAGCTTTAGCCCCTACTTTGTTTTTTCTCCACATCAATGACCTCCTCTCTAGCACATCCAACTCAGTTCACAGTTACGCGGACGCCAGCACCCTCCACTCAAATATACAATATTCTAAGCCTGTCTCTTTAGCCTAATTAAATGAGGATCGCAGACTCATGGAGGGTTCTGTCTCCGTGGATCTCTAAATAATATTAGACTGGGAAAGTAGAAATCTTGTATAATTCAACTCCACCAAATCACAGTCTTTTTTTCTTTCTCATAAGAGATACACCAGCCCTAGACCGATCACAATAAACAACCAAGTTATTCAAAGTAATGAGTCCTTTTCACTTGTTGGCATTTCTGCGGATCGAAATCTCAATTGGCACCAACATGTCACATCAATTGCAGAAGCGGCTGCTAAGAAATTAGGTTTCCTCTTCCGGGCTCGCAAATACTTTTCACCAGCTAAGCTCTATACCTTATATACTTCACAAATAAGACCAAACCTCGAATACTGCTCCCACATCTGAGGTGCTGCTGTCGCTTCTACACTCGCTATCCTGGACTCTATTCAGAAGATAGCTATATGTCTCATCGGTGACCCTACCCTCACCCAAAGGCTGCCATTCCTTGCCCACCGACGTGCTGTTGGTGACCTCTATATTTTTTATTGATATCTGCAGGGGCACTGTTCAGAGGAGCTTTCTTCCATAGTTCCTCCACCTGCTGCCCCCAACAGATATACCAGGGGAACAGAGCGAATGCACCCTTTTACTGTCCAGGCCACCAGATATAAAACATCTTGTTATGCCTGCTCTTTTGTTCCGAGGACTTACAAGTTGTAGAATTCCTTGCCGGCACAAGTTTTTACTTCTCCCCCGAATAAGTACACTTGGACACTTGGAGAACACCCAAATCACCACAACACATATTTCAGAGACCTTACGATCGTTTCGTTGACCAAGTCAACATCTTCAGAGGAAGAAAAATTCTAGAATTTTTCTTCCTCTGAAGATGTTGACTTGGTCAACGAAACGATCGTAAGGTCTCTGAAATATGTGTTGTGGTGATTTGGGTGTTCTCCAAGTGTACTTATTAGTGCTCATCACAGGTTCCAGTTTTCACATAGTTCTCCCCCGAACCTCCAAACCTTCAAGTCCAGAATTAACAAGTTGCCTCTTTCCTCCTTGTCGGCACCCACGGTACGATAGTATTTAGGCTGTAAGCCCTCGTGGTGTGTTATTGAAATATAAAAACTCTAGACGCAGCAAGTACGTTATGTTAGTGAATTTTCATAAGAATTGTACACTATTAGTAAGATATATTATTAAAACTAATTCTTTAAATTTAAATGGACCTTGGAGATCGGTTTTAGAGTCCCAGTTAGCGATTATATGAAAAAATTTATATTTTATATGGAGCTGCTAAATTAAAATTTGGTCTTAGGTAGGTATAAGTACTGCAAGTGCCTTAAAAAAAGTGTGTTACAAATTTCATTAAAGTTACAAACGTTTTTCAGAAAAAATAAATGATTTACAAAGGGAATGTACCTGTCGAATTATAAAAATATGTAAGTACTGCAAGTGTCTTAAAAAAATTGTGTTACAAATTTCATTAAAGATACAAACGCTTTTCAGAAAAAAATAATTATTTACAGAGAGAATGTACCTGTCGAATTATAAATATGACAGGTATTTTTCCATATTAATTGCTTGGATGGTTGTGTTTTGGTCAACCCATCCAGTTTTTGTAAACAATAAACAACAAAAAAGGTTTTTTTATGTTATGGTGGAAAATTTTCGTAAAAATATTTCAAATCCGAAAGCTCAATAAATTTCCCATTAAGCCAGAATCTTTAATCTTGAACCATAGTAACACCTATGTAAACGCACGTGGGTAATAAATTAAAGAAAAATAACATATTGAGCTTCGTTTTGTTTTAAAAAACCTTTTTTGTTATTTATTGTTTGAAAAAACTGGATGGGTTGACTAAAACAAATACGTGTTTTACATTTTAAGATTTAAATGAAATTTTAATACATCTGACAACCCGGCTCCTTTATATTTAATTGTCAGGTGACTGTGGCTCTATTTGAATTATCTCTTCAAAATTACGAATTCACAGTCTAACCATCCGTATCAACATTGAACCTGGGAAATGCTACATGAAATTTGAACTGATATCTTAGACTGTTCATTTTCTTATTATTTTAATTTTTGAATAACTCCTGTCCTCGTATGCCATTTAATTTGAAATTCGGTTAGCAGTTATGTTGTAACGTCTCCTATATATGTGCAAATTTTCATTCGAAACACTTCAATATTTCAAAAAATATTGCGTTTTTAAAATTTTCTTTACACTTTTTTCTAAGAAAAATTAGACGCACGGTGTCCATCTACGAACTCATCCAAGCCAGGATAAGTTCGTAACAAAATCAAGGTAATTCCCAAATTTGTTCGAAATCGGTCAAGTATTTTTTAAGTTAACGGTTGGATATATATATATATATATATATATATATATATATATATATATATATATATATATATATATATATATATTCGCGCTCATTTGAAAATTCTTTCCAAAAGTCTTACCATCGATACCTCCCTTGAAGTGAATTTTCTTAATGAAAATTCACTAAAAATAAAAAAAAAACACTATTATTCAGGTTTATTATTAAAACTAATTCTTTAAATTTAAGTGGATCTTGGAAATTGGTTTTAAAGCTCACAGTAAGCGATTACTTGAAGAAATTTATATTTTCTATGGAGCTAGAAAATTAAAATCTTGTACATACATGTAATTACTGCAAGTTCCTATATATATATATATATATATATATATATATATATATATATATATATATATATATATATATATATATATATATATATATATCGTACCGATAACTCAAAAATAATGGACCGATCTTGATCAAATTTGGTGAGTACCTTCCTTTTGCAAGTGGCTTGGATATGTTCGTTAGACAAAAAAATCCGACCAGGTTTTTCTGGAAAATTTTGTGTTTTATTTATAAAAAATTTTATATCTCTGGAAATAGGAAGGTAAGGGCAACCAAATTTGGTATGCGTGTTTATATTCTAAAGGGTGAACCCTGTAAATTTAGATCTCTAGGTTTGTTGTGAATACAGTTTTGATATTATGAGTTCTAAAAATTCGACTGATTTTTTCGGTGACACCTTTAATGTATGGTAAAAACGCTGTCTGTTGTTGTGTGGACTCTGTTTGTTCTTGTTGTGATGTGGTGGTTTGTGGTGGGCAGGCATGATAAGCCTGATATTTCCCTTCGCCCTATCGTAAGTGTCCACCGTTCACCCACACAAAAACTTGAAAAACATCTTGCCAGAACTCTCCAACCATTAGTAGAAAACGCTACATCCTATGTCAAAAACTCCACCCATTTCATTAACCTTTTTCAAAACAACACCATTTCTCAAAACGACATCCTAGTTAGCTTTGATATAGTTTCCTTATTCACTAATATACCTCTATCTGAAACCCTTAACATTCTCAAAAATAAACACAATATTTCCCACGATACCTTAGCTCTTCTAGAACACTGCACATTTAACACTTATTTCCCTTTTCAAAACAAAGTTTACAAACAAGTTCGAGGTACAATGGGTTCACCACTCTTTCCTGCATTGGCTAACATTTTTATGGCAAACTTCGAGACACAAGCCCTCAATTCATCCCAACGTAAACCAACCTGTTGGTTAAGATACGTTGACGACATTTTCGCTGTCTGACCACACGGTAAAGAATCTCTAGACGAATTCCTTTCTTACCTAAATATCATCAACCTCCAAATCCAGTTCACCATGGAAATAGAAAATAATTTTTCTTTGACTTTCTTAGATGTACGCATCACTAGAAACCCAGTCAGGGGATTTTCTTACACTGTCTACCGGAAACCAACCCACACTAATCGTTATCTTAACGCCCAATCTCACCATCACCCATCGCAACTAAATTACGTGGTTCGAACACTAGTAACACGGTCCCTTAGACTAACGGACAACAACAACAAACAGACAGAATTAAACTTTTTAAGACAGACATTGCTAAAAAAACGGATACGACAACAATCATATACTACGAAACATTAGAAACGCACAAGAACAAACCACTCCACCACAACAAGAACAAACAGTGTCCACACAACAACAGACAGCGTTTTACCATATTATATTGAAGGTGTCACCGACAAAACCAACCAAATTTTTAGAACCCATAATATCAAAATCGTATTCACAGCAGAGAAAAAACTACCAAATCTGATAAAAACTCCCAAGGATACGATTCCAAACGAATCCCACGGAGCTTACGAAATTCCTTGTTCCGACTGTTCCAGAACTTATGTAGGACAAACAAATAGACGCATCCACAATAGAATATGTGAACACACCCTCGCAGTTAGAAAATCCGACCCCTCATCGGCGTTGGCTATGCATCATATTCATACAGGACACAAAATAGACTTCGATAATGCCAAAACAATAGAACCCGTTTACAACTTCAAAACGAGAATTATCCGCGAAGCAAGCGAGATTGAAAAACGTCCCTATTGTTTAAATAAGAGAGATGATGTTCTTCGCCTTCCGACTACTTGGAAACCTATTATATCTTCATTATTATATAGACAATTTTATTGCCCCAGTATCTGTCCCAACAAACGTCGGTGACCCTCTTAATCCTTCTCATCCTCTAAGTACCGTGACCAAAGCCCCCGACTATTATATCTTCATTAGAAACACACAAAAAGAAAACAAATTCCACAGACAATTTTATTGCCCCAGTATCTGTCCCAACAAATGTCGGTGACCCTCTTAATCCTTCTCATCCTCTAAGTACCGTGACCAAAGCCCCCGACTTAATTGACCGTGACCCTTCTACTTTCACTGATAACGAAGCAGGTATGGGCAAAACGATTATTTTCTATTAACAGTTGAAGCCGTTAACATTTTAAAATAATAACCGTTGAAAATAACAGCTTCAGTTAATTATCTGTTATTTTGAACTGGATAGTCGATCGATAGTATCCTACATTCCCAAAGCTGTGAGCGAGAGCGAGCACACTAGTATAAATAACGTGTTAAGTGTTAAGTAATATGTTATGAAGTAAAGTCCGCTCTATACTGTATACCCATACCCATACACCATACATATTTAGCATTCCCAGTCGCATGTCCATTCATCCCGTTAAATTGTTAAATTTAACAGTTGGCGATGAAAACCGATGTTTTTTCATCGAACCTAGTTGCAGTGGAACTGAAACAGATACAAGTCCGAATTATAGTTTAGTGTAAAAAGCGTTATTTTGTACCTGTTATTTTTATAAATCCATAACTGGTGGTTACCGTTGCGGCTCGGCAACCGTTTAAAAATAACATATTGTTAAATAATGACCCATCAATACTTGCAAGGAACTGTCAGATCTCTCTGAGGCTTAGGGTTGAACACACTGAGACCTCACAGATGATCTCCGGCGAGATTTAGGGAGTAGGCAGATTGAGGCCCCGTAATCAAGCTACAACAACCCAACCCACCTTTATACACCGCTCTAAGGAGTAGGCAGATTGAGGCCTTAGAGTGTCCTTACATATTTCCTTTACCTCTTGAAAATGGCTCCAAAACAGGAGCCGAAACGTCGAGTTTTCATAAATTCTGGATGCGGTTCAACCCGAGAACCAAATATGTCTCACATTAAAGACCGCGGAAAGCCTTCTGAACATATATATATATATATATATATATATATATATATATATATATATATATATATATATATATATATATATATATATATATATATATATATATATATATATACAGGGTGATTCATAAGTGGTGACCAAAAATGAAACCCCATGTTCTTTGGATAATTTTAGAGACCTGTGTGATTGGTTATCCCTCAAGAAAAAAACGGGTAAGCCAATGATATATTTTTTTATTTTTCATTTTTTGAATCTTATTTTCATTCATGAACAAAATGACTCTCTTGATAATTTTCTGTACGACGCTTATTTTACGAGTAAGCAATGAATCAGGTAAGTGTTTTAGAGCACAGTTCATGATTTTTAACCAGTCGTTGTTTGGTAGAAAATCGCAATGATACACTTTTATCAGGCTTATAGTAATTTATTTATTACAATAAATGTTCAAAAATGGAAAATTTAATGTCTTGAGGATTCATTGTTGCTTGAATATGACGAAAAGCATTATTTATCAGTTGTTGGAGCTGCTCTGGTGTATTTATTTGGTCACTGTAGACCAGTCGCTTAAAATCACCCCAAAGATAGAAGTCAAGTGGGTTTAAGTCCGGTGATCTTGCAGGCCAATGTATTGGTCCCGTTCTGCCAATCCATCTTTCATTATAATGTTCATGTAGCCATGTAACAACGTTTCAACTATGATGCGTTGGTGCACCGTCATGCTGGTACCACATTATACATCTTGTTGCTAGTGGAATGTCATCTAGAATGTTTTCTACACGGTTTTCTAGAAGCGCTAAGTACGAAGATCCATTTAAACGTTGTGGCAGGACTTCCATGAACAGTGAGCTGTTAAAAATACCACACCATAAATTAATGAAAAATCTATGTTGAAATGTGCGAGTTCTTGTTGCATGTGGATTTTCCAATGACCAGACATGCTCATTATGAGAATTATAAATACCATTTCTTGTAAATGTTGATTCGTCAGACAGGAAGATTAGATTAGGGAATAAGATATTTTGATTGTTTATTTCCAACATCCTTTCACAAATGACTCGTCGATGCACATTATCTCCAGGTAGAATGCAATGAACATTCTGTCGATGATATGGATATAAGGCTTCTCGATGTAAAGTTCTCCAAACAAAGCTTTGAGAATATTGTAACTGCGTGGCAATCCTCCGAGTACTTGTAGAAGGTTGATCCATCACTGCATCTACCACTCTCTCTTCGTCTTCAAGTTGATGTTGTCTTCTACCATTAGCTCTAGCGTCAGGACGTTGTCCAATACCGCACTGCCGAAGTCTTGAAAACGATCGAGAAAAAACCCTTGGTGTAGGTTGACGGCGAGTGGGAAACCTACGTTGATATTCCCGACAAGCAGCTAGAGCATTTCCATCAGCATATCCGTATATAAAAATTATATCTGCATACTATTCTGAGGTGTACTCCATTATAAGAAGTAAAAGAGTAGAAAATTTTGCAATTTTATAAAGTTTACCACCTATACCTATTCAGAATAATAACTTATATAACCTAAACGTCAAGTGACACTTAATGACAACTTTGGCAAACCAGACTACTACTTACTAAAATACAACAAAGATAATCGTCGTACAAAAAATTATCAAGACATTAAATTTTCCATATTAAAAAGATGTCGTGCGTGTATTCAAGCCAATGGAGGCATTTTTGAACATTTATTGTAATAAATAAATTACTATAAGCCTGATAAAAGTGTATCATTGCGATTTTCTACCAAACAACGACTGGTTAAAAATCATGAACGGTGCTCTAAAACACTTACCTGATTCATTGCTTACTCGTAAAATAAGCATCGTACAGAAAAATATCAAGAGAGTCATTTTGTTCACGAATGAAAGTAAGATTCAAAAAATGAAAACAAAAAAAATATATCATTGGGTTACCCGTTTTTTTCTTGAGGGATAACCAATAAAATGTGGGTACGCGCGCCACTGCTGGATTAGCCGATTCAATTGTTATGGTAGAATACGCACCTTACATAGCAGCCTACACATGCGAAGTTTCAGCAAAATACATGGGCTACTTTTTAAAAAATTGGGAAATTTTATTTTTTGAAATTTAACTTCAACACCCTGTATCTTTTTAATGAAGCATTATAGGAAATTTTTTTATAGGACATACCCTCTCTAAAAGTGTTCAGAGAATATGGGGTTTCATTTTTGGTCACCACTTATGAATCACCCTGTATATATATATATATATATATATATATATATATATATATATATATATATATATATATATATATATATATATATATATATATAAACTTTTCAACTGACCTTGTATTTGGGTTCTAGGGGCCCTAATTCGCGCTCATTTGAAGAAATTTTCCAAAAGTCTCACCATCGATACCTCTCTATTAGTGAATTTTCTTAAGGAAAATTCACTAAAAAGTTGGTATTTCATTTAAAATAACGAAGATTGTAAACCTCCGGTTTAAATGGAAATGACAGAACTGTCAATATATTTTGCTTGAGTAGACCGCATTCTGTTTGTTGCATGTGCAAAGTTTCGAAAAAAACGTTGCGTTGTTCCTGAAATATGTATCATGTAAGTTGCCGGCTGGACATCCTGTGTGTGTGTGTTTTGTTTCTTTAACGTCGGCCTATTTCCGCGACTATGGCCAATCACCGACGCCAGGGAGCAGTTTCCCCTTACTATCCTGGATATTTTGCCGAACCCCTGTCTTTCTGTAAGGAGGGTAGGGATCTTTAACGTGCCCAACATCGCATGGACACGGGACCGACGGCTTTACGCCCCCTCCGAAGGGCGGAACGGCAGACATTCAACTTGCTCAAATACAATGCCAGAACCTCGGTTGATGTTAATGTTACAGTTTGTACTGAAACAGTGAAAGGAGTACCCTGGAATCGAACCCAGTACCCTTCGGTTCAGAGGCACACGTTCTTACCCCTGAACCACCGAGGTTCTAACATCCTGTAAATACAAGCTGCATTATATTTATTTGCCTTCCTAGGTCGTGACTAAGACACGATACAATTTTTATGGAACTGATTTATAAATTAGGGCTACCAGAACAGATAAAATCACCCGATATTCCGCATTTATTTCTTACCTTGTCGACTTTTATTGAACGAATGCGGAAATAAAAATTTGCTGGTAATTTTGTTATTTGACTCAGCTTCGCTATGTTCTGTATTAAATCAATATTGCATGGAATTATTTGAATATTTTTAGATTTATACTGTAACTGATTTTTAACGGTATTCAGTTTTGATGACTAGTTATAGTTATAATTAAACAAGCTTAGCTTAGTTTGAATATTATCTTAATAAGTTATATTTTTTTCTAATTTATTTACTGTAATATCCTAGAAAAGACGCAGAGTGATTTTGCTTAAAATTAGTATCAATTTATCAGGAGTCATCGTTATTCCTGAAATCAATATAAGTACTAACCGAGCTTAAGAAGTTTGTGTGTCTTGCTACGGAAGCCAATCTATTTGTTGAGCTGTGTGTGTGTTTTTTTTTCTTTAACGTCGGCCTATTTCTGCGACTATGGCCAATCACCGACGCAGGGAGCAGTTTCACCTCACTATCCTGGAAATTTTTCCGAACCGTGATTTTCTGTAAGGAGGGATCTTTAACGTGCCCAACATCGCATGGACACGGGACCAACGGCTTTACGCCCCCTCCGAAGGGCGGAACGTTCAACTTGCCCAAATACAATCCCAGAACCTCGGTGGATGTTAATGTTACAGTTTGTACTGAAAAAGTGAAAGGAGTACCCTGGGATCGAACCCAGTACCCTTCGGTTTAGAGGCACACGTTCTTACCCCTGAACCACCGAGGTTCTATTTGTTGAGCTAAATATCACGTTTGCTTTTAAAAATTTAGATTCCTAGGTAAAGTACGGCTTTGGCCACACCGCGCCAAAGCGCTTCCTAGCAACTACAGGCTTATTTCTCTGCTTTAAGTAGTCTCTAAAGTGATGAAAAAGTATATAAACACCGAATTACTAAAATTTCTTGAAAAATACAGTCTAATCCACGACAGGCAGTATGGATTCCGTCAGCGCAGATCAACTGCTGAGCTCCTTTCCTTTGTCACCCATTCTTGAAGCAAGTCTATGAAACTACACGGTAAATCCCAGATTGTCGCTCTAGAAAATATCCAATGCATTCGACCAGCGCTGCTTAATAAACTTCCGGCCTATAGCCTACCACCACAACGCTGTACCTGGACAGCAAATTTCCTCTCTAACCGGAGCATTTCTGTTTTCGTGGATGGCGATTCCTCTAAACTGTATCCAATTAATGCAGGAGTCCCTCAAGATTCAGCTTTACCCCTACTTTGCTTCTTCTCCACATAAATGACCTCTCCTCTAGCACATTCAACCCAGTTCACAGTTACGCGGACGGCAGCACTCTCCACTCAAATATACAATTTTATAAGCCTGTCTCTTTAGCCCAATTAGATGAGGATCGCAAACTCATGGAGGGTTCTGTTTCTGTGGATCTCCAAAAAATATTAGACTGGGGAAGTACAAATCTTGTACAATTCAACTCCACTAGTGATGGGTCGTTATTTAACTGTCAGCTATTTTTAAACGGTTACCGAGCCGTAACGGTAACCACCAGTTATGGATTTATAAAAATAGCAGCTTAAAAAATAACGCTTTTTACACTAAACTAGATTTCGGAGTTGTGTCTGTTTCAGTTCTACTGCAACTAGTTCGGCTGCGATGAATAAACATCGGTTTTCATCGGCAACTGTTTATTTAACTATTTAACGGGATGAATAGCCTTGAGATTGGGAATGCTAAACACGTTATTTATACTGTGTGCTCGCTCTCGCTAACAGCTTTAGGAACGTAGGATTTTCGGTACAATAAAACGGTTTAATTGTAATTTTAACTTTAACCGGTTGTTGATGGGGATACGGCATACGGACACTACTACACAGAGCTATTCTGTTAAACTGAGAAGCTGTTATTTTTGAAACAGTTGAGTTTCCCACAAGTATGTAAAGCCAAATATTTAATAATAAAAAATGTTGGGTGAAAAGATGAACTTCTGTAAAAACGTGTTATTACTTTCACTATAGACAACGCAAAATAGGGTTATTTCACGTGAAATTAAAGTACTTATTTATTTAAATTTATATACATTACCTAAGAAAACAGTTAACACGTCATTTTCGTTTGTCTGATAATAGTTATCAAATTGATTAAAAAAATATAATGATACAACATTTTTTAATATCTATATACATTTCAATATAAAAAATTAAATGAATATATATATATATATATATATATATATATATATATATATATATATATATATATATATATATATATATATATATATATATATATATATATATATATATATATATATATATATATATATATATATATATACAGGGTGTTTCCAAATTGATGCGAAAAATTTTACAGGGTGATTCTTTGGCGAAAAATAAGGGGTGTCTTTTCATTAAGTTTTTCTTGAAACCCCTTCTCCTCCAAGTTACAGCCCTTTGAAGATTTTGAAACTAATTTTAAAACAACGAATATAAAAATAAGTAAATAAACAATTAATACTATATATCTTCCAATTTTTTTTAAAACTCAAACTCAATTTTTTATACTGTTTCTTTACCGAAATTTTGTTAGCTGCGTTATGTTATGGAGTTCTTAGAATCACTCCCTGTGTAGCAATAAAAGTTCTAACGTCTAACGTCCCAAGACGTGATAAATACTGATATTTATTGATTCTTGCTATGGCATTGACATTTACGTAAAGACCCTGATAAAATAAATTTGTGAGAAATGACTAGTTTATAATTCCTAAAGCATCTAAGTAAATTCTTATAGAAGACTCCTTTCTGATTTCTAAAAGTTTCACTTCAGAGTGGCAAAAGATTTACGACAAGCTTATTATAATTTCTTAACCATTTGTTTCTTTTTCATATCGACAAAATTTGAGATTTATACACTACGTGAAATAACGGGGTAAAAATACAATGCATTTATACTAGTGTGCTCGCTCTCGCTCACAGCTTTGGGAACGTAGGATACTATCGATCGACTATCCAGTTTAAAATAACTGAAGCCGTTATTTTCAACGGTTATTATTAAATAACGTTAACGGCTTCAACTGTTAACAGAAAATAACCGTTTTTCCCATCACTAAACTCCACCAAATCTCAGTCTTGCTTTCTATCTCATAAGAGATACGCCAGTCCTAGACCCATCACCATGAACAACCAAGTTATTCAAAGTAAGGAATCCTTTTTACATGTTGGAATTTCTGTGGATCGAAATCTCAATTGGCACCAACATGTCACATCAATTGCAGAAGCGGCTGCTAAGAAATTAGGTTTCCTCTTTCATGTCTTTCCTTCTCGCCCGAACTTCCAAACCTTTAAGTCCAGAATTAACAAGTTGCCTCTTTCCTTCTTGCTAACACCCACGGTACGATAGTATTTAGGCTGTAAGCCCTCGTGATGTGTTGTTGAAATAAAGAAATAAATTTAAAAAAACTAAAAAATGTTTGCTTAAAATTGTACAACTCAAATTATATACTAAGTTATTCATTGTAATATTTTGAAACACATTTATCACCTTTTCTGGAGTTCTAATCACTTATTCATTAGTTTTTGCCTCTTTGCTGGTATTTCTTCATCGTTAAATTCGACAAATCTTTCCGATTCTAGTGGATCTTCGAAATCTTCAAGACCATCATCGTGTTCGTCTCCAATAATTTTTCCAGTCTGCATCCACATAGGTTTTTTCTTCAACATTGGAGCATTTTTCAGAACCATGACAATTTGAACATAAATTTATGCATTTCAAACCATGTTTTCGGCAGACACGTTTTAGACTGTTACATCTAGTTTCACAGCTGCAGCAAATAGTTTTGAGCAATATTTCAGGAATTAATTCTTTATCTGTCAATTTGGGCATAATGCCACGTTGATTTTGCTTCCAGCCCCACTCTGTTGCTGTCAGTTTGTTACCCAGCCAAGTTTGAAGCTGATAATATGCCCTGTAACAATGTTGTTCTGCTGCGCCTTCAATCTGTGGGAGATTTGTCAATATGAAAGATGATTTTATTCTTGCCAGTTGATCTCAGGAAAGTAGGTAGTAAGACCCAGACCCTCTCAGCCCCTTCCCCGCTGCTCTATGACATACCTTCCGATGGGTTAAAATTTTTCGTAAGCCATTCAGGTATAGAAGTTGTCTTAGAATGGCAATAAATAGGCGCCTACGCATATAATTTGAAAATTTTCCTACAAGTTTCTCAAAATATTGTAAATATCTTATAAGCTACTAAGTTTATTAACTTATCTTGTTGTTAATTACTGTTATATATATATATATATATATATATATATATATATATATATATATATATATATATATATATATATATATATATATATATATATATATATCGATTTGCAATTTCTTATTTTACCAATGTAACATGGAATCTTACATTTTTCGAGTAACTAAAGTGTTAATTTCAATAAATAACGCCAAATTTTAAACAATGATTAACAAAAAAATCGAAATTTTTCGTTTTTTTGCATTTTCTGTGAAAATTTTCTATAGTAATGTATATTTTTGTACATCATCAGAAAGTAGAGGTTTCAACGAACAAAAAGCGCACCGACTTTTTTTAAAAAGCAGCTTTTTTGACGTGAGAATTTTCGATTGAAAATGAGATTACTTTTTCGTATAAAACCAAAATAAGGAGAAAAAATAAATATTTTAAATCGAAAAAATTACAGCGTATTTAGGACTTAGCAAGGTAAGTTTTCACCAAATTTCGTGAAAAAAATTTGTTTGTGGGAGATAAAAATAAAAAACAAAAAGTCGGTTATTTTGATTTTTCGCAGATATTTTGAGGTTATGTAAAAAAAGTGTGGACATAAAAGTTGTAGATCTTTTTATTACCTATAACTTTTATATTTAACTTTTTTCCATACGAATTGTAGTTTTGCTGGAAATTGTGATAAACCGTTTTCTACCCTTAAAAGTCCAACCCTTCCACTTCCCGACCTCAAATTGCCCGTAATTTATTTTTCCTCTTATTTTTGTTTTATTTTCCTCCTTTTCCAATGGATGTCATCATGTTCTAAATTGTTTTCACTTTTCATCATTTTCCAAGCCTTCGGCCCTGTCCTATGAGAGCAGCGTGCTTACATGGTTTGGAACCATAGAGCGATTGAATGATGATAGAATGACAAGTAGAATTTATAGAGAGCATGTAAATGACGAGAGAGACCTTGGGAGACCCAGGGAAGCTTAGTCGGCTATTGTAGACGAATTCTACGTGATATGAGAGTGTGTATGCGGAGATGTACGAATGTAGAAAAGGTCTGGACGCAGCAAGTGCGTTATGATAGTGAATTTTCAATAAAATGTTTTAATAGCAAATTTTTTTTTCTCAAGAAAGCAGGCATCAAATTTGGTTACCAGTATAACCTATATGGTTGAAACAATGTGCCATGTTTCATCAAAATAACTTTATTGTTTGAAAATGTACACAAATTTCCGCAAGTAAACTTAAAGTGTTCCCGAAAAACTGGTTTCTTGGTCAACCTTATAGGTTAATAGCAAATTGAGCTATTCAAATTGGAAGCATTTAATGACAATTCGCTACCATAACGCACTTGCTGCGTCCCGAATTTCTTTTCTTACAAAGATTATATTTCGATGGAAGATATAAACTCGTGTACCAAATTTGGTTGCCCTTACTTTGTTAATTCTGGAGATATAAGTTTTTTTTGGAAAGAAAACACAAAACCTCGGCGGATTTTCCTGGCTAACGAACTTATCCAAGCCACTTGCGAAAGGAAGGTACTCATCAAGTTTTATCAAAATCGGTCCATTATTTTAGTTATAGGTGTGACACATAAATATATAAATATAAATATAAATATAAATATAAATATAAATATAAATATAAATATAAATATAAATATAAATATAAATATAAATATAAATATAAATATAAATATAAATATAAATATAAATATAAATATAAATATAAATATAAATATAAATATAAATATAAATATAAATATAAATATAAATATAAATATAAATATAAATATAAATATAAATATAAATATAAATATAAATATAAATATAAATATAAATATAAATATAAATATAAATATAAATATAAATATAAATATAAATATAAATATAAATATAAATATAAATATAAATATAAATATAAATATAAATATAAATATAAATATAAATATAAATATAAATATAAATATAAATATAAATATAAATATAAATATAAATATAAATATAAGTATAAATATAAATATAAATATAAATATAAATATAAATATAAATATAAATATAAATATAAATATAAATATAAATATAAATATAAATATAAATATAAATATAAATATAAATATAAATATAAATATAAATATAAATATAAATATAAATATAAATATAAATATAAATATAAATATAAATATAAATATAAATATAAATATAAATATAAATATAAATATAAATATAAATATAAATATAAATATAAATATAAAAAACTCTGGACGCAGCAAGTGCGTTATGGTAGTGAATTTTCATAAAAATGTTTTTATTGCAAATATGTGTGTTTTCTTTTTAAGAAAGCAGGCATCAATTTTGGTTACCAGTATAACCTATATAGTAAAAGCAATGTGCCATGTTTCATAAAAATAACTTTATTGTGTGAAAATGGACCAAGATTTCCAAAAGTAGACTTAAAGTGTTCCCGGAAAAACTCGTTTCTTGGTCAACCTTATAGGTTAATAGCAAATTGGGCTATTCAAATATGAAGCGTTTGATCAAAGTTCGCTACCATAACGCACTTGCTGCATCCAGAATTTCTTTTCTTACAAACATGCATTATATTTCGATGGAAAATGCAATAACATAATGCGTGTTTGATTAAAAAAAAAGAAAATTTGTATCACCAATGACTTATGGGCCATCCTGTGATTGTAGAAATATTTTTTAAGATGTAGCTCAAGACACCCTATAATTAATATATACAAATTTTTTTCAAATCTTGTATAATAACGGATATATTGAGCTTTATTGATTTTTTACGAAAATTCGACAAAAATTATATACCATTAAACGATAAACTCTATAGCTAAGGCTACTGCCAAGCATCAGGGAAAGCGTCTATTTCAAATGAATTTTCTGGAAACATTTTAGTAAAGTGAAGGACAATGACGGTTGATACTAAGACTTCAGTGTTTGTAAAACATCCTTCTTGAGACATTTGATTTCCATAGCCCGTATTAGTTTCAAGTTATTTGCCAAAATGTTGCCGATTTTGACGTTTTAAGTCGCAACTTTGACGTTTTGAGGAAAACCCCAATTTATTTTTCTTTAAATGCCTATAACTTTTTTGTCTTTTGATATACAGAGCTAAATTTTGGTAGGTAACTTACATATAAGGACATAAACCCTCGCACCAAATTTGGTTGCCCTTACTTTGTTAATTCGGGAGATATAAATTTTTTTCGAAAGAAAACACAAAATTTTCCGGGAAAACCTAGGCAGATTTTCCTGGCTAACGAACTTGTCCAAGCCATTTGCAAAAGGAATTTATTCACCAAATTTAATCAAAATCGGCCCATTATTTTTTGAGTTATCAGTGTGATACATATATATATATATATATATATATATATATATATATATATATATATATATATATATATATATATATATATATATATATATATATATAAATATATATATATATATATATATATATATATATATATATATATATATATATATATATATATATATATATATATATATAGGGTGGCGCATTGAAAACGAAAAAATTTTAATATTGAGGGGGACATGCTTTGACATAAAACTCAACTTTGTCACATCAGCCCCTTAAGGGTGGTGATAACAACCCTTATATTTTAAATAGGGAACATGGGTCGAGTATTACATCATTTGAAAGCTCTTTCTTTTCTAAATTCAGCACACTAATTTTTTTGGAAGTTTTATTAACTCGTTTAAAAATTATTCACAGTTGGAGTTGCCAGAACGTATTTCATTCATTGTGATAAGAAATGCACTAATTGGTAAATTTTTCGTTAAAAAAAATTAAGAAACAAAACCAAACGTTCGAAAACGTTTACTCAGTTAAGTAAGTGTTCAAAATGTTGACCACCAGCTTCCATACAAAATTACAAATTTTGTTCAAAACGAGCACTGACATTCTGGAGCATTTGTGGAGCTATTAGACGGCATTCTTTAACAATGCGTCGTCGTAATTCTTCCAGAGACTCCGCTTCTGTTGCGTAAATTCTACTCTTTAAATGGCTCCATAGAAAAAAAGTATAAAGGAGTTAAGCCCGGTGATCTAGGGGGCCACTCAATAGCACCTCTACGCCAAATCCATTGTCCTGGAAACTCTCTGTTCAAAAACTCCCTAACACGTTGTAAAAAATGCGGATGAGCTCCATCTTAACGAAAAACTAATTGATTTTCTTGATAGCAATCATCATTTTCAACAATGTCAATTAGTAGAGGGTAAACGATATCTTCTAGTAACTCCAAATACAATTTGCCACTCAAATTACCATCAAGAGAAATTGGTCCGATTAAACGGTCTCCAAAAATGCCAGTCCAGACATTCAATTTCTGTGGAGGTTGAGTGTGGACTACGTGAAAATTTCTTGGATTATTATCTGCCCAAATAACGACAATTATGACGATTGACTGTAGAGTTTAATAAAAACGTACACTCGTCTGAAAAACAGATATTGAACAGAAAGTTCCCGTTATCAGATATTCGTGCAGTCATAACTTCACAAAACTCCAGCCGCCGATCAAAATTACCTTGATTTAGTTGTTGCACAAGATGAATTTTATACGGGTGAAATGTATGATGCTTCAATATTCGCTGAATAGTTCTTCTTTGGATGTTTGAAACAGTGGCCAATTTTATCGTGCTCAAAGTTGGGTCTGCAGCAATTTGTCCTAAAACTTCAATCTCAGTAGTCTCATTTCTAACCGGAAATTCACGTTCAGGATCCCGTTTTTTGTTGGCTACTGAACCACTTTGTCAACACTTTGCAACTAACTCCAAAATGTATTTTCTGTTAACATGTTTGTTCGAATGTCGTTTATTAAACAAATTTTCGGTACGGTTGGCACAGTCATCGTTTTTGAAAAAATAGAGTAATTATTTCAACCATTTCTTCTACAGAATACACTATTGTGAAATTAATTTTCGGTAGTACTATCAAGTATCAAACCGACCGATAAACTGAAATAATAAACCGCATTTCTTTCATTCCAATAAGAAATGTTCTGATAGTCAATTTTTTGTTTGCAAACCAACAAAACATTGACTATCAGCACATTTCTTATCGGAATGAGTGAAATGCGTTTTTGAATCTTCAACTGTGAATAATTTTTAAACGAGTTAATAAAACTTCAAAAAAATTTGTGTGCTGAATTCAGAAAAGAAAGAGCTTTCAAATGGTGTAACATTCGACCCATATTCCCTATTTAAAATATAAAGGTTGTTATCACCACCCTTAAGGGGTTGATGTGACAAAGTTGAGTTTTATGTCAAAACATGTCCCCCTCAATATTAAAATTTACGTGTTTCAGCGTTTCTTAAAAAAAAATTCTCTGGACGCAAATCAGTCTGTTTCGTTTTCAATGCGCCACCCTATATATATATATATATATATATATATATATATATATATATATATATATATATATATATGTATATATGTATATATATATATATATATATATATATATATATATATATATATATATATATATATATATATATATATAAACATATAAAGTCTGAAACCGACCTCGGATTTGGGTTCCTGGGGATCCTAAATAGTGCTCATTTGAAGAAACTTTTTCAAAATTCAAAAGTCGGGATCTCTCTCTTAGTGAATTTTTTTAAAGAAAATTCACTAAAAGCGAAAATATTTTGTCAGGACAGAAGTGCATGGAGAAATATTGTTAGTAAATAGCATAGACAAAGTTGAGTTTTATGTCAAAACATGTCCCCCTCAATATTAAAATTTACGTGTTTCAGCGTTTCTTAAAAAAAAAAATTCTCTGGACGCAAATCAGTCTGTTTCGTTTTCAATGCGCCACCCTATATATATATATATATATATATATATATATATATATATATATATATATATATATATATATATATATATATATATATATATAAACATATAAAGTCTGAAACCGACCTCGGATTTGGGTTCCTGGGGATCCTAAATAGTGCTCATTTGAAGAAACTTTTTCAAAATTCAAAAGTCGGGATCTCCTCTTAGTGAATTTTTTTACAGAAAATTCACTAAAAGCGAAAATATTTTGTCAGGACAGAAGTGCATGGAGAAATATTGTTAGTAAATAGCATAGACTTTGTGGTGTGCCTATCACATGACTGGTAGTAGTAGTAGTGAAGAAGATTTTGATATGTAATAAGCTAATTTTGGTATACAAAACTCTAAGTAGATAATATGTTTATTTTTGCAAACAATATGCGTGCTTTATGTTTAATTAATATGGCTGTACTGATCTTTGTCTATGTACGTCAATTAGAACAAAACTACTGTCTTTATAAACAAATCTTAATTCTAGTTTATCGTACTTATGTAACGGTAATAATTTAAAAATTAAAATAGCTTCTTAAATTAAAATTACAAGGACGGAGGTCATCCAGATTCCTTAGCACTCCTTTTAGGATAAGCAGCTACTTTTAAAGTTTTAATTTCCGTATCATAAAAATAATAAATATTCTTTGCATGTAAATCGTAAACCACTAGGTACCTAAGCACTAATGATGATTACGGACTAAGTTTAAGGTTATTTGGGCAATCAAAGTCAACCATGCGATTTTTACATTACATTTTTAACATGTAGAGGGTCGTGTGGCAAAGGTTCTGCTAATAACAGTGTAAATTAAAATAAAAAGTCTGGACGCAGCAAGTGGGAAATTGTAGTGAATTTTCATTAAAATGTTTTTAATACACTAAGTGAAGACTGGAACCTGTGATGATCACTGATAAGCATGTAAGACTCGATGCATTTTCGCAACAATTAGAACCGTAGACCGGTTTCGCTCTCATTAGAGCTCTTCAGTACGGCATACTAATTGCAGCAAAAATTCATCGAAAATAATACGGCTATCGTAAAGCCAGTCTTAAAATACTCAGTAAGTGGTGGACGTGCCGCCACCTAGTTGCGGAACCAAGTAGTATGCTGTCACGCCAGCTCCAAATAACACAAAGTGTAAAAAAATAGAGACTGGATACAGCTAACTAACAATTCAGAAAATTGTTAGCCCTGGCCCATTTCTACCCCAATATAGGGACAAAGTATGTAAGACTCGATGCATTTTCGCAACAATTAGAACACCGGTGTTCTAATTGTTGCGAAAATGCATCGAGTCTTACATACTTTGTCCCTATATTGGGGTAGAAATGGGCCAGGGCTAACAATTTTCTGAATTGTTAGTTAGCTGTATCCAGTCTCTATTTTTTTACACTTTGTGTTATTTGGAGCTGGCGTGACAGCATACTACTTGGTTCCGCAACTAGGTGGCGGCACGTCCACTACTTACTGAGTACTGATAAGCATACTTGAAGAACCCAAATCACCACAACACATTTTTAAAAACCTGACGATCATTTCACTTACCAAGTTAACATCATCAGATGATGAATAATTATAAATAACTTACATCCACAACTCCATTTATCTTCTTCTGCACGTAGTCGGTCACTAACGATTTAGGGAGGTTCAACGACACAGAAATTAACTTATTTCGTTTGTTTCGTTTAAATTTTTTTATTATCTATCGGACGCGCTTCTGCTGGTATACAGTGTGTCCCAAACTGGATGGAATGTATTGCTATCTCCGTTATTATTAGAGATAGGGAGACGGTTAAATTAGCAATGTTTTGTAGAATATCATGCCCGTTCCAAATAGGACTTGTATTTTGCCCTGCATACTTTCGTTTTCAAGTTATTTTGGAAAAAAAATTGACGATTTCTTTTTTCTTCAATATCTAAGTAGGCATTGATCTGACATGTCTAAGATTTGCACATTATCAGGACACTTTTTACAGAGTAATCTTTTTGTGCTATTCTCAACTTTGGATTGTCATTTGTTTTTGAGCTACAGGTATCAAGGTTTGTTTTTATTATTATTATGGCAGCCATATTGGATTTTTTGCTCATGTGACAGCCTGTGAAAAGAGATTTCCAATGATGTACAACATGCGTGAGAAATCTTGTAATTGCCCTGGAAATTTTCAGAAAAACCATTTTGAGGATAGTAGGCTATGAAATCCAATATCAGGAAACAAATGACAAAAAAAAGTGTTCAAAAATCAGTAAGCCATGAAGTATAACAATAGACTTATACTTTTAACATAATTTTCCGTAATGATTCCCGATAAAAAATAGGAACTTTGAGCACACCAATGAATCGGCCCTATATTACAAATTATATTTTACATTACAACATTATCCTAAAAAATTGTTATAATTTAATTAAATAGGTAAACCTAGTAAATAACTAAATTTACTAACAATAAAAAGCAGATTAATGATCTACGAAGACGCCTTTGAAAATTGTTTGATTTTTAAACGTAAGTTAACTGAAAAATTCTGGACGCAGCAAGTGCATTATGGTAGTGAATTTTTATTAAGTGTTTCAAATTTAAATAACTCTTAATACTGAGGCAGCTGCAAATTCATATCAAAACAACTACCCAGAAAGACGACAACCAAACACCAAAATATTTCGCAGGATAGTGACCAATCTACTGAACGACGGTAGCTTCTACACAAAGAAACTACCAATGCCTAGAAATGAAGAAAGAAATAATGCCGTCTTACGGGTTTCAAACGAAAACCCGCCGCAATCTGTTCGGTTTTATGGTGAACAATTTGACGTTCCATAAAGTTCGGTACACCAGGTATTAAAACAAAGTTATTACCATCCATACAAACTTACATTCGTACAAGGCTTAAAAGTTGACGATTACCCTAAGCGACTTCAATTCTGCAGATGGTATCAAGGACAATGTCAGCAAGATGAAAATTTTCATTTGAAAAAAAATTGTTTTCACCAAGTGACCGGCCATTCATCCCCTACCGCCTGCAGCGATTTTACCCAAAAATAACTTGAATCGTTCATTTGTCAGGTGCTACTTGTGTACACAATTTGAAGACGATATCTCAATTTGTTCTAAAGTTATCGTGGCTACAAGCAGAAAGACTGCGCCGTCACTACTTTTCGTCCTAGTCGAGACTCCTTCCAGTATAAAAAAATTCGAGAATTTAAAAGATACAAAACAAAAAATAAATATATAAAATTGTTGTATATGCACTGGGATTTTGGATGAAGATTTTTTATTAATTTATTTTATGCTCTCTGGTTCAAAGGACTGAGTATTGCAAGTTAATAAGTTTAATACAGTATTAAATAAGGTGGCTAGTTTAAATGGGTACTTACTCTACAAGCTCATATTTCCTAGTCTTCCAGTACAGAAATTGTGTGGTGCTAACGATAAACGTTAGTTGAGAAATCTAGGTAATTCTGCACTATTTTGTTTGTGTGTGGCTTTAACTTCGGATCGAAAAACGGGGTTTGGAGGACTGAATGAATGATAGTCACTTATGTACATTTAAAACTCAACAAAATCTGTATTTATTATAGGGTAACGACAATTTCAACCAACAGAAAGGATCATCAATTATTCAGGGGTTAAATTAATCTGTTCAGTAGGGAAGACTCGATGCCCTTTCGCAACAATTAGAACCGTAGCCGTGGCGGCACGTCCACCACTTACTGAGTATTTTAAGACTGGCTATACGATAGCCGTATTATTTTCGATGAATTTTTGCTGCAATTAGTACGCCGTACTGAAGAGCTCTAATGAGAGCGAAACCAGTCTACGGTTCTAATTGTTGCGAAAATGCATCGAGTCTTACATACTTTGTCCCTATATTGGGGTAGAAATGGGCCAGGGCTGACAATTTTCTGAATTGTTAGTTAGCTGTATCCAGTCTCTATTTTTTTAACACTTTGTGTTATTTGGAGCTGGCGTGACAGCATACTACTTGGCTCTGCGAATAGGTGGCAGCACGTCCACCACTTACTGAGTATTTTAAGACTGGCTATACGATAGCCGTATTATTTTCGATGAATTTTTGCTGCAATTAGTATGCCGTACTGAAGACCTCTAATGAGAGCGAAACCGGTCTACGGTTCTAATTGTTGCGAAAATGCATCGAGTCTTACATACTTTGTCCTTATATTGGGGTAGAAATGGGCCAGGGCTGACAATTTTCTGAATTGTTAGTTAGCTGTATTCAGTCTCTATTTTTAACACTTTGTGTTATTAGGAGCTGTCGTGACAGCATACTACTTGGTTCCGCAACTAGGTGGCGGCACGTCCACCACTTACTGAGTATGTTCAGTAGGTCAAAAAAGCATAATAAATGATAGACAATGCTAAAGAAAATATAACCTTATTAAATTAAATATAGACCTGGCCAGATATTTTAAGGATTTAATTTCGGAAACAATGGATGCCCATCTCTAAACAATCACAACACTGAGCTGAGAGCTGCTTTTTTTCCTCAGAGCTCGTCCGCGTCTTTGCCGCCCCGATAGCATTGCAGCTTTTGGCTTATTGTGCATGCCCTTAGTCTTTTCTACTCCACCCATTCAAAAATCACTGTGCCTTGAACTAGTCTGCACAGCAATTGGTAGGGTGAAGTTTTATATTGCTCTGTCTGACCTGAAATGACCTGACCGTAGATCAGTTGTCTTTTGCGGTCCAGAGTTTCACACTCGCACAAGATGTACTGGGCTGATTCCTCCCCCTCGCCGCAGAGTCTGCATGCCAGGTCCCCCTCGAACCGCCCCATTTTATGCAGGTGTTTCTTGACGGCCATGTGTCCCGTCAAGAGACCTATTATGTTTCTGAGCTGTCCTCTGCTAAGCAAAACTGTCTATAAGTGATGTAAAAGAAAGTTTCAACTCACTCGCATAAACTTAGAAGAGGAACGGTTTGCTCCTGACAGCATCTCCATGCAACATCTTGAGCCGTGATAGGCAAGCTGGATTAAGGCCTATTAAAGCCCTGAACTGAACCTGGGCTACATGAAGAACACAGCTAGACCTAGTGTAACGTTAGCCTCGGAGGGTTGAAATGAATCTGGACTCCTAATGGGTAATAGACAACAGAGCTAGATACCAGCCATAAATCTTAGCTTTCAAGCTGACAAGGAAGACCTAACACAAAGGTGAAGACCCAGATGAAAAAAAAAACTTATCACGACAGTGAAATTTATTACGACCGCAGCAAAAGTTATGAGAACGAAACGAAACTTGTTGCATTGAAAAGGGAAAACTGTTATTTCGGCCCTTAAATCGTCCACGTAGACACTATTCTTTCTACACTAGGTATACCACATACCGATCTGTTGCCTAACGCAAAACTCGTCTTAGGTAGTTTGCTGCTCACTAGCACCGAAAAACTAAGATGGTGCGATAATTAGTTGTTGTCTCTTTTAGACCACCGATAATCTGAACGTAATGCGGTAGCCACCTGCAGTTGTTGCTCAATTGGTGAGCACCTAAGCACCGAGAAACTGATCAAGTTGTTGCTCACTTAATGAGCACCGAGAAACTGATCAAGAGCCAGCGTTTGCACTCGTTTAAGTACCCGGCTGCTTTTCCTGACAGCGTTGACGTTTCAACTGATGATATTCTCTGTCTCTTAGTTACCCATCTACTTCCATGTGTATGAGAGAGATGCAGAGATGCATGTTTTCCCCGCAGATTCAGTAGAGAGTTGCCAGCTATACATCTGTTGACTTCCAACCGTCTTTGGTTAGACCAGTATCTGTTAAGTATATTTTATTGCTTTTCGGCGGCGTACTCTCTGTCGGCATCTTTTTACCTGTCAACCTGTCTCATAAATTTTCGAATGATGATCCTCGAATTTTCCTTGTTAATATTTCCGCCTCTAGTTTCTAATATTCTAGATGATATTATTGCGTCATTACAGAGTTATTTATTTCAGTAAATGTTCATCTCTGTAACGATATTCTCTTGCTTCTTGATATTTTTTAATATTCGACACAAAATCAGATGAAGCTAAAAAAGGCGACAGGATAGCGATGATAAAAGCGAGTTTCCTTAAAATCTTTTTGATCCAGCCGTCGATTTGCTGTTCAATATTGAAGCAACTTAACGACTATTCAGGCTTCCTTTGAGAATTGTTGCTTCCGTAAGAACGTTACGGTTGTGAAAAAAGTGACCGTAACAAGACATACAGATCGACAGACAAAAAATTTCGTTCCCAAATCCTATTTTCTATATGTGTTGACAGTTTTTATCACGTTTAAGCGAAAAAACAATTTTGTCGCCGATGTACGTATTGACGATGTGGAAGTAATTATGTGTGCAAATTCACATGAAAAATCTCTTTTTAAATTTTTGTGAAAAGAAATTTGTTTAGCAAATTGTCGTGTAAGATCGTTTCAGCTTATTTTCGAAAAAAGACTTTTATATAAATTTTGTTTAACATTACTTAAGCCAATTTTTGTAAAAAAGGGTAATTTTCGTGAAAGGGGTCGTTTGCAAATTTTCATGAAAACTGTGTTGTAACTTATGTCATAAAGTTTTTTTGTGAATAATTATGTCTTGGCAAGTGTAGTTTTCTGTGTAAATTACTGGAATTGGTTCGGTTCCCCGGAAAATGGGACCAGATTTTTCGGGAAAATTTTACATATTTTAATGTTTTTTTCAAACAATAAAGTTATTTTAATGAAATATGCTACACGGTTTCTACTATAAATGTTACAGTTCTACCAAATTTGTTGTCTTTCATTAAAAAAACACACATTTGGAAGTAGAAACATTTTTATGAAAATTCAATACCGCACTTGCTGCGTCCAGACTTTTATTTTTGATTCCCGTTTCAAATTTTCTTTTCTATTTCAGGTGAAATGACTGTCTCATATCTGTTTACAAGATATCGATTTAACTGGGATGAAGTAGATTACAGTATATTTTCTACGTACAGTATGGTCACAAACTTGATAGGTAAGTTTTCGTTCACACAGTTGTTTATTCTGAAAGTGGACAATCTTTTACTTTTTATTTCAATATTTAAAACATATTTTTAAATTTATTTGAGATTCAGTCACATATAAGATTCAATGTTTTTGAGTAGTTCCATTTTTACTTAAAATTTTGTAGACTTCACTGAGTGAAGATTAGAACCTGTGATGGGCACTTATAAGTATTGGAGAACCTGACGTATCACCACACATTTTCAAACGCTTTCAAACGCATACAGGTTGTATTTAATTGAAGGAGTACAAATGATACCAGATATTCCTTTGGTGAAAATAAGTTACGTACCTATATCCCAAATCGCATAATAAAAGAGATACAGGGTGTCAAATTGACAAGTAAAAAATAGTTTTTCCTGAATAATTCCTAAAGTTTTTTTTCTCCCTCAGGACTCGTCCGCGTCTTTGCCGCCCCGATAGCACCGCAGCCTCCCAAAGTTTTGGTCTGACATGTTTTAAACTTTATAGCGAGACATTTTTTCAGGTTTGGAAAAATAATATAATAATCATTTATGGCTCTCGCCGCCCTGATAGCACCGCAGCCTCTCAAAGTTTTGGTCTGACAGTTTTAAACTTTATAGCGAGACATTTTTTCAGGTTTGGAAAAATAATATAATAATCATTTATGGCTCTCGCGTGTTGGCCTGGTGGCCTAAGGTAACACAATCCAGTGCCAAACAAAAATTAGGCAAGATCCATAGGATGGCTTGCCTAGGAATCACCGGGGCCATGTCTTCAACCCCACCAGCCGCCATGGAGGTGTTGCAGGATCTCCCCCCCCCCCAACACACACACTTAGTTATTATGGGGGAAGCCAGGCTGGGACTATAGAGACTAGCCTACAATGGTAGACTGAAGATCAACCCAGGCTTCAGGGGCCACGGCAAAATTCAGGAGATCGTGAAGGAGCCCATGCTTGAAATGAGGTCAGACTTCGCGAGCCCGCGAATCTGCAGGGAAAACTACTTTACAGTGGAAATCCCCGACCGCGAGGCATGGCGGGAGGATACGACGGGCATACCACGGGACACGCTCGTCTGGTTTACGGACGGATCCGGCGGGGAGCGTGGAACGGGGGCAGGTGTTTACTCGAAAGGACCGAGGGTAAGTCATATTATTTCCCTCGGAGCCCATGTAACGGTGCTTCAGGCCGAAATGTACGCCATCCTGCACTGTGTGCGGGAGAACAAGAGGAGGGGCTACACCAACAAGCGGATCCTCATAGCCACATACCGCCAAGCAGCCTTTAAGGCACTAAGTAGCCCACGGGTAATTTCCTGGCTGGTGAGTGAGTGCCGAGACGAGACAAGCAGAATGAGGTGACCCTCATCTAGGTGCCGGGTCACTCGGGGGTCAAAGGCGATGAAGAAGCTGACAGTCTTGCAAAAAGAGGGTCATCAGAACCATTTATAGGACTAGAACCGGCTCTGGGCGTGACAAAGAGCACTGCCAGGGGAGCCATTAAGTCCTGGGTCAGAAACCAACACAAGGTGTACTGGGCAGACTGTCCAGGACTCAGACATGGGAAGTCAATAATTTACGGACCCAGTTCAAAGAGAGCTGTGGAGCTGCTAAATCTTAGCAGAGGACAGCTCAGAAACACAACAGGTCCCTTGACGGCACACATGGCCGTCAAGAAACATCTGCATAAAATGGGGCGGTTCGAAGGGGACCTTGCCTGCAGACTCTGCGGCGAGGGGGAGGAATCAGCCCAGTACATATTGTGCGAGTGTAAAGCTCTGGACCGCAAAAGAGAACTAATCTACGGACAGTCTAGACCGGAGACAGAGCAATATAAAAACTTCACCCTACCAATCGCTGTGCAGGCACAGTGATTTTGGAATGGGTGGAGTAAAAAGACTAAGGGTATGCACAATCAACCAAAAATGGCTCTCGCGTATGGGGCCCCCTCTATAGACACCGTTATGCATTACATTACGTTACATTACCTTACATTTCTGTAACAGCCATGAAAGTTGCTATGCTTAACACTAATAAATTTCTAGATATGTGAAAACTCACACAAAGTGACAGAAAATGGTGCTTGTACATGCCAGACTCTAAATGCCAATAAATCATTGATTCATTAATGTATTAATTTTTCTGCTCTACAATTATGCATTATGTCTTATACATGAAGCACAGGCTTGTGTACGCAAAAATGACATGATTTTTTCTCTCCAAATTGTTCAACTGCTAAATCCAGATTAAATGTCACTTAGAAATTTTGATCAGACCTTACTGTAATCGTAATTTTTTTCAACACCATTATTTCTGTGACCACTCTTCCTATAAAATGTATATCTTTTTTTAATTCTAGGGGTTTGGCGGCGGCAAACTGCCATTCGCTCAAGTTACCATATTTTTATATTTATCATCACCATTATCATTATTTTTCACCAGGAACTCCAAGTCAGAAATCAGTTTCCATTATGCTTAATTTTTGTTTTTTCCAAAATCTTACCTTATATTCCTTAAAATACTTTTATACCTTATTCTACCTTAATTTTTGTTATTAGTTGTTTTTCTTTTCTCTGTTTCTGTTTGTTTTTTGTTTTATTATTTTTTTAGCAGCATTTTTTTGTTTATTTATTTTTTGATGTTTTGTTTTTTTTCAATTCATTATTTGGGAAAACAGGGACACATTGGACCATGGGGTTTGTCATGGCCACTTTTACACAAACAAGAGAATAACGGATAGTGCAGGATCACATTTGGAAAGACATTTAGGTTTCCATCTAATGTTACTATTTACAATGTACTCACACTATATCTACCTTATATTAATAACAATATTCTTACACCTTAATCCTCAATTCTTTGAGGATTGTCACAAGAAGTAGGTATATTGTTTTATTTTTTGTTTGTAAAATATGCTTTAAGTTGAAGGGAGGCACAAGCACTTGTATATTATATAACACATTTAAATACTTATTAATAACACTTTTATTCTTTTCACAACCCAACAATAAGTGCTCGGCGTCCCCTAACTCGCCACATTCACAAAAAGGATTTTCTCTAATATTTATCTTAAATAAATAATCGGGAAATAAGGCATGGTTATATCGTAGCCTGCAAATTGTTTTGACAGAGTTCTTCTCTAAATTCATATCTAGAAAGCAAGGTTTTTTTTGGAGGAGTCACCTGTAGTTCTTTGTAATATTGCCCTTTATTGCTATTTTGCTATCGTTTTACCCATGTCTCCCATTGCTGTTTCTTTATTTCATTTAAAGTATCATTTGCTGGGCATAAGAATTCTATTGCGATGCAATCATTTAGTAAGGCTTGTTTTGCCAAAGTATCTACTTTTTCGTTGCCTCTTATTTTGATAAAAAATAATCTGTTACCCATTCATTTCAAGCTCGTATAAAGTTTCACTCATCAATGAGGTCAGATATTCACATTTTTTTTGAAACATATATATTTTCTAATTTATCTATGCAACTCCTACTATCAGATAATATAATAAAACTTTCGTGGTTAATAGTTTTTATATATTTAAGGTCTTCCCATATAGCTAACATCTCAACCGTGTATATGCTCATAATTCTATTTGTTCTAACTTTTTTGTTAAATTCGTTTTGGGGGTCATAATTTGCGTAACCTGTAGATTCTCCGTTTTTTTATCAATCAGTGTAAAATGGTACGCATTGGGCATTACATTTTCTAAGTCAGACTTTAATAAGTGATGTCTAAGATTTTGTGGATAATTGGCTAGGTCCCTCATATATGTCGTGTGAAATTTCACATCTTTTTTGTAGGTAAAGTTTGGGTTGACTTCATGTTGTCGAACCTCTTGCATTGAATCCAAGATATTCTTATATGATTCCACTAGAGGTACCGATATGTTTTTCATCCAAAATTGTTTTTTTAGGTCGTATAGAAAAGGTCTATGAAGTTTTGTAGTAACGTCACTCTTCTTTTCATACATTTTTATGAGGAATCTCTCTGCCAGCATCAGTCTTCTATGACATAGGGGCATCTCGCCACTTTCTGCCCTTAGATTATCTATAGGGGTACTTTTAGTGCCCCCAAGCAGATTCTTATACATCTGTTTTCAATTATCTCTAACTTGTTGAGTTGCACGTCTGCTGCTTGATGGTAAAATATGGCACCGTAATCCACCGATCTTATAAAGGCTTTGTAGAAAATCAGAGATATTCCTGAATCTGCAGCCTAGCTGGTATTTGTTACCATTCTAAGAATATTAAAGCCCTTTTCCGTTTTTTTAAAATTGTGTTATCTATTTGATCTTTCCACAATAATTTTCGGTCCAACGTAATCCCCAAACAAGTCACTTTAGACATAACTGGATAGCTTGATGCTCCTAGTTAAACGTATATCTAAAACATAACTTATCCATATTTATTTCCGACTTAAACAAATGCTGAAATAGCTACTACTATCTATTTAATTCGATTCCATTCCTATTTTTAGCGAATTTTTATTAAACAAATTTGTAAACTTATCTACAGTAAATATTCAGTGTCTACCATCAACTTCTAAACGCTTCTGGCACCTACGAACTATTTCTCTCTGGACTTTTTCAACGACTAGTAATAAATACTCCTTACAGAGACTTGAATATTGTTTTTAGTTCTTCAATATTCTCAGGTTTCTTCCGATACACTTTATTTTTTAAAGTACCCCACAAAAAAGAAATCGAGAGGCTTCAAGTCCGGAAGTCTCCGTGGCCACAAAATAGGCCCTGCATTTCTTATCCAGCTGGCAAAAGGTTCCGTTAGATCTGCTGACACATTTCTAGAATTATGGGCAGGACATTATCACCGTGAAAATGTGTTAGGTTCTGAATCGTACTCAAATTCGTTTAATAACCACATCAAAAACAAAGTCCTCTCAAGCTCCAACGGCAGCAAACGCTTCTGGACTTTGCTAAATCTATTGGGAATAATTTCTGCAAGAGCACGTTCCCACCTCTTGTTTCAGGGGATGCAATTTTTTCTACCGCCCTGGGCAAGGCTGAACTTTTTGCCTCGTTGTTCTCCGACAATTCTACTCTCAACCCACCTCCAAATGTTCAACCACGAACAGCCCTCAGTGTCGCACATGAAATGACTGATATCATTTTTAAAACTAAGAAGGTACGAAAGATGCTCTCTTCTCTTAATACCAGGAAAGCCTCGGGCCTTGACGAGATCCCAGCAATTGTTGTATATTCCCCAGTAACTGGAAAACCGCTCGAGTACAACCCGCCCCCAAAAAGGATCCAAAGTGCTTCCCAGCAACTACAGGCCTATTTCTGTCCTTTCAGTCGTCTTTAGGGTGATGGAAAAGTATATAAACACCGAATTACAAAAATTTCTTGAAAAACACAGTCTAATCCACTACATGCAGTATGGATTCCGTCAGCGCAGATCAACTGCCGACCTCATTTCCTTTGTCACCCATTCTTGGAACAAGTCTATGGAACTACACGGTGAATCGCAGATTGTCGCTCTAGACATATCCAAAGCATTCGACCAGGTCTGGCACGCAGCGCTGCTTAATAAACTACCGGCCTATGACCTACCACCAGAACTCTGTACGTGCACAGCAAACTTCCTCTCCAACCGGAGCATTTCTGTTGTCGTGGATGGCCATTCTTCTAAACTATATCCAATGAATGCAGGAGTTCCTCAAGGTTCACCTTTGGCCCCTACTTTGTTTCTTCTCCACATCAATGACCTCCTCTCTAGCACATCCAACCCAGTTCACAGTTATGCGGACCACAGCACCCTCCACTCAAATATACAAGATTCTAAACCTGTCTCTTTGGCCCAATTAGATGAGGATCGCAGACTCATGGAGGGTTCTGTCTCCGTGGATCTCCAAAAAATATTAGACTGGGGAAGTAGAAATCTTGTACAATTCAACCCCACCAAATCACAGTTTTGCTTTCTTTCTCATAAGAGCTACACCAGCCCTAGACCCATCACAATAAACAACCAAAGTAATGTGTCCTTTTCACTTGTTGGCATTTCTGTGCATCGAAATCTCAATTGGCACCAACATCTCACATCAATTGCAGAAGCTGCTGCTAAGAAATTAGGTTTCCTCTTCCGGGCTCGCAAATACTTTTCACCAGCTAATCTCTATACCTTATATATTTCACAAATAAGACCAAACCTCGAATACTCCTCCCACACCTGGGGTGCTGCGGCCGCTTCTACACTCGATATCCGGGACTCCATTCAGAAGAGAGATATGCGTCTCATCAGTGACCCTACGCTTACCTAAAGGCTGCCATCCCTTGCCCACCGACGTGCCGTTGGTGACCTCTCTTTCTTTTATAGATATCTGCACCGGCACTGCTCAGAGGAGCTTTCTTCCATAGTTCCTCCACCTGCTGCACCCAACAGATCTACCAGGGGAATAGAGCGAATGCACCCTTTTACTGTCCAGGTCACCAGACATAGAACATCTTGTTATGCCCGCTCTTTTCTCACAAGGATTTCCAAGTTGTGGAATTCCTTGCCGGCACATGTTCTTCCTTCTCCCCCGAACCTCCAAATCTTCAAGTCCCGAATTAACAAGTTGCCTCTTCCCTCCTTGTCGACACCCACAGTACGATAGTATTTAGGCTGTAAGCCCTCGTGGCGTGTTGTTGAAATAAAAAAAATAACTTTTTGTAAAAGAAATATTTGTATCTCAAAAAATAACAAAGTTATTTTGAAGAAATTTGGTTGGTATGTCGCGCTCGCAAATACCTGACTGCGCACCAAAAGTCAAGTTCCTAGGTTTATAGAAATATTAGGTATTTAAAATTGAAGCAGTTAATGAAAATTCGCTACCATAACGCACTTACTGCGTCCCTAAATTATATATTTTCAAATGTATTTTTTAGTTATTTAATTGTAATATTTTTTCTTCAATAATACTGCCAAAATGTTGTTTTTATTATCTCCTTCATTATCAAAAGTGTCTTGAATCATAACACACTATACATTTTATTAGCGATTATCAATATTTATCACTTTATAACCCTATTACCAATTATCGATAAACGATAAACAAGTTGAGTAAAACATCCTGTATTAATATGATTTGTGTTTCCTTAATTACCCAAATTATAACTTTTCAGGTACATCGATTTCCGTAGGAGTTTTTAGTCACCTATTAAAAATCCACGACGCATTTATAGGAATTTACTCATCAATGAGTAAAATTTTATCAAGCTTTGTATATGGATTCGCCAAAACTTCTCTGGTATTTTACTTAGGTGAGTTATTTGAATTTCTATACATGCTTTAGGTTTAAGCATTTGTATCATTCCCATTTTGGAATGGAAATCTACATGAATTATCGTTGGTTATTAATTTAATATTAATATTTATTTTAAAATAAAAGTCTCAAGTAGTAAAATCTACTTTAGAAACCCCTGTGAAAGCATTGAATTTTGAAAAAAATTATTCAAATGAGCGCCAAAAAGGCCACCTGGAACCCAAATCCGAGGTCGGTTTCAGACTTTATATGTTTATATATATATATATATATATATATATATATATATATATATATATATATATATATATATATATATATATATATATATATATATATATATATTTATTTATGTGTCACACCTATAACTAAAAAGATAATGGACTGATTTTGATAAAACTTGGTGAGTAGTGGTTAGCCAGGAAAATCCGCCGAGGTTTTCTCGGAAAATTTTGTGTTTTCTTTTGATAAAAATCGAAAAAAATTTATATCTCCGGAATTAACAAAGTAAGGGCAACCAAATATCATACGCGCGTTTACATCATTATAGGTAAGTTATCTACCAAAATTTAGCTCTGTAGGTTAAAAGACAAAAAAGTTATAGGCATTTAAAGAAATGATAAATTTGGGGTGTCCTCAAAACGTCAAGGTTGCGATTTTAAACGTCAAAATTGGTAATATTTAGGCAATGAACCTGAAACTAATGTGAGCTATGGAAGGAAAATGTTTCAAGAAGAATGTTTTACAAAGCCTGAAGTCTTAGTTTCAATCGTCATTGTCCTTCATTTTACTAAAATATTACCAGAAAATTCATTTCAAATAGACCCTTTTTCTGATGATTTGGCAGTATAGAATTTATTGGTTAATGGTCATTTTTGTCGAATTTTCGCAAAAAATCTTTAAAGTTCAATATATCCGTTATTATGCACGATACGAAAAAAAATTGTATACATTAATTATAGGGTGTCTTGAGCTACATCTTAAAAAAAATTTTACAATTAAGGGGTGGTCCATAAGTCGTTGATGATTCAAGTTTTCTTTTTTAGTGAACTTTCTTTAAAAAATTCACTAATAGGGAGATCCGTGTTTATATATATATATATATATATATATATATATATATATATATATATATATATATATATATATATATATATATATATATATATATATATATATATATATATATATATATATCGTACTGATGATAACTCAAAAAATAATGGATCGATCTGGATCAAATTTGGTGAGTACCTTCCTTTTGCAAGTGGCTTGGTCAGGAAAATCGGACCAGGTTTTCGTGGAAAATTTTGTGTTTTCTTTCTAAAAAAAAATTATATCTCCGGAAATAACAAAGTGAGGGCAACCAAATTTGGTACGCATATTTGCATTATAAAGAGTAAACCATGTACCAAAATTTAGGTCTCTAAGTTTAAGGACAAAAAGTTACGTGCAGCTAAATAAACAATTTTTGGAGTTTTCCTCAAAACGTCAAACTCGCAATTTAAAACGTCAAAATTGCCAATGTTTAGGCAAAGAACGTGAAATAAATGCGGATTGTGAAAAGAAAATGTTGCAAGAAGAGTGTTCTGCGAACCCTTAAGTGTCAGATTCAACCGTCATTGCCCTTCATTTTACTAAAATATTTACAGAATATTCATTTCAAATAGACCCTTTCTCTGATGCTTTGGCTGTCAGTTTAGTTAAATTGATGCTTCGCTGTATGTTTGGTGAAGTTTATGGTTTAACGGTCTATAATTTTTTCAGCTAATTTTCGTAGAACAAATTCGTTACTGCATTTTAGCATTTTTTATCGAAATATGATGCATGCTTGTAAGAAATAAATCTGGACGCAGTAAGTGCGTTTTGGTAGCGAATTTTCATTAAATCCTTCAAATTTCAATAACTCAATTTGCTATTAACGTAAGTTTTGTTGGTTAGGCAACCAACATTTAACTTTATTTTCGGAAATTTTTTGTAGAAACGCGGCAAGGGCGTTTTGGTAGCGAATTTTCATTAAATGTTTCAAATTTCAATAACTCAATTTGCTATTAACCTAAGGTTCATTGGGTAGGAGACCAGTTTTCTCAGAAACATTTAAAGTTTATTTTCGGAACATTTTTGTACATTTTCAAATAATTATTTTGATAAAATATGGTACATTGTTCCTACTATATAGGTTATATCGGTAACCAAATTGATGCCTGCTCGCATTAGAGCGATATATTTGTAATTAAAAACACTTTTATGAAAATTCACTTCCATAACGCACTTGCCGCGTCTAGAGTTTTCTAAAGTCGTTAGGTCACCTTAACACTTTTCTTTTTGTATATGAATATACGTACTTAAATTTATTCTATACTACCTCTAAAGTACCTTTAGAGTAAGAAGAACAAATACTGCTGACCAATCAAATGCTCATTGAAGAAGTGAGGTTCAATTATAAAGTCGCCCACAATACCTCCCCAAACATTCACAGTCCATTGACGTTGTCGATCGACTTGTCTCACAATTTTTGAGTTTTCGGTCGCATAATGATGCAAATTATGTCGATTTGGACTATCTCTTTCTGTGAAAGTTGCTTCGTCAGTAAAACGTACTTGTTGAAAAAAATTTGAATTTGTTGCTTCCATTCCCAGAGCCCATTCGCAAAATGTCCTTCGATTTGCCAAATCCAGATGCAATAATTGTTGATGAAAAGATACGTGATAGTCATGAAACTTATTCTTCTTGATAATTAAAAGAGAGGTATATCGGTTCTCTTCAATAACATTCTTGAACTAGTAGTTGGTTCTGGTACTACCGATAGAAAACATTTTACTCGTCTTCATGACTTGTGCGTTTCGTTCTCTCACATTTTTCATATGACCACCTCTAAATACAAGTAGTCATCCCTAATTATATCGTTCTTTTTTTGAACTATGTTCTAATCTTTGATTTATCCTAAGACTTTTTTTCTTTTTCTTTTTCTTTTTCTTTTTCTTTTCTTTTTCTTTTTCTTTTTCTTTTTCTTTTTCTTTTTCTTTTTCTTTTTCTTTTTCTTTTTCTTTTCTTTTTCTTTTTCCTTTTTTTACTTTTTCTTTCTCTTTTAGTGAATTTTCTTTACAAAAATTCACTAATGATGAGAGCCCGACTTTTTAATTTGGAAAAAAAATTCTTCAATTCTTCAAATGAACGCTAATTAGGCCCCCTAGAACACAAATCCGGGGTCAGTTTCAATTTTTTATATATATATATATATATATATATATATATATATATATATATATATATATATATATATATATATATATATATATAATTGAGATTTCGATCCACAGAAATGCCAACAAGTGAAAAGAACTCATTACTTTGAATAACTTGGTTGTTCATTGTGATGGGTCTAGGGCTGGTGTATCTCTTATGAGATAGAAAGCAAGACTGAGCTTTGGTGGAGTTGAATTTTACAAGATTTCTACTCCCCCAGTCTAATATCTTTTGGAGATCCACAGAGACAGAACCCTGCATGAGGCTGCGATCCTCATCTAATTAGGCTAAAGAGACAGGCTTACAAAATTGTATATTTGAGTGGAGGGTGCTGTCATCCGTGTAACTGTGAACTGAATTGGATGTGCTAGAGAGGAGGTCATTGATGTGGAGAAGAAACAAAGTAGGGGCTAAATCTGAACATTGAGGGACTCCTGCATTAATTGGATACAGTTTAGAGAAATGGCCATCTACGACAACAGAAATGCTCTGGTTGGAGAGGAAATTTGCTGTCTAGGTACAGAGTTTTGGTGGTAGGTCATAGGCCGGAAGTTTATTAGGCAGCGCCACGTACCACACCTGGTCGAATGCTTTGGATATGTCTAGAGCGACAATCTGTGATTCACCGTGTAGTTCCATAGACTTGTTCCAAAAATGGGTGACAAAGGAAAGGTGGTCGGCAGTTGATCTGCCTGTCGTGGATTAGATTGTTTTTCAAGAAATTTTAGTAATTCGGTGCTTATATACTTTTCCATCACTTTAGAGACAACTGAAAGAAGATAAATAGGCCTGTAGTTTGTAGGAAGCGCTTTGGATCCTTTCTTGGTGATAGGTTGGACTCGAGCAGTTTTCCAGTTACTAGGTAATATGCCTCTATTGTAAGGTGTTTAAAACAGACGAGTCAGGACAGGAGCAAGTTCTGGTGCGCATTTTTTGAGAACAGTTGCTGGGATTTCGTCAAGGCCAGAGGCTTTCTTGGTATTAAGAGAACAGAGCATCTTTCGTACCATTTTAGTTTTGAAAATGATATCCGTCATTTTATGCGCGACATTGCGGACTGTTGGTGGTTGAATATTTGGAGGTGGGTTGAGAGTAGAATTGTCGGCGAACAACGAGGCAAAAAGTTCAGCCTTGCTCAGGGCGGTAGAAACAATTTCATCCCTTGAAACAACAGGTGGGAACGTGCTCTTGCAGAAATTATTCTTAACATATTTAGCAAGAGTCCAGAAGGGTTTGCTACCGTTGGAGTTTGAGAGGACTTTGTTGTTGATGTGGTTATTAAACGAGTTTTTTGCCTCAAAAGAATGCGGACATAGCGGTTTCTTGCGTCGTTAAATGCTTGACGGTTTTCTTGACTGGGATTGTGTAGAATCGTTTTGTGAGCTTTGACCTTTTAAAGTCTGGCGTTGTCACAGGATTAAGAGAACCAGGGCTTTTGAGTAGCTGAATAGGCTTTCGGTGTACATGAAATAAATAATTCCATGCCAGCTTGGATGATTTCGGTGACGTTTTGTGAGATATCAGAGGGGTCAGGATGATAGAAGCAGACAGACGCCCATGGAAATGAGGAAAAGTAATCCCGCATTTCGTCCCAGTTCGCGGAGTTGTAGTGCCAAACGATACGTGGGTGTGATAACTGTGTGAGCTCGGGTTGCATTGCGCAGGAAGCAGCGACCATGCCGTCGCCTGAGCGACCAAGGGGGGCGGTGACTGATGTCTTATAGCATTCAGGTTTTGTAGAAAGAAGGAGATCCAAGGGATTTGAGCTGTATCTTGGGATGCGAGGAAAGTAAGTAGGTTGCTGAACCATATTGGCTAAAGAATTGTTGACTTCGAAGGCCTCCGCTGCTCTTTCTTGTTGATATGTTTTTGAAGATCATAGCTATTCCTTATTATGGACATTGAAGTCACCAAGAATAGTGACCTCGGAGGAAGAATATTCAGAAATTAGATGGTCGGTTTTTTAGAAAGGTAGTGGAAGAGCTGGACAAAGTTGTTGTCAGAAGGTGACCGGTAAACGCAACAGATGAATTTAGTTGTAACCCTGAGAGAGAGTTTCAACCAAAGTATGTCTTTTCTTCCAGCTTTTAAATTGGGGAGTCTGGTGCAGGGTAGATTGCTACGGACGTATGCGCACACACCTCCATGCAATCTAAAGGAAGTAAGGAGCTCATACCCCGGGAAGTAAAGGTGATTAGTGGCTGTTTTGGCACTGATTTGGGTTTCGTTGAGGAAGAGGAGTTGGGGACTATTAGCCTTGATGAAATGGTGGACGGAGTTCAGGTTAGAATTTAGGCCACATATATTCGAGAAGGATATGTTAAATCTTGATGCCGGCACCGCCTGCACATCCCTCTCCCCGAGATCCGAATGGAGGGGTTTTTTACCTTCGGAATCTTTTCTACAAGGCGGAGCCATCATTTTTGTTTATAAGGGAAACCGCCTCATACACCAGAACCGGGAACGTCCGTTGGGACTTCACCGGATGTAAGTGGTGGTACCTCCTCGGGCGTGAAAAAAATCCTTTACTATGAGGTAAAGGAAAAGTCCACTACCACTTACCCATATATATATATATATATATATATATATATATATATATATATATATATATATATATATATATATATATATATATATATATATATATAACTGAGGTGGTAGCATTGTGTTTGAGCAAGGTGAATGGCTGCACGTTCTGCGTTGCGGAGGGGACGTAAAGTCGTCAGTCCGTGTACTATGCAATGTTGGGCACCTTAACGATCCCTACTCGTCTTACAGAAAGGCAGTGGTTCGGTTCTAGGATAGATAAATGAAACTGCTCCCTTTTGTCGGTGATTGGCCATAGTCGCGGAAATATACCGACGTTCAAGAAGGAAAAAAGGAGCAAATTGCAATGTAGCTACTCTGAACATTCGGTATGAACTCGGTTGTGTAATAAAAATTGCGATTGTTTACAGAAGTCAAATTTTTATCTGATTTTTAATTAATTTGAAATCTGAGAAGCAAATTTAGAGGTAGAATACAGTAACAATCGTTAATTTCGTACTAGCGAAATAATTTATTGCAATTATATTGTATGAACGTATGTCAGTGTTCTGTTACTTTGAACATAAATAATTTGTGTGAACAATATCAAGGTTAAAAGTGAACAATGCACAAACATAAAACCTAACCAGCCATCAAACAAATACAGCAGTTTTCGCTATAAAAAGATTATGTAATACTGAAGTCAGTAAATGTACCAGCTTACAATTCGGTACAAAAACAAGTTAAAAAAAGACTGGACGCAGTAAGTGCGTTATGGTAGTGAATTTTCAAAAAAATGTAACAGCCTACAATTCGGTACAAAATCAAGTTGTCCATAATAAGGAATGGCTAGGATCTTTAAAAACCGATCCACAAGGAGAGCAGCGGAGGCCTTCGCAGTCAGCAATTCTTTAGCTAATATGGTTCAGCAACCTACTTACTTTCCTCGCATCCCAACACACAGCTCAAATCCCCTGAATATCCTTCTTACTACAAAACCTGAATGCCATAAGACATCAGTCACCGTCCCCTTGGTCGCTGAGACCACGGCATGGTCACTGCTTCCAGCGCAATGCAACCGGAGGTCAGGTCAGGTCAGGTCAGGTCAGACTGTCCATAGGCGGCGGAGCGAGATTCATACATTTTGTATTATTACTATATTTAGCAATATATATACTTTGATAGGCGTTTAGCTGTCCTGGTTGTCTAATATTTTTGATTCATTTCAGATTCTCCTCACTAACGTGATGATTATTATCCCAAATATGTCGAGCAAGGAAGTATCTATCTATAGTACCTTATTTTAATTCTGCTAAATGTTCTCTAAATATAATTCCAATAGACCTGTTTGTTTGTCCGACTTATTTAAGATGACAATCTTTACAACTTATTTCCTAAATTCCCGACATTTTCGCCGTACTATTCTTGTCTTGTAGGTTACCTCGCGAATTTTTTAAATAATTTTTTTGTGTCGAAAATCTTATTTGCAAATTGACTTTTTTAACAAATTCTATCTAGACCCATCGTGATTCGGGGTTCAATGGTAAGCAAACAAAGTTTCGTTCTGCTTTCTCTCTTCTAAAAGTCGTTGATTCCGCTAAAATTTTCTTTGTTTTCTGTTTGCTGATTTTTTTGTCTGAATTCTTTAGTAAACGGGTTAATAAATTTTCTTTTAAGTAAAAGTAGATATAACAAAGAATTAAAATATATGAGGAATGTCCCCGAATATAGCGAATACACTGCTTGCCTAGTGGAGGAATTAATTAACAAACAGAAAAAAAATATGTTAGCGGACACAACGACTTTTAGAGGAGAGAGCAGCAAAAAACTTTGATTGCTTATCATTTGAGCCTCAAACAATGAGGGGTCTAGATAGCATTTGTTAAAAGAGCCAATTTGCAACTAACATTTTCGCCAAAAAAGACTTTAAAAAACTTGCTAGGTAATCCAAAAGACAAGGATAGTACGGCTAAAATGTAGGGAATTTATGAGATAAGTTGTAAAGATTGTGATCCTAAATATGTCTGACAAACAAAAAAATATATTTGATTTAGGTTCAGAGAACATTTGGTACAATTAAGATAGGGTCGGATATAAGACTCGATGCATCTTCGCAACAATTAGAACGGTAGACTGGTTTTGCTCTCATTAGAGCTCTTCAGTACGGCATACTAATTGCAGCAAAAATTCATCTAAAATAATACGGCTATCGTATAGCCAGTCTTAAAACACTCCGTAAGTGGTGGACGTGCCGCCACCTAGTTGCGGAACCAAGTAGTCTGCTGTCACGCCAACTCCAAATAACACAAAGTGTTAAAAAAATAGAGACTGGATACAGCTAACTAACAATTTAGGAAATTGTCAGCCCTGGCCCATTTCTACCCCATACAAAGTATGTAAGACTCGATGCATCTTCGCAACAATTAGAACCGTAGACCGGTTTCGCTCTCATTAGAGCTCTTCAGTACGGCATACTAATTGCAGCAAAAATTCATCGAAAATAATACGGCTGTCGTATAGCCAGTCTTAAAACACTTCGTAAGTGGTGGACGTGCCGCCACCAAGTTTCGGAACCAAGTAGTATGCTGTCACGCCAACTCCAAATAACACAAAGTGTTTAAAAAGTTAGATAGTTAGATCTTCCGTCGCCCGACATATTTGGGATAATAATCACCACGTTAATGAGGAGAAGCTGAAGGTACTAAAAAATGTTAGACCGCCAGGACAGCTGAGCGCCTTCGAAAGTATATATATATATATATATATATATATATATATATATATATATATATATATATATATATATATATATATATATATATATATATATATATATATATATATATATATATATATATATATATATATATATATTGCTAAATATTATAATAATAAAAAATGTATGAATCTTACCCTGCCGTCTATGGGCAGTCTCCCAATAGATTACTTTTTAAAATAAATACCGGCAAAAGCACGTCTGATAGATAACAAAAGAATATAGATATTTCCGTCAAACGAAATATGTTAATTTTTGGTGTCGCTGAACCTCCCGAAATTGTTATGATCGACTACTTCCAGAAGAATATAAAAAGAGTTGTGGATATAAGCTATTTACAATCATTCATCCTCTGACTTGGTTAGTGAAACGATCGACGGGTTTTTTAACTCCTGTGGCAATTTGGGTTCTCCAAGTGTGCTTATAATTTATCTAGTACTTCTTGCTCTTTTTGCGCCAACATAACAACATCTGTGGTTTTGTTTACTACACACAATAATTTGATCTTTTACCGCTTCTTATTACCAGTGGTACTTAAATTGTTGTTCTATGAATGATTATAACTTTTTGTTCTTTACATTTATGACTTTAAATTTATTGATACGGTTCTCCGAATTATTCTTCTTTTAAAACGTCACGTATCAGTGCTACTCTTTTGCCTCTTTCTCAATTATCTTGTCCCCTATAATGTTTTTACCATTAGTCTGTATGCCGCTGGTTTTTGTAACAGATGGTGTTACTGCTCTATTTTGCTAGGGTACACTTCCTATTATGTACATATTTGGATCAGCACCTCCATCCCCTGTGTTGTATCATTTATTAACTTTTATATTCGCTTTTAGTATTCTAGATGGTCTTAGCCAGGCTTTCGGGGTCTACTGTGTTGCTTACCACTTTCTTCATTATTATACGACAGCATATAAATTGATCTCCTGTCCGGCTCCCTTTTGCGTTTCTTTTCTTCTTTTCTATTTTATATTGATAGCCTTCTGCTCTACTCAGCATTTTATCTTATTTGTTTAGCAAAATTGAAGCACTTCGTGGCGAGGGGGCGACCGTGTAATCGAGCTCCTTACCTTGAAGGGGTTCATCCACTTGTAAACACTCTTTGAACTCCTTGAGATTCTAGGCTCTTTTTGCATCTTATCGTTCATTTCAGTAACTATATCCAGTCCACCGGCCTGGTTGCACATTGCACTTGCTAACGGTTGCGGAGGGTCCGCTCTCACACCGTCATCTCCGACCGGAATTGGGCTTCCGACACTTTGCTCTGTAACTGAGTCTCCTCTTATTTTATCTGTCTGTTGAAGGGAGAAACGGCAGGCAGCATCCACAGTAGGATGCAAGAGGTGGAACCTGCAGGAACATAAATAAATAAGTGTGTGGTGGGGTAGCCACCAGTTCGAAGGTGTCTTAAAGGCCGACGCGAGAGTAAGCCGCCATAAGTGACCCTTTAGGTGACGAGAAATTAGAGGCTTCGGTGACAAGTAGAACACTCAAATGAAGTGCCAAGGAGGACACTAATTTAGAGTGGCAGAGGTACCCTGACGAGAAGACAAAGGCTAGGACCATTTATCATTCCCTGGAGAGCGTGGGTGTGGGTCTTAAGAACTGATGTCACAGGGCGGTGTGTCTGTTGGCTGGCCAGGGGCCTTTCAAGGGCTAATTTAATAGATTTTACGTAAGGCCTGGAACGAAAGAATGTGGGCGTAAAAACGGCGAGCAGCAAACAGGAAGACATGTGCTGAAGGACTGTAAGATGGAACATCGCATGACGGCAGGAAGAAACTTCGTGAGAAAACAGAATAGGATCGGAAATTGCTACCCGTTTAAGGTAACTAGGTCTACCAAGAACGAGGTAATCAGAAATTTCAACGAATGTGACGCGGAAATGGATTTGGAAAAGGAATCGCGGGACGCGATTGGGGCGAACCGCAAATAGGGAAATAGGTACATGAGATCTCGGGAAAAAGGAGAGCGGAGTGAACGTTCATATAAATGTGCGGAGGGTTCTATGGGGAGAAGCAAGGTCTAAATTTCCCAGCTGAATTTTGGGAGTGTGGAGTTTGTACTGGCCTTTTAGAGAGTGGCTTTGACCTGACAGTGTCAGGTCAACCATGGCCTAAAGTCTTCGGACGGAAAGGTAGGGGCTTTGGCTTCAAGACCGTAAACTGTCCACTTTGTCCTATATTCATAGGCACGTCCATCCATCAGTAGACCAGTTGTTCTTTCTTTCGTTTTCTTTATTTCCCTCCTTTTAAAATATAATGACACCTAGCCCTCGGCTACACTAATAGCGTTGGTGTCAGAAGAGAACAAATGTCATCTGATATTAGGCAAGTAGAGAGAGTGGTCTGATAGGGAAGATTAAAAGGGTGGAAAGCTTGGAAAAGAGGCCCAGCATAGGAAAAAACTCTAGACGCAGCAAGTACGTTATGGTAGTGAATTTTCATAAGAATTGTACACTATTAGTAAGATATATTATTAAAACTAATTCTTTAAATTTAAATGGACCTTGGAGATCGGTTTTAGAGTCCGAGTTAGCGATTATTTGAAAAAATTTATAATTTATATGGAGCTACTAAATTAAAATTTGGTCTTAGATATAATATGTAAGTACTGCAAGTGCCTTTAAAAAAAGTTGTGTTACAAATTTCATTAAAGTTACAAACGTTTTTCAGAAAAAATAAATGATTTACAAAGGGAATGTACCTGTCGAATTATAAAAATATGTAAGTACTGCAAGTGTCTTAAAAAAATTGTGTTACAAATTTCATTAAAGTTACAAACGTTTTTCAGAAAAAAATAATTATTTACAAAGGGAATGTACCTGTCGAATTATAAATATGACAGGTATTTTTCCATATTAATTGCTTGGATGGTTTTGTTTTAGTCAACCCATTAGTTTTTGCAAACAATAAACAACAAAAAAGGTTTTCTATGTTATGGTAGAACATTTTCGTAAAAATATTTCAAATCCGATAGCTCAATAAATTTCCCATTAAGCCAGAATGTTCAATCTTGAAGCATAGTAACACCTATGTAAACGCACGTGGGTAATAAATTAAAGAAAAATAACATATTGAGCTTCGTTTTGTTTTAAAAAAACTTTTTTGTTGGTTATTGTTTGCAAAAACTGGATGGAATAATAAGGAAAAATTTATTAATATTAAGCCACATTTATTGGATGGATTAATTTTTTGACGAACTTTTATTTGTCATGCATAAGTACCAATATGTGTTATTACCATATGTTTTACGTCTTAAGATTCAAATGGAATTTTATTAAATCTGACAACCCGGCTCCTTTATATTTATTTGTCAGGTGACTGTTTCTATTTGAATTATCTACTGAAAATGACGCATTCACAGTCTAATCATCCTTATTAACATTGAACGTGGGAAATGCTGTATGAAATTTGAACTGATATCTTAGACTGTTTATTCATTTATAATTTTATCTTTTAATAACTCCTGTCCTCGTATGCCATTTAATTTGAAATTTGGTTAACAGATATATTGTAACGTCTCCTATATATGTGCAGATTTTCATTCGAAACACTTCAATATTTCAAAAAATATTGCGTTTTCAAAAATTTTTTTTTCATTTTTTTCTAAGAAAAATTAGACGCACGGCACCCATCTACGAACACATCCTAGCCATTAACAAAACCAAGGTAATTACCAAATTTGGCACAAATCGGTCAAGTATTTTTTGAGTTAGCGGTTAGATACATACATACATACATACATACATACATATATATATATATATATATATATATATATATATATATATATATATATATATATATATATATACATATATATATATATATATATATATATATATATATATATATATATATATATATATATATATATATATATAAACATATAAAAATTAAAACTGACCCTGGATATGGGTTCTAGAGGCTCGAATTCGCGCTCATTTGAAAACTTTTTCCAAAAGTCTTACCATCGATACCTCTCTATTAGTGAATTTTCTTAATGAAAATTCACTAAAAATTTATGCCGAGGCCAGGTCAGGTTTGTATGATTGTAGGTGTATTGCGGATGTGTGGTAGTAGCATTAGCGGAAGTAGTAGTAGTAGTAGTAGTAGTAGTAGTAGTAGTAACTGTAAATTCTAATAACTTTAAATAGAAACAGTGGCTGCTCGTGAGTGTCGCGGTAGAGGCAGTAATTTTTTAAATTTTCAAGGTCACACGTTTTTCTGGCACTTCAGAATTTCAGTAAAAAATCCATTTATACAAAACTATAGACTTTCACAAGAATAATTTTTGAAATTTGATACCTTTTTGAATAATGTATTCACGAATTGCTGAGGGTATAAATAAACAGGAATAAACACATCAGGTTTATTAAATTGTTAAATATTGTTTATAGACCAAACATAAATTTCAATCGACATCCTATATACATTATACATAGTAAAGGTTTTTCACGCGCGAGGAGGTACCACCCCATGCATCAAGGGACCGGTGAAGTCCCAACGGACGTTTCCGGTTCTGGTGTATGAGTCGGTTTTCCTTACAAACAAAAATGATGATGGCTCCTCCTTGTGCAAAATATTCCTGAGGTAAAATACCCCTCCATTCGGATCTCCGGGAGAGGGGTGTACGGGGGGCCCCAGCATCAAGATTTAACATATCCTTCTCCAATATATGTGACCTAAATTCTAATCTGAACTCCGTCCACCATTTCCTCCAGGCTAATAGGCCCCAACTCCTCTTCCTCACCGAAACCCAAATCAGTGCCAAAACAGCCACTAATCACCTTAATTTCCCGGGGTATGAGCTCCTTACTTCCTTTAGATTGCATGGAGGCGTGTGCGCATACGTCCGTAGCAATCTACCCTGCACCAGACTCCCCAATTTAGAAGCTGGAAGAAAAGACATACTATGGATAAAACTCTCTCTCAGGGCTGCAACTAAATTCATCTGTTGCATTTACCGATCACCTTCTGACAACAACTTTGTCCAGCTCTTTGACTACCTTTCTGAAAAAAACGACCATCTAATTTCTTCCTCCAAGGTCACTATTCTTGGTGACTTCAATGTCCATAATAAGGAATAGCTATGATCGTCAAAAACCGATCCACAAGGGAGAGCAGCGGAGGCCTTTGCAGTCAGCAACTCTATATCCAATATGGTTCAGCAACATACTTACTTTCCTCGCATCCCAACACACAGCTCAAATCCATTGGATCTCCTTCTTACTACAAATCCGGAATGCTATAAGGTATCAGTCACCGCCCCCCTCGGTCGCTGAGACCATGGTCCGCTTCCTGCGCAATGCAGCCCGAGGTCACACAGTCATCACACCCACGTATCGTTTGGCACTACAACTACGCGAACTGGGACGAAATGCGAGATTACTTTTCCCTAGTAACTGGAAAACTGCTCGCGTACAACCCGTCCCCAAGAAAGAATCCAAAGCGCTTTCTAGCAATTACAGGCCTATCTCTCTCCTTTCAGTCATCTCTAAAGTGACGGAAAAGTATATAAACACCGAATTACTAAAATTTCTTGAAAAACACAATCTACTCCACGACAGGCAGTATGGATTCCGTCAGCGCAGATCAACTGCTGACCTCCTTTCCTTTGTCACCCATTCTTGGAAAAAGTCTATGGAACTACACGGTGAATCCCAGATTGCTGCTCGAGACATATCCAAAGCATTCGACCAGGTCTGACACGCAGCACTGCTTAATAAACTTCCCGCCTATGGCCTACCGCCAAAACTCTGTACCTGGACAGCAAACTTCCTCTCCAACCGCAGCAGTTCTGTTGTCGTGGATGGCCATTCCTCTAAACTATATCTAATTAATGCAGGAGTCCCTCAAGGTTCAGCTTTAGCCCCTACTTTGTTTCTTTTCCACATTAATGACCTCCTCTCTAGCACATCCAACCCAGTTCACAGTTACGCGGACGACAGCACCCTTCACTAGGGAGGCCCGGCCTCCTCTGCCTCCTTAGAGAAACCGCCACTCAGGGGCGGCTCCTCAATAAGTGCGCCCGTGCGCGCGTACTGCCGCCTGCTGTGGAAAAAATAATATTTTTGCTGTGCTATATTTTAATAAATGTTTATTCACTTTTTTACCTCCTGCATTCAACAAACAAAATTAGTATATCGAGGATCGCAGAGAGTCGGCAGCCATTAATACAGAATCAGAATAAGTATAGTTTTAATCGTTGCAGACGTTATATAAATCCATATCCATATAAAGCAGGCGGGCGGCGGTGTGTATTTTTCGGCGCTCTCACGAAATGCGATACTTCAGTGCGAAATGATCGCCGAATCTTGATGATGTTCGTCGAAAACAACCGAATAAGCAATCTGTTGTGTGCTATAAAATTACACACTTCCAGTTTGTAGTGGACTTTTGGCACAGCGTGTGTACCTACTACCTAGTAATTTTCGTCTTCGCGTCGGATTGATTTTTAATTAGAACATTTCGTGGTTGTTTGCATGTTCTAACAAGACAATTATTATGAATCTGATAGTTACTACTTCAGGTTGCTTAATAAGTGGACAAAATAATTGTGATACTGTGATTAATTCTGTGGATATTTTAAATTTAAAGGTTAACTTTTTAAGGGGCTTTTTAATTACTATAACGTATAAATAACTAGAGGAAAACTTGGTAAGTAGTTAATAATTATTAAGTTTAGTAAGTAGGTTTCTTTATAATATATTTTCGGGAAAAAAAATAGGCGAGCCCTTCATTTTTAGTGAATTTTTATTTAAAAAAATTCACTAATAAAGAGGTATCGATGGAGAGACTTTGCAAAAAAAATTTCAAATGAGCGCGAACTAGGACCCCTAAAACCCATATCCGGGGTCAGTTTCAATTTTTATATGTATATATATATATATATATATATATATATATATATATATATATATATATATATATATATATATATATATATATATATATATATATATATATATATGCATCCAACCGATAACTCAAAAATAAGCAACTGATTTCAATGAAACTCGGCAAGTGCCTTTATTTTATTAATGGCTTGGATGAGTTCGTTGGTCAGGAAAATCGGATAACGTTTTCCGGGAAAATTTTGATTTTTCTTTAAAAAAAAATCTTTTCTCTGAAAATTACAAAGGTATTTTAATGAACTTTGGCGGATATGTTGCCTTAGAAAATTAAGTTATTCAAATGTTGAGTTTTCTTTTGAAAAAAAAAAATTTGTCTCCGAAAATTACATAGTTATTTTGATGAAATTTGGTAAATATGTTTCCCTGGATAAGACCCTACTACAAACCAAAATTCAACTTTCTAAGTTTGTAGAAACTTTGGTTATTCAAATTTTAAGCTTTTAATAAAAATTTGCAATTCGCACTTGCTGCGTCCCGAACTTTCTGTTTCTTGCGCACCTCCAATTCATTAAGGCACGAGCCGCTACTGCCGCCACTGAATAGAAATTAGACTCTGTGACTCCTATAATACTCTTGCCAATGTAGTATCAGCCAAAAAACACCTATTGGGCAGGATAATAATTTAAAACAAACGTTAGTACCACATAATGTTATACAATGTACTACTTACTTATTTACTACCAAAGATTTGCACATAACGGTCTAACAGTCCAACTAAACATACGTAATACGTAGAGATTTTAAAGTTATTTGTTTACATAATTATAATGTTATAAAATATTTTTCTCATGTTCATTGCCAGGAGGTAAATGAATCTCCGGTCTTGCAATTTATGGTCAAGCAGTTATCCTTCATTCTATCGAATTGCAACAACATTCAACAAATGTACCTATAAATAAATACGAAACCCAAATGTGTTGCTAAGGTCGTTTACATTTCTCAGTAAGATGATAATACAACAGTTAGTTTTTTTAACGAATTACGTTTTCATATGGTAAACAGTTTTGAATATTATTATGGCGAATCAATTATAAATTATAATGAACACGAGATCATTTGTTTATATTTCTTTATTACTAATTAATTGTTGTTGCCCTTGCTTGGAAAAACCTTTTCATACTAAACACATATATAGAGACTTCTTTTTAGGCTTTACAAGTCCTCATTTTAGTGCATTTTCTTTAAAAAAGGTCACTAATGAGGAGATCATGACTTTTGAATTTAGAAAAAATGTCGCCAAATTAGAGCTAACTAGCCCCCTAGAACACATAATATCCGGGGTCAGTTTCTTTTTTTTTAGATGTGTAAGGGGTCAGTTTTTTTTCATATATATTGAATAATAGTGAACGCAACCCTTCGATGACACAAGGTTACAACTCTCTTAGTAAACAATAGAAGTAACCTATTATAATAATAACAATCGGCTAACGGTCACATAATATAATTACATAGCTCAACAGTAAATCGCCAGTCGATATTTTACTTAGCAGTTGTGTTATCTACTTAAGCGTAATCATGCAAAAGGCAAAAGGTTTATTACTTGTCAGAATGATGTCGAAGCCTTAATGTACGGGCGTAATGAGTCGGGCGAGCGGGTGCCAAATGTGTCCAGTAACAACATAACTAACCTGTAATTAAAAATATACCTGAACACACCATCGTTCATCTAAAGCACAACCTAATATATACGAGGGGCATTGAATTATTAGTTCATCAAACAATTACCAATTACACGCTCCACTGAGCGACTGAACATCAATGACTATTTACACTCAAAGTTCCTTTGAGCAAGCTAACTTTAAGAGCAGTTTCGACACAACGCTCCACTGAGCAACTTCAACATAAACAGCAGTTCCTACTCAATACTCCACTGAGCAACATTATAAACTCTTAACAACGCACATCAGTGCCTCAAAACTGCTTCTCAACAATGTCTCTAAATGCTCAAATCATAGCTTCTCAAACAATAATTACTCAGACAATAATTACTCAAGTAGTTACTCACACGACAGTTACTCAAATAATAATTACTCCGACAGTTATCTAAACAATAATCACTCAGATAATATTCAGATAATAGTTACTGAGATAATAATTAGACAATAGTTACTAAGATAATAATTAGACAATAGTTACTAAGATAATAATTAGACAATAGTTCAACCTGTGTGTTTAGTTGGGTGCTGTACCCGGCACTGGGTACGCGCCGGCTTCCAGGAGTGCAATGAGGCAGCAATTGCCTCACCTAGAGTGCTCGCCTACAGCCAGAGTGAAATACTGAGAGGATGGACACAAAGGGCCCGGCCAAACAATGTGCCCCTCCCCAATATCCACTCATACACTGGTCCTGACTGTGCAATGAGACAACGATGCCTCGGTCTAGCCACCAGATCGGCTCTCAAACGCAACCACTGAGTTGCCTCCGTGAATACTAAGAACTGCAATGGACACAACGTTGAAGCTACGCTATGTCCTTCTCCAATGTCCACGCCTACACTGGTCCTGGCTGTGTAATGAGGCAACGACCTCGGCCTAGCTACCATTTCGGCAAATACAATGTCTACACTGGTCCTGACCGTGCAATGAGGCAACGACCTCAGTCTAGCTACCATTTGGGCTATCAATGCAACAACCGTGGTGCTGTTACGTAACCTTGGTCTAAGCCCAACGCCCACCAGCAAGATACCATACTGGGTGAACAAACAGCGAAAGTGTCCCGCACACCTTCCAAACTATCACTTTACTTACAAACAGACTTTACTTTATTTGCTTACTGCAAACTGACATACTCAACAATTTTTTAATTTATTAGTATTGGCCTAACCTCGTATAAATAAAAAACTCAATTTCAACTTAGCTAACTATCAAATTATTTCATAAAGCCTCTTTATTTGAATATGATAATTACTTCTCGATTTATTACTTAGTCTCGTATAAATAATAAATGTAATTTAAACTTAGCTATTTCTCAAATTATATCATAAAGCTCCCTTATTTGAATATGATAATTACTTCTCAATCTATAACTTATCCTCCTATAAATAATAAACTGACTTTGAACTCTAGCTACAATTTATTTTCATATAAACTAGTTATTCAATGATTACCTAAAACCACCCTTAATCATATACTTATTGAAATTGCTCCTCAATGTATAACTCACACAAATAAGAACAGGTACAATAAACAAACAACAAGCCATGTTCAATGAGCATTCACTCACCTGAATAAAGGTATATACGGTATTACGTACACTGTAAATTTCACTAATATCAAGCATATTTTAATGCAGCTCAGGTCATGGCTAACGCACAAATGTTAAACTAGATGGATGACAAAAACGTTTCCCAGAATGTTTCTTCGAACTAGTTCTCAAGTGTATAGATAACTGTAGCATGAATAGCGCGAGGTCCTTCAATCTAAGAGAGATATATTGTAACTCCACACACCCCGCACATCTATATTTAAGTAAACAATTTTTAAACGCTCATCGCTTGACACTTTAGAATTAATGGGAATACTCTGACTAGTAAAACGTATTCACCTAAGAATGTGTCTGTTAAATACATACAGAGAATTTTCATAATAAAATAGCGTTGTGAGCAGGGTGAGAAAAAGCACTACTTACAGATGTTTATATATGTTTTGTATGCGAGCTAAGTGGACTGTATCTAATTTTAAGGAAAAATAAAAAGCTAGATTATGTCACAATACAGCAGTGCTTACCTTCCTGTTCTTCCTGTAAGATGTTGATTTGATGGCAGCGGTAAGAAGGAAGGGAAAATGGATATAAACAATCTCGGGTATAAATAAGCACTACTGCGTTGTGGCACGATATTGTTTTATTATTCGCGTCAATTTTTCATAGTTGTGATTTGCGATACTGCACTATATGTTTTCTCACTATTATTTAATTACTAGGATGCGGGTTTACTATATCAGCGGGTTTAATAGAGAAGCGAGTTTACTATAAAAGCGGGTTTACTATAAAAGCAGTTTATATAACTACTGTTCTCATCAATTCAATTAGTCTGCCCTTGCCGATTTAACAAGAAAGTTGCGTAAAAGAAAGTCACGGAAAAAGAATATAATGGAAACTGGTCGCTGATTTCCTACATTAGCTGAACAGAGCCAGTTCCCAAGAAAATGGAAACCCATCTTATAGGATTCTCTACATGAAAAATGCTACCGATTTTAAATTTAAATATCAAAAATGTTAAGTACAATTTGGAGAATCCAATTGATCACAACACAAAAGCCAATATGGTTGAGCAACCTACTTACTTTCCTCGCATCCCAGCACACAGCTCAAATCCCTTGGATCTCCTTCTTACTACAAATCCGGACTGCTATAAGATATCAGTCATAGCCCCCCCTTGGTCGCTCAGATCACGACATGGTCACTGCTTCCTGCGCAATGCAACCCGAGGTCACACAGTCACAACACCCACGTATCGTTTGGCACTACAACTCCGCGGACAGGGACGAAATGCGGGATTACATTTTCTCATTTCCATGGGCGTCTGTCTGCTTCTCTCACCCTGACCCCACTGATATCTTACAAAACGTCACTGAAATAATTCAAGCTGGCATGGAATTATTTATTCCACGTACACAGAAAACCTCTTCAGCTACTCAAAAGCCCTGGTTATCTAAATCCTGTGACAAGGCCAGACTTGAAAAGGTCAAAGCTCACAAAATGCTTATACACAATCCCAGTCAAGAAAACCGTCAAGCATTTACGACGCAAGAAACCGCTATGTCCGCATTATTTCTGAGGCAAAAAGCTCGTTTAATAACCACATAAAAAACAAAGTCATCTCAAGCTCCAACGGCAGCAAACCCTTCTGGACTCTTGCTAAACCTATTGAGAATAATTTCTGCAAGAGCACGTTCCCACCTCTTGTTTCAGGAGATCGAATTGTTGCTACTGCCCTGGGCAAGGCTGAACTTTTTTCCTCGTTGTTCGCCGACAATTCTACTCTCAACCCACCTTCAAATGTTAACCACCAACAGTCCCCAATGCCGCGCATGAAATGACGGATATCATTTTCAAAACTAAAATGGTACGAAAGATGCTCTCTTCTCTTAATACCAGGAAAGCCTCTGGCCTTGACGAGATCCCAGCAATTATTCTCAAAAAATGCGCACCAGAACTTGCTTCTGTCCTGACTCGTCTGTTTTAGACATCTTACAATAGAGGCATATTCCCTAGTAACTGGAAAACTGCTCGTCACCAAGAAAGGATCCAAAGCGCTTCCTAGCAACTACAGGCCTATTTCTCTCCTTTCAGTCGTCTCTAAAGTGATGGAAAGGTATATAAACACCGAATTACTAAAATTTCTTGAAAATCGCAGTCTAATCCGCGACAGGCAGTATGGATTCCGTCAGCGCAGATCAACTGCCGACCTCATTTCCTTTGTCACCCATTCTTGGAACAAGTCTATGGAACTACACGGTGAATCCCATATTGTCGCTCTAGACATATCCAAAACATTCTACCAGCTCTGACACGCAGCGCTGCTTAATAGACTTCCGGCCTATGGCTTTTCACCAAAACTCTGTACCTGGACAGCAAATTTCCTCTCCAACCGGAGCATTTCTGTTGTCGTGGATGGCCATTTCTCTAAACTGTATCCAGTTAATGCAGGAATCCCTCAAGGTTCAGCTTTAGCCCCTACTTTGTTTCTTCTCCACATCAATATGACCTCCTCTCTAGCACATCCAACCCAGTTTACAGTTACGCGGACGACAGCACCCTCCACACAAATATACATTATTCTAAGCCTGTCTCTTTAGCCCAATTAGATGAGGATCGTAGACTCATGGAGGGGCCTGTCTCCGTGGATCTCCAAAGAATATTAGACTGGTGAAGTATAAATCTTGTACAATTAAACCCCACAAAATATCAGTCCTGCTTTCTTTCTCATAAGAGATACACCAGCCCTAGATCCATCACAATGAACAAGCAAGTTATTCAAATTAATGAGTCCTTTTCACTTGTTGGCATTTCTGTGGATCGAAATATCAATTGGCACCAACATGTTACATCATTTGCAGAAGCGGCTGCTAAGAAATTAAGTTTCCTCTTCCGGGCTCGCAAATACATTTCACCAGCTAATCTCTATACCTTATGTACTTCGCAGATAAGGTCAACCTTCTAATATTGATCCCACATCTGGGGTGCCGCTGCCGCTTCTACACTCGCTATCCTGGACTCCATTCAGAAGAGATCGATGATCGTACCCTTACCCAAAAGCTGCCATCCCTTGCCCACCGACGTGACGTTGGTGACCTCTCTCTCTCTCTCTCTCTTTTATAGATATCTGCACGGGCTGCTCAGAGGAGCTTTCTTCCATTTGCCCCCAACATTTTTACCAGGGGAACAGAGCCAATGCACCCTTTTACTGCCAAGGTCACCAGGCATAGAACATCTTGTTATGCCCGTTCTTTTGTCCCAAGGACTTTCAAGTTGTGGAATTCCTAGCCGGCAACCTCCAAACCTTCAAGTCCAGAATTAACAAGTTGCCTTTTTCCTCCTTGTCGACACCCACGGTAAGATAGTATTTAGGATATAATCCTGCGTGGTGTGTTGTTGAAATATAAAAAACATAGTTTTTTGACCGGACGATCGTTTCGTTAACAAATTCGTTCTCCAAACTGTACTCATCAGTGCTCATCACAGGTTCCAATCTTCACTCATCAATAATCTCGCCCGGAATGTTATTAAAATTATTTTAGGTTGTAAACAAAATGAGACGATTACAATCAAATAATTTGTATTACGAAAACAATAAAAGAAATACCCATTTTTTAAATAAAGTGTTTTTCAATATTGTTAGTCAATTTCACATATTAGCATTTATGAAAAAAAATAAAAAAATAAAGCAGGTTTGAAACAAAATTAAATAAGTTTCCACATTACGTAAATGTATTCTTTTTTTTAGATAATATTTATTAGTGGGATATCCCCGGTAGTCACACACACGACATTGCTAATATTTATTTAAATTGCCACACTAGATTAAGTACACTGGATGCTTTGCTGGATCTTTGTAAACTTATATACAGGATGATTCATAAATAATGGGAAGTTTATAAACTGGCGACCCAACAGAATAAAAGTATGATTAATCATTTCAACATGCCTTACACAAATATTGCTGGTGTAAGTGTTTGAACATTTTGTAGATTGTTTAATGAGTCGCATAGGCCTTTGGCCTCTCAGAGATGCGACCCCAATGGGTCTTTGCGCATGACTTTGTTTCCTTGTAGTTGCCCAAAAAGTTCAGACTTTTTATGTTGTCCATTATCCTTTTGGGGGCTATTTTACCTATTTTCTGAGATGTTAGGGTTACTCCTCCAAGGTATTTGAGCCTTTTGCAGAACTGAGTAATGCAGCCATTATTCCCAATAGATTTAGCAAGAGTGCAAAAGTGTTTGCTACCGTTGGAGCTTGAGAGGACTTGGTTTTTGATGTGGTTATCAAACGAGTTTTTTGCCTCAGAAAAAATGCAGACATACCGGTTTCTTGCGTCGGTTGACGGTTTTTTGACTGGGATTGTATAGAAGCGAGTTGTGAGCTTTGACCTTTTCAAGTCTGGCCTTGACACAGGATTTAGTGAACCAGGGCTTTTGAGTAGCTGAAGAGGTTTTCTGTGTACATGGAATCAATAATTCCATGCCAGCTTGGATAATTTCGGTGACGTGTTGTGAGATACCAGAGGGGTCAGGATGAGAGAAGCAGACAGACGCCCATGAAAATGAGGAAAAGGAATCTCGCATTTTGTCCCAGTTCGCGGAGTTGTAGTGCCAAACGATACGTGGGTGTGGTGACTGTGTGACCTTGGGTTGCATTGCACAGGAAGCAGTGACCATGCCGTGGTCTGAGCGACCCAGGGGGGCGGTGACTGATGTCTTATAGTATTCAGGTTTTGTAGTAAGAAGGAGATCCAAGGGATTTGAGTTGTGTGTTGGGGTGCGGGGAAAGCAAGTAGGTTGCTGAACCATATTGGCTAAAGAATTGCTGACTGCGAAGGCTTTCGCTGCTCTCCCTTGTGGATCGGTTTTTGAAGATCCTAGCCATTCCATATTATGGACATTGAAGTCACCAAGAATAGTGACCTCGGAGAAAGAATATTCAGAAATTAGATGGTTGGTTTTTTCAGAAAGGTAGTCGAAAAGCTGGACAAAGTTATTGGCAGAAGGTGACCGATAAATGCAACAGATGAATTTAGTTGCAGCCCTGAGAGAGAGTTTCATCCAAAGCATGTCTTTTCCTCCAGCTTCTAAATTGGGGAGTTTGGTGCAGGGTATATTGCTACGGACGTATGTGCACACACCTCCCAGCAATCTAAAGGAAGTAAGGAGCTCATACTCCAGGAAATTGAGGTGATTTGTGACTGTTTTGGCACTGATTTGGGGTTCGGTGAGGAAGGGGAGTTGGGGCCTATTAGCCTGGAGGAAATGGTGGACGGAGTTCAGGTTAGAATTTAGGCCACATATATTCGAGAAGGATATGTTAAATCTTGATGCCGGCGCCCCCAGCACACCCTCTCCCGGAGATCCGAATGAAGGGTAATTTTATCTCCGGAATCTTTTGTACAAGGAGGAGCCTTCATCAGTTTTGTTTATAAGGGAAACCGAATCATATACCAGAACCAGAAACGTCCGTTGGGACTTCACCGGCCCCTTGATGTAAGGGGTGGTACCTCCTCGGGCGTGAAAAAAATCCTTTACAATCACGTAAAGGAAAAGGCCACTACCACCTGCTAACTCTTGTGCAGTCTTTCGCTAAACTTGACATCCTCGTAGGGTAACACACACAAACACAGAACTCACCAGCCTAAACGTTTGCCTAAACGTTGCCAATTTTGACGTTTAAAATCGTGTTAGGCAGCTGTTGCCTCAGACAGGTAGCCGTCTAACAGCTATCCAACAGCTGTCTTGCCAGACAGCTGTCTGTCTTGTCTGCACTGGCTGTCTTGTCTGCACTGTCTGTCCTTCGTTGGTTGTTTTGTTGGTTGTCTGTTTGTCGTTGGGTGTTCGAACCAAGAAGCGCCGATGTTTCACGGCAACATGCGATTAATAAAAATGCGTCATCTATACTGGAATAGTCTGAGTGTAAACAGTTAGTATGCTCTGGACTTTGCTCCTGTTCACCTCGTACTTACAAGATGACTTTCATGTCAAAATCTGATTAACTGAGCTTTCTGAATCTTAATGACAGTAAGGCGAGTTCATCACTAGAAATGGCGGCAGAATACGATGAGTGCAAAATGTATTTATTTTTTAAAACCAACAATCATAAATAGTAAAAATCTGTGACATTATGATTCGGTTTTTACCATTTTCTGACAAGACCGTTCGTCAGAAACTCATCAATCACTACCTACATAAAATACAAGGGTGTTCAATTTAAAAAAAATGGTATGACGTTATAACTTTAAAAATGTGGCAGAAGACAATACTCCCTAGCATCATTAAATAGTTTTTAAAATATACAAAATCTTCTATTCAGGTCAATTTTTAATCCACTTGAAGCTAAGGCCAGAAATAGGGTGTTCTCTACACCACCGGGAGGTGGCGCTGAGGGCCTTCCTAGGCACAGAGGGGGCGTTCGGCAATACCTCATTCGGCTCGGTACTGGCAGCTGTCAGGGAGCGGGGAATAGAGGAAACCCGTTGCAGGTGGATCGGTTGCATGCTTAGGGACAGGGCGGTGCTTACCTCACTTGCGGGTGAGACTCTGCTGGCGGGGGTTGCGACGGGGTGGCCGCGGGAAAGCGTCTTGTCTCCCCTGCTCTTGTGCCAGGTCGTGGACGGGCTGCTACGGAGGCTCTCGGGAGGGAGGTACGAGGTACATGGCTATGCGGACGACATTATCATCATAGTCTGAGGAAAGGTTACACATTCAGTCTGGGAGCGTATGCAGACAGCACTCAAAGTGGTGGAAAGGTGGAGGGTTAGCCAAGAGCTCGGGGTTAGCACAGAGAAAGCCACGGTCACACCATTTACGAGGAAGAGGAAGTGGGAGGTTCACAGAACCCTGACTCTCTACGGAAGAAACATCCAGATGGTCAGGAAGGTAAAATATCTTGGATCCGTAATGGACTCCAAGCTAACCTGAAATCGCCACGCTGAAAAAATACTGCACAAGGCAGTCATGACCCTAGCCGTTACTAGGCGGCTACATGGAAAAACGTGGGGACGAGACCTAGTATGGCCCACTGGCTTTACACAAGGGTGGTCAGACTATCGCTAACATACGCGGCACTGGTATAGGGACTTAAGGTAACACAATCCAGTGCCAAAAAATTGGACAAGATTCAAAGGATGGCTCGCTTAGGCATCACAGAGGCCATGACCTCCACCCCAACAACCGACATGGAGGTGTTGGTGGATCTGCCCCCCCCCCCCACACTTAGTTATCATGGGTGAGACCAAGCTAGGACTATACAGACTAGCCTGGAATGATAGACTAAAGGCAAACCCAGGCTTCAGGGCCACTGCATGATCCAGGAGGTCGCGAATGCTTGAAATGAGGTCACAGTTCATAGTACAGGCAATAGAGAATTTTTTTCTGCATTAAACTACAGGAGTTATTTTTTTTTGATAGGTAGGTTCAGAATTACGTACTGAATGTAAAAACACAAAATCCTTACAAATTAGGAGGGCGTAAGTGCCGCAATTTTGAGAAAAACCGTTTCGGCCTATATCTCCATAATCGTGCACTTCAGACCAAAAATGGTAAGACCTTTATTGTAGATAATTGCATTTCTCATCTTTTTTGCAATTTTTTTTGTATCACTCACCGTTTACAACTTATACGACTATTAGCATTCATTTATTGACTTTTTTACCTATATCTTTGTTAATAATTGTTTAAAAAATAAAATGCTTATAACTTAAATTTTCAATCGACAAATTTTCTGGAACTTTTACTTAAAACTTTTTTTTCTAAAATTATTATTAGTGCATTTTCTTTAAAAAAAATCACAATGAGGAGACCCCGACTTTTGAATTTTGAAAAAAAAATTGAAATAGGCGCTAATTATGCCCCCTAGAACACACATCCGGGGTCAGTTTCAATTTATATATATATATATATATATATATATATATATATATATATATATATATATATATATATATATATATATATATATATATATATATATATATATATATATATATATATATATATATATATATATAAGTAGGTATAGATGGAGAGTTATGAGCCCTCCGCCACCTCCGCCAGGCTACTGCGCCGGCGCGAAGCGCCGGCATGACGTCACAGTGACGCCATTGGGTGGGGATTGGGCGGGGGCCCGCCACGCCCCTTTTGGGGCGGAGCCCCACCCCGCCCACTTGGGCAGGGCTCCACACCCGACCACACCCTAACTGGCGCGAAGCGCCGGAGTGACGTTTTGGTGACGTCACTGGACAGAGAGCCAATAGGGCGCTAACTTAAGATGACGTAATCCAAAATGGCGGCTAAGATGGCCGACCGGAAGTGAAAAAACTGGGAAATTTAAAATTTTAGCCGGTAGGTGGCGCCACTAATTAAAGTAAGAGGCTCCGCCATTTTGATTTTTGCAAAAAGTGACGTAACAAATATGTCGGTTAGCGCAGGCGCAAACCTAAATTTTTAGTTTTTGGTTAAGTTCTAAGTGTGGGGTGTTGTTTTACTCGGCTTGGCAAGCAGATTTTAAAAATTTTAGAATATGTGAATGCCCGGCATGCTCGATATGGCAACATAGCAACAACTACATGTGTAGAACAACCTTGACACGTGACAGGAAATGAGTCATATGTTTACCATCTCAGTCAGATGATATTATTTAAAGAAAGCAAGATGTTAGCATTTTAAGGTTGAAAATAAAACAACTGATTTAAACACAATTAATTTATTAGGATGAATTCACAAGACTTACATACTAAAATAATACATAATGGCTCTTACAATGCCAGTTAGAGGTTTATATTCAAATACACAATCATGAATAACTAAACAGTAGGCTTTGGTTCTATTGGGAAAATTGTTTTTACTCATAAACTCCACTTTGATGTCCACTGTTGACGACTTGATTGACTCATTCTGGTGCTGACAGTCAATTACAAATAGAGCTCGATCTTTAAACTCATCATAATTTAGGAGAGGCTCTGCTATGTTTTTATAACAAAAACTTTTTTGAAAATCTGTGTACATCTGGTAAGCTTCAACATATTTAGATTTTTCGAAATCCATATTCATAGATTCATAAGGGTAGCATTCTGAATTGAGGAACACTCGTAGATCTACCATACCAATATTATCAAAAAAGTCACCTTTCTTGCTTACATTATCTTTTCGATCTGTTTGAAATGCTATTATCACATATCTAGGTCTTTCTAAGTTTGTTGCAGTTTTAACAGACCATACATCTTTATTAATATCTCTAAGCGCTGGTAGCTCATATATGTCCCATTTGCGGTATGCTAGAAATATAGATGTGTCTTTTGCAATTTTATCCATCAGTTCCAACTTCATTTTATCGTTTGGAAATACATGTTTAGCTTTTAAAAACATGTTGGTTACAGTTATTTTAGATCTTGCACTACCAGTACTATAATAACTGTTGGCATCACTTCGAGCTCTTGTAAATCGGAAAGTATGTTTACCGCAGAGAACTCCTTTAAAGTGATGGAAGAAACTGAAGAGGTACCAAAGAGGCAGGAGCAAGTGAAACTTGTTATCGTTTAAGGTGATATGATCTGACGATACATTCACTCCGGCGTTGCTAAGAGATTTGGCTTCATTCTTGCTAAACGAAAGCAGGGTTTTGATAGTTGTTGTGGTGTATGGGTCTCGTACTCGCTCCACTTCCTTGTTATTTAATTCATACGACACTGATTCAAACAGAGCGGCTCCTCCATTATTTGACATATAACACTCACCATCGGCATTTTGTATTGCTAAAGGTTCCAGAGCACCTTCGATTATTAGAACCGACTCTGCTAGGCATACAAAGGCATCTTGCTGATTGATGTTTATTTCGACTTCATCACTGTTACCAAAGGATTTAGTTGACGAATAGTAAGACCGAAGCTCTTCTCGATCAATGGAATCGTCAAACTCGGGGTCTTTGAATATTTTGAGTTTTGATGACATGATAACCAAGACTTTTAAGGAACTCAATATTATCGGAGCGAAGTGTACACTTTGAAGTGGTTGACTGTACTGAACTTGTTTTAGTAGATTCACTTGCTTTTATATCCTTAAAGACTAGCATTCTAGGTAATCTTTTTAAGGTTCAGACGAACAGACACCTCTTCACCTTGAAAGTTTACAGGAACTGAATCTTGATCCACGATGTCGATGCTTATATTTGAAATCTCTTGCTTGTTCACTGGTAAATAAATTAGATTCTTAGGTTCGATGTCGATTGCATAACCAGGATCAACCATCGGTGCAAACTCATATAACGTATGTGAAGGTTTCTCGTTATAGTAGGAACCAGACACAATATTAGTTTCTATACGAATCTGTTTAACATCTACTATTTCAACAGGCAAATCAGATTCATGGAAGACACCTGGTCGAAGAACTTGCTTTGAAAATCCCAGCATTCGCCCAATCGAATCATCAGCTTCAAAACTGATACTTGTGAAACATTTTATTTCACATCTAATGGTGTTCGGATTAGGTCTTAGAATCAAAGCTAGTTGCTTTTGTTCATGTGTCGCTGCAGCACCAACAAGCTCATTTTGAAGCAAGTTTTCTAAATGTGTTATTTCATATGCACCAGTAGGTATCGTGATGGTTCTCCAAGCACCTCCTTCTTTTACATAAAATTTATTTTTACCTTTATATATGTTAGGTATGTTGTTGTATGTGTGAAAACCTATCAAAGCAACAGCATAACTACCACCAGGATCCAATTCAATTGGTGGATCGTAGTCTGTTGACAGATGGGAGCTGCGGTCTTTCAACACAAAGGTTTGCGACATGACTGATACACAGAGGTTACTGTTTGAGTCTTTTATTTAAAAATTTTAAACATAAGTGACCACAATTATAAGTATTATATGTTTGATACACATCATGATTATACATTAGAGTATAGTCTTTAAGGTACTGTTGCAACTCGACTGGTGGCTTTAAGTTTCCATAGGAGTCAAAGTACTCGACTGTGTTACCACGTTTCCTAACTGCAACCCAATGACTACCAGGCTCCTTGTTGGTTTGTAAATTCATGATAAACGATTCATTTTTACGTGGTCCATTTCGAGGTAGACTATCTCGCATGTATACACCTCTAAAATATGGGATTTTCATTTTACCAGCAAATTTCAGAAGATCTTCATCTGTTAGAGGTCTTGCTGGCAAACGACTTATTCGTTTTTTGGCTTTTGCAGATACAAACCATAGCCACCACGTTGTTTCTTCAGATATAGACCCTTGCCGAGTCTCTTGCATTTCGGTTTTAATTTCAAACCACTACCTCTCTTACCCATTGCGATAGCCTCCATTGTTTTGTTGTGACGTTCTTCTTCCTCCAGTTTGTGTTTGGCCGCTTTAGCATCGTTTACGGCTTTAGCAATACCAGCAGCACCACCACCCAAAGCACCAAGAGCTGATAGACCACCAAATATAAGAGGTAACAGTGGTAGGAAGCCTCCGCTTTTAGGTATTGGAATAACTCGAGGTTTCAATACATTCTTACGCCCACCAATCTGTTTAACAATTGCATGAGCGATATCAAACACTGCATTCTCTGATGGAATAAGGTTTCTGTCTTTTATAACTTCTCCAATCAGACTAAGAATGTTTTTAAAAGGAACTTTCTTCTTTGGTTTTGAGTTGGTTACATCAAGACCCATACCAAGCTTTCTTTTAACTTTCATGGTGTTTGTAACGCTCCAAGCGGCTAACTTTTCACCAAAACTTGCGTCCTTTGATTTAACTCTCTCCCAAGCTCGATTCTCCAACACCTCGTCGGCTCGATGTCTATCACTTAACTCTTTTGATTGAGAGTAAGCGATGTCGTGGTCTCTACAAGCACGGTCTAGCAGATTGATACCTTGATCACCTCTGGCAAGACGTTCTTTAAGTTTAGTACCCGGACCACAAAATTGATAACCAGGTATGTGTAACTCAACAGGCAGCTTGTTAATAGCTGTGTTTACAAGACCTTCACCCTGTGACACCAACATTGATACTAACTATATGACTCACTTGCATCTGTCTATATATGTTTATACTTACTGAAAATATAGTTTAGTTTAAGTCAAGATGCGTACCATTAAACACGCTTCTGTCTTACCTATTACAAATATAGACGATGTTGTTGATACATCATCAGAACAACAACGAAAACATGGCCCTCTCTTGCCAAACACAGTTAGATGTATCATATGTGGCCCGAGCGGGTGTGGTAAAACAAATGTTATGCTAAGTTTATTGTTTGAACCGAATGGTTTAAAGTTTGATAACGTGTATGTATATTCAAAGTCTCTATATCAACCTAAATACAAGATGTTAAAGGATGTGTTGAAGGCAACAAAAGATGTTGGTTACTATCCATATAGTGAAAACGATGAAATATTAGATCCAGCAGATGCCTTGGGTAACTCTGTGTTTATATTTGATGATGTAGCTTGTGACAAACAGGATAAAATGAGAGCATACTTTAGTATGGGAAGACATAAGAATATTGATTCGTTCTATCTCTGTCAAACATATACTCGAATACCGAAACATCTAATACGTGATAATGCCAATGTGTTGATTCTCCTCAAACAAGACGAAACCAATTTAAAACACATCTACGACGATCATGTAACGACAGATATGGACTTTAAACAATTTAAAAATATATGCTGTGAGTGTTGGAAAGACAATAAGTATGGTGTGTTGGTGATTGTAAAAGAAAACGAAGTACACAGAGGGAGATATAGAAAAGGATTCGATAGCTACATATTAATCTAATTGACTACAACCAACAACAACAAAGAGATGTCTAGCAGGACAACCAACTATCTAACAAGACAGACAACCTGTCTAACAACCTGTCTAAAACAACCTGTCTAAAACAACCTGTCTAAAACAACCTGTCTAAAACAACCTGTCTAAAACAACCTGTCTAAACCAACCTGTCTAAACCAACCTGTCTAAACCAACCTGTCTAAAACAACCTGTCTAAACCAACCTGTCTAAAACAACCTGTCTAACAATCTGTCTAACAACTAGATAGGTAGACATACCACCAATTCGAAGCTAGTACACCTTAAACCACCAAACTGTTTGCATCTCTTAACACGATCTAAAACAAATAACTTTAGCAAGATGGAGATGATGGGTAAACAAGAGAGAAAAATCAAGAAAAAGATTTTACAACTTGCCGAAAACATTCGAAAAAAACATTTAATGCTTAAGCTTGGTAGAGTTGAGAATGATGAGGTCCTACAACGTTTATATAAACCAATTGTTGAACCACTAAGTGAAATATCTAAAAACACATCGGTACTTAAACTGCAACCAACGGCTGAACAAATCAAAGAAGAAGAAGCTTCTGCTGATGTACCAGAAAATAAACCCAAAGTTGAGTTCCTTAAAGATCATGAAGTTTTTGAAGCAGAACCAGAGGTAGAGACAAGTTCTGATGAGGATATTCCAACATTTGAAGAGCTTGAGGCAGATCTACAAACTGTCACAAACAACCCAGCATATCAAGAATTTTTGGAGCAATATCCTGAACGAGTTCGGTATTATGTAGACAAGTATTTTACTGAACCACCGAAGCTTGCTACTATTGATCAAACGTATGGTGCTCGCTACGCTAAAGATACTGGTAGCTGGAGTCTTGGCAACAAACACTTGGACTTTACTGATAATGACATACGACTAGGTCAAAGGAGATATCCGCAAACACAAGGTCTGCTAGAATTGATATTTATGAAAACACCTAGAGGGTATACCTATGACGATCTTCAACACTATAGAGATATTCTAGAAGCAACTAGTGTTCATAAAATGAACTACGATCCCAACGCACGAACCAAGGGTTGTTCCTCGGAAAAGTATCTGACTCTAATAAAACCAGTTATAAACCCACGAGGACGAAGATCCTCAACTCCTCAAGGTTTTGGCTACGACACACATCTTAATGAAGAACAAAAAACCGAACCTAGAGCTCAGAATGTAAGCAACAACTATATGATACAAAATAACAAACAAATAGAATATGTCTATTGGGATGATATAAATGAGTTGGTTGATAGACTTAGACTTTTAGTAGCTTCTCAAGTTGCTGGTAATAATGCTCATAACAACTAAATTCAATCAATCATTGAAGAATTAAAGGAAGTCAGTGTTATTGCTTAGTAAACCTAGATATATGTCATACATACATACCTATTGCTTAGTATAAAAATGTCTATCGATAAGTTCGGACGTTCCCAGTCCAATAAACGCTTTAAGTTTAAAATCATCGAAAGAGAACTTTTCCCAAGAACTACAAGTGGTGACTTTGATTTGCAAAGCCATAGATTGTGTAACGTTGGTGATCCAATCGATCCAACAGATGGTGTAAATAAAAAATTTGTAGATGCATGGATAGATGACTATCAGAAAAACAAAGACGAAGTGACAGAAAGAATAATTGCCATCTTACTTGAAGCTGTGCACAAACCAGAGTTGGTTGATTTAAAAAACGAATTTGAAAATAAATTGAAAAATTTAGCTAAGGACATAACTGCTCAAGTTTTAAAAGACATTGATCTGTCAAAGAATAACAAGTTAAAGAAGAAGTTGGGTGAAATAGACAACAAACTAAAAGATTTACATAACAAGTGGATACTCTTAAATCCATCATCACCATGAAACGGAAAATAGTTGAACCATCTGATGCTAAGAAGCAAGTAATAAATGAGTTATACACACCAGCACGAATCAACTTCAAACGTAGACGTACCATAATTAAAGGTTTAAATGACTTGTGGCAGATTGATTTGGCAGAGTTTCAAGACTATCATCGCGAAAACTCTGGTTACAAATACATTTTAGTGGTTATCAATTGTTTTTCAAAATATGTGTGGACTCGTCCGCTTAAATCTAAAAATGCTGAAGAGGTGACTAAAGCTATGGCTGATATTTTAGCTAATAGTACAACGCCCTCTAACGTTCAATCTGATCTTGGTAAGGAGTTTTATAACTCCAAATTTAATGCCTTAATGAAAAAATATAACATCAATCACTATAGCACTTATAGTGTGAAAAAGGCTGCAATAGTGGAAAGAGTTATACGTACCTTAAAAGAGAAGATCTACAAAAATTTCAACTTGTTTGGCTCCTACAAGTGGTTAAATACACTACCTGATGTCACTGCTAACTACAACGCTACAATTCATAGAACAACTGGTGTAAAACCTAAAGATGTTAGTAAGAAAAATGAAGAAGCTATCCGTAAACAAACATATTCAAATATTAAAGTGTTTGATCAGAATAAATTCAAAGCGGGTGATGTTGTACGTCTAAGTAAAGCAAAAGCTCAATTCGAAAAGGGGTATACACCTCGCTGGTCAACAGAGTTATTCAAGATTGTTAGTGTTCATTTCACAAATCCAGTAACATACTTTCTTGAAGACATGCAAGGCAAGCCTATCAGTGGAGGATTTTACGAGGAAGAACTACAAAAGACTAAAGAAAGGCAAGAAACTCTATGTAAAATGGTTGGGCTTTGATAAATCTCATAATTCTTGGATAAATTCGGATGATGTTAAATAAACTTACTTATATATTTAGTGTATTAATATACTTAGAATAAAATAAAAGTCGTTATTAAAACTAGTGTGTTTTATTTTTCCATATTGTTACATACATACATACAATTAAGTCAAGTGAAAATTTAAAAATTCTGGCGTAAATCAATAATGTCCTGAATAAACTTCTCCTGTGGCACATCAACTATCTGCAGATCATTTCTATTCGTCTTGAGGTATTTTACTTCGGTCTTTATTCTATTAAAGAGATTTATAGAATTTGGATCATACAACATGTTTAGAACCACTTCGGAGTCGGGATGTTTATTTTTAAAGTTTCTGACGGCTCTTCTAAAACTCTTCTTCTGGGTTCGTATAGCATGATACGGGTACTTAGCGTCTTTCTCATTTCTTGAAAGTAAACCAAACATACTGATTTTTCCGGGATTGCTTGGTTTTGGAGATATATCTTCAATGTGTTCTGTAACTCTAGCATCTGCGTCTCGCATACGTTGCACTTCATCCTCTATCTCCATTAATTTCACTTCAATTTCTTTAAGGTTTTCCTTGTATTTTTGATTAAATTCGTTTACGAAAAAATCAAAAATAATTTGGTTGCACTTTTCATAGAAAGGGTTAGATATCCAACAGGCTAAATTTAATATCAAATCTTTACAGACATATGTACCAGATATCAAGTTGTTTTCAGTCTGTGTTCCACCAAAGTCCACCAAGTATGTAGCGGTTGTAGGTGTTAGTTGAGATGTTGCGTCCGGCACATCTAGGGGGCCGGAATTCCGGCCCCCTAGATGTGACTCTAAGTGGACACCTTCGGTTGAAATATTTAGGTAATCGGTATTCTGGCTACCTAAATGTTTCTTCACCTGACCGTTGTAATAGGTAATCAACTCTTTAGTTTTCTTATTTTCCAACCAATGTCTGAATCTTTTCTCACTATTTTTACATAGTTTAGTTGCATTAAAATAACCAGTGTTTTTATCAATAATTAATTGAAAGTCTCCAAATAAACCATACCAGAAGTTGTCTTTAATTTGCTGGTAGCACACATCATTTAATGTAGCCATTTTTAACACACTACTAAACACTTAGATACTCAAGAGCAGACTGAAGCACGTCTTACTTCTAAGAAAACTAAATTTTGAATGAGCTTCAGAGTATGTGTACGACAATTTATAGATGTTGACCCCACTCTACGGCTTAAAACTGTGTTTATTAATGTTTATTTCCAACCACATTAGCCGCTTCAACATCCATCCACTTTCGGCTTCTGCAAACTCCAAAGCTTTTGTTTAAATCTCGTTGCTGAATTCCTTAAATATATTTTCAAACTCAGTTGAAACTGTGACATTTTTGTTTTTAGTATTGAATGACTTCATTTCTTTTATATTCCGACTTTGGAGCACATACAATCCAAACAATTCCAAGTTCATTTTAATTTGATTATGTTTAGCTAGAGAAGCTTCAATTAGATGAAACACTTTATGTTTCACAGTATCCATGGCTAAGTTTATGTCATTACCATCTAAGTTAATACGATAGGTGGCCACTCTATTTTTAAAAGCTTGAGCAAGCATATGCACTTGTTCAACTTGCCATGGCTCACATACTTTTGCCTTGTGAACTTCACTACGTAAATGTCCAGAAAATTGATTCTTTTTCACTTGTATCGAGCATGACTCACAATATCTCATCTTAACTACAGATGGTTAACTAATGAATAAAACACATGTGTTTCGTTTAAGTAGATATATTAACAAACATGTTTACGATACATATCCTTAAGTACAGTGTAATGTTTAAAACAAAAGTAAATTAACATAAATAATGCAAGACACATAAAAAAACCTGTTGATATAAACATGGAAATATAATTTGAGGTAAACAGGTAAGAATTATTTAATACAAGAGTTCTCCAATCAGATGTCTCACCACGTGTACCATCATCAAACAGAAACATAAGTTTGTAATGCACCACTTCAGACTTGCTTTTGGACATGTTGTACATTGAAAGTTGTATAAGTTCATCATTGTTTAGATATGTTGTTGCTGTAAGAGCTGACCATATCATGCAGTCATCGGTGTCGAAACAAATTCGTACTTCTGTTACATTGGGTGGTTTGTAAATATACAACACATTTTGACATAGTGCTGTCAGGATGATGAAGCTTGCTTTAAGATGAGTCATTATATATCGTGTGTATTTCTTTGAAACGATCAAGTACTTGCTTCTTTGTAAAGTGTAAGCACTCTAACATACTAACTCGGAATGAGGATTCATAGTCTTTTAACATGGCTTTTATAAGCTTTATCACCTCCTCGTCACGTGGTAGCTCCTTCTTATTAACACATTTGAGAACATCAGCAACACAATAGAGGAAATCACTAAGTCGAATATCAAAGTTCAAATCGGTTACAAACTTCAGCTTTTCGTTGATGATTTCAACCAGATCTAGTAGCCGTTGAACTGCGTCTTCGGTTAAATAAAAAGTAATAGAATCATCTGAGATTGATATACCTTTACTGTCTACTACTTTAATAGGTTTGATGGTACATATTCCAATATTTTCAGGTTCGATCTTATTAGCTTTGGTAAAGTACTCTTCAGCTGTGTTTTTCAATGTTGAAATAAAATACTCCCATTCCCATGAGCCAGATGAGATTGTTATATTTGTATTTGGTGCATATAAGCTTGTATTTATAATTTTAATTATTGGAATCAATCCGGCCGCTTTTGATATACCAATTGCAACACTTAGAGCTGGAGTAATGGCATACCTTGTTTCCAGTAGCATTCTACTTTCTTGCTTAATATCACTAATATTCTGACGTAGAGCTGCATCAATTTGGCCCCAATAACAATCACAAACATTGCTATTAATAGGTTCGTCGTTAACATCCATACCATACATGTTGAACAGAACAAATACACTAATATATAACTACTGGGCGCAGACTACAGACAACAACTGATGTACTTGCTTGCTACCTAATGTTTATATATACTTATACCCTCACTTTTGGCTTGTTATTGAAACTCATTTAACCGTCATCGGTGTTGTTGCTATGGCATGTTTGTTAGAACAATATTTGTCGAAGGTCACTCTCAAATTTGAAAACATATGACTCATTTCCTGTCACGTGTCAAGGTTGTTCTACACATGTAGTTGTTGCTATGTTGCCATATCGAGCATGCCGGGCATTCACATATTCTAAAATTTTTAAAATCTGCTTGCCAAGCCGAGTAAAACAACACCCCACACTTAGAACTTAACCAAAAACTAAAAATTTAGGTTTGCGCCTGCGCAAATACCATTTTTGAATTCTGCTTGCCAAGCCGAGTAAAACGACACCCCACACTTAGGACTTTAATCAAAAACTAAAAATTTAGGTTTGCGCCTGCGCTAACCGACATATTTGTTACGTCACTTTTTGCAAAAATCAAAATGGCGGAGCCTCTTACTTTAATTAGTGGCGCCACCTACCGGCTAAAATTTTAAATTTCCCAGTTTTTTCACTTCCGGTCGGCCATCTTGGCCGCCATTTTGGATTACGTCATCTCAAGTTAGCGCCCTATTGGCTCTCTGTCCAGTGACGTCACCAAAACGTCACTCCGGCGCTTCGCGCCAGTTAGGGTGTGGTCGGGTGTGGAGCCCTGCCCAAGTGGGCGGGGTGGGGCTCCGCCCCAAAAGGGGCGTGGCGGGCCCCCGCCCAATCCCCACCCAATAACGTCACTGTGACGTCATGCCGGCGCATCGCGCCGGCGCAGTAGCCTGGCGGAGGTGGCGGAGGGCTCAGAACTCTCCATCTATACCTACTTATATATATATATATATATATATATATATATATATATATATATATATATATATATATATATATATATATATATATATATATATATATATATATATATATATCACACCGATAACTCAAAAACGAATAGGCCGATTTTAATTAAATTTGATGAATACCTTTCTCTTGTAAGTGGCTTGGATAAGTTCGTTAGCCAAGAAAATCGGCCCAGGTTTTCCCGGAAAATGTTCTGTTTTCTTTCGAAAAAAAAATCATATCTCTGGAAATAACAAAGTAAGGGCAACTAAATTTGGTACACGGTTTATCTCATTATAGGTAAATTACCTACCAAAATTTAGGTCTGTAGGTGCAAAGACAAAAAAGTTATAGGCATTTAAAGAAATATAAATTGGGGTTTTCCTCAAAACGTCAAAGTCACGAATTAAAACGTCAAAATTGGCAACATTTACGCAAAGAACCTGAAACTAATATAAGCTATAGAAAAAAATGTCTCAAGATGAATGTTTTACAAAGCCTGAAGTCTTAGCTTCAACCGTCATTGTCCATCATTTTACTAAAATATTTCCAGAAAAATTTGTCGATTGAAAAGTGCAACATTTAACGCGTTATAACTTTGAAAATATTAATTTTAGAAAAAAAAGTTTTTTGTAAAAATTTTAGGAAATTTATCGATTGAAAAGTTAAGTTATAAGCATTTTATTTTTTAAATAATTATTAACAAAGATATGGGTTAAAAAGTCAATAAATGAATGCTAATATTCGTATAAGTTGTAAACGGTGAGTGATACAAAAAAAAATTAACAAAAAAGATGAGAAATGCAATTATCTACAATAAAGGTCATTACCATTTTTGGTCTGAAGTGCACGATTATGGAGATATAGGCCGAAACGGTTTTTCTCAAAATGGCGGCACTTCCGCCCTCCTAATTTGTAAGGATTTTGTGTTTTTACATTCAGCACGTAATTCTGAACCTATCTATTAAAAAAAACTCATGTAGTTTAGTGCATTATGGACAAGAGTAACGGGCTCCTCTATTGCCTGTACTATCACGAGCCCGCGAACGTCTAGGCAAAACAGCTCTACAGTGGTAATTTTCGACCGCGGGGCATGGCGGGGGAGACGCCGCGCCTACCGCGGGACTCACTCATCTGGTTCACGGACGGTTCCGGCGGGGAGCGTAAGACGGGGGCAGGCGTTTATTTGGAAGGACCGGGGGTAAGTCACAGTATCTCTCTGGGCTCACGAACCGGTCTTTCAGGACGAAATGAACGCAATTTTGCACTGCGAATGAGAGAATAAGAGGAGGGCATGCTCCAACAAGCGGATTCTCATAGCCACAGAGAGCCAGACAGCGCTTAAGGCTCCAAGTAGCCCACGAGTTAACTCCAGGCTGGTTAGTGAATGCCGAGACGAGATGAGTGACCTTGCTGAGCAAAACGAGGTTACCCTCATCTGGGTGCGGAGTCACTCGGGGATCAATGGTAATGAAGAGGCTGACAGTTTGGCGAAGAGATGATCAGAACTATCATTTATAGGACCAGAACCCGTCCTGGGCGTGACGAAGAGCACTGCAAACCAGCATAAGGTATACTGGGCAGACTGTCTAGGGCTCAGATACGGGAGATCATTAATTGGGGAACCCAGTTGAAAGAGAGCCGCTAAATCTTAGCAGAGGACAGCTCAGGAACATATGAGGACGCTTAATGAGACGAATGTCTGTCAAGAAACACCTGCATAAAATGAAGCGAGGGGGACCTGGCATACAGACTCTGCAGCGAGGGGGAGGAATCAGCCCAGCACATATTGTGTGAGTGTAAAGCTCTGGACCGCAAAAGACAACTGATCTACGGTCAGCCTAGACTGGAGACATCAATATAAAGCTCACCCTATCAATTGCTGTGTAGACTAGTTCAAGACACAGTGATTTTGGAATGGATGGAGTGGAAAAGGCATAGGGCTTGCACAACAAGCCATTTTCCCCAACCTTGTATGTTAAAATGGGGAGTCTCCAGATTACTAACAAATTGAGTTTGTAAATTATAAAAAGTTTTATAAAAATTAGCCGCTATAAAACAATTTCTGCGACCAAAATGTATATTTATATTAAATTTTTAATGAAAATCAATACAAATTTTACTTGTGTTATTGATATACTTTATAATAATATATGCTGTTTTGCAGGTGCAATTGTAGAAATCCTAAATGGTACTTCGTTCATTGCAATGAGGTCTATTGCCTCTAAGCTTGTTCCAAATGATGAACTTGGTAAGTGATAAGTTATACGTAGTATATGTTTTATTAATAAGTATTAATTATGACTTTAGTGTCAGAGTTCATCCGGGCTTAAGATGTAAATATTACAATAAATTAATGAATTATCTAAAATCAACTTTCTTCAATAAATTATTATATTATAATGTACCTTTAAGTTCAACGACTGCACTTAACCAAATACAGGCACAACGCTATAAAAATCGCAAATGAAAATCTATTTTGCTAAAAAAATGTACCTAAAATGTTAGTTTTTGAAACAAAAATAAAACGTTGTATTACCTCATTTATTAATAATGTTTCAAGTAATCTAAAGGCATTTTTAACCTGGGAAAAATAGTAGGCGAAATAATATTACTGCTTCATTACAAGTTTAAAAAAGACTTAATATTTCGAGTGCACTAGTTCACAAGCGTTTTGCTCATCATCTAAACCTAGTTTTATTTTACCAATTTAAAAGCGCTGAATCCAAAAATACTATTAGAATTCATGTCTATATTTTTAGGTACAGACAACTGAAATACATCTATATTTATCAAATATCCATTATACATATAAGATACAACAAAAGCAAAGAAACCAGGAATAAAAAGATTTTGAGGTTACATTTTTCCTTTTGTACATTTTAACATTGGTTTCCTTTAAAATTGACCAGTAAAAATCACCCATCACATTTTCATCGCAGAAGCCTTGATATCTGCGCTCTAAATCCATGACATCTTGACGAAAGCATTCCCCTATTTGTCGCTCACCATTCCTAAGTTATTTGGGAAAAAGTCCAAATGGGAATGTAAAAAGTGGATCTTTGGTGACATATTAGCTCTGAGGATTCGGCGGGGAGCGTGGGACGGGGACAGGCGTTTATTCGTGCGAGAGAACAAGAGGAGCGGCTACACCAACAAACGGATCCTCATAGCCACAGACAGCCAGGCAGCCCTTAAGGCCCTAAGTAGCGCACGGGTAAATTTCAGGCTGGTTAGTGAATGCCAAGACGAGATGAGCAACCTGGGAGGGCAGAATGAGGTCACCCTCATCTGGGTGCCGGGTCACTCGGGGGTCAAAGGCAATGAAGAAGCTCTCGCGAAGAGAGGATCGGTAGAACCATTTATGGAACCAGAACCGATCCTAGGCGTATCGAAAGGCACGGCCAGGGAAACAATCAAGTCCTGGTTTAGGGACAAGCAAAAGGCATACTGAGCAGATTGCCCAGGGCTCAGACATGGGAAGACACTAATTGGGGATCTCAGTTCAAAGAGAGCTGTGGTGCTGCTAAATCTTAGCAGACGTCAGTTCAGAAACATTACAGGACTCTTGACGAGACACATGACTGTCAGTAGTAGTAGCAGAGGTGGGGAGGCTAACGCCAAGCAAGTAGGCCACAACGGCCCTTTTTGCCAACCCCAGCAACCATGCTCTAGTCTTCCTCGATTCCACCGCCAAACCGCCTCGACCTCGAAATGAAGGCCGCGACGGTCTTCAATTGGACGGTACTTACCTGGTTCCTCTGCAGAGTCCTCGAACCGAACAATTCTGCTCGAAGACTTCCAAAAGCCTCGCATTCACACAGGTAGTGGTTTCTTTATTCTCGCCGCATTCCTGGAAAATGGGATCCCTCTCTACGCCTATCAATATGAGGTGTCTTTTAAGGGCACAGTGGCCTGTCAGCACCGCAAGGATGTGGCGAAGCGTAGGTCGCGTCCTACCGAGTAGCCAGACAGCTTTATCTCTGTCCGGTCCCTCCAAGAAGTCCCTCGCCTGCTCACAACCACCAGCCGACTCCCAGTTCCCCTCCAGGGCTTCCCCAGTCCACCCGTCTGAGGCGACAGAGACCGTCTTCCTACTTATGCCTATCGCAGGCTCCGGGCCACAGAACGGCTGCCGGGAACCAAGCCTTGCAAGATGATTTGCTACCTCATTCCCCGCTACGCGACAGTGTCCCGGAACCCACACCAGTTGCACCTCCTGTGTCTTGGAGGGCGTCATCGCACTCCTGAACCAGTGTTGACCTGATTCTGGCCGCGCAGACTGCTCGGAGGATCGCCTGGATATCCGAGGATATGTATACACATTTCTCGGGGCTCCTCCTCACATCCTTTCTGTTGGCTACAGACAGGATGACGTACACCTCTGTTTCGAATGCCGTGGTATATGCGCCCAGAGCATAACTCTTGCGCACCCCCAGGCCCTCGTTGTATATTCCTGCCCCGGAGGATTGTTGTCCTCCAGCCGCGATCCGTCGGTAAAACCAGACCCGGCTTGCGGGCTGTAATGCAACCTAATTTTACCTCCACTGATCCCTACTGGGGATCCTGAGGGTATATGGCCTAGTCAACCTAATATCGTCCTCGGCATTTCGTACCTTGATGGCGGAAATCGGAATGATACAGATTGGAAGCGGTCGCAGGATCAAAAATACCTCTAACGCGGCTGAGGGTGTCGTCCTCATAGCGCCTGTGATACCCAGGATTGCCAGGCTTTGGAGTTTGGCCAGCTTCCTGGTAGTAGTTTGGTTCACACCACACCACTAGACCAACGTCCCATAGCGGATCATCGGCCTGACGATCTCAGTGTAAATCCAATGAAGGATCCGAGGATTAAGACCCCAGGTCCCCCCTATCACTCGACGCAGCCCCAGATATTTGACCTCCCGCACTAAAGCTAAAGGCTTTCCAAACATCACAGCCGCCCTGAACCCCTACACATTACTCTTCTTGGTGAATAGGATCCTCTCCGTCTTCGCCGGGTTTACGGAGAGTCCCAGCTCACCACACCACCATTCAATTATGCTACAAGCAGCTTTCATGCACTCACAGACGACGCCGAGGAATTTGCAGGTGACTAGGAGCAACCCATCATCAGCGTACGCCTGGGTGTTAAAGCCATTCTCGGAGAGCTGCTCCAAGAGGCCGTCCATGACCAGACACCATATATGAGGCGAATAGCAGCTGCCCTGAGGACAGCCGCCCTTCACCCCGACGTCCAGCTCCCGGCCCCTCAAGGTCAGCGAGACTCTCCTGTCCTCCAGCATGCTCGACACCCAGCTTATTAGGGACCTCGGCGATCCCCTGTCCTGTAGGGCGGCACAAACCGTATCCGTCCTTGCCCTATCAAAGACCCCCTCCACATCGAAGAACACAGCTAATGTGCTCTCCCCGCAGTGTAGGGCCCTTTCCACATTTCGCGTCACAGCGTGGAGCGCCGTCTCCGTCGATTTCCACCGCTAGTACGCGTGCTGACTTTTATGGAAGGGGTGATCCCTGAGGATCCCTACCAACATAAACCTATCTACTATCTTTTCCAATGCCTTAAGCAGGAAGGATGTGAGGCTGATTAGCCTGTACGCCTTGGACAGCGTGTAGTCCTTCCTTCCCAGTTTGGGAATGAAGACTCCCCTAACCCGGCGCCAGGCCTTTGGGACATATCCTCAGGTCAGGCTGGCCCGGAAAACCTCCCTTATGTTGGGAAGCTGTATATCCAGGCCCTTCTGGAGCAGGGCCGGAAAAATCTCATCACAGCCTGCGGACTTAAATGGAGCAAACTCGTTCACCGTCCAGGTGATAGAGCCATCTGTGACCACCGCCTCCGACAACTGCCAGTTCGCATGGCTGTCAAGAAACACCTGCATAAAATGGGGCGGTTCGAGGAGGACCTGGCATGCAGACTCTGCGGAGACGGGGAGGAATCAGCACAGCACATCTTGTGCGAGTGTAAAGTTCTGGACCGCAAAAGATAACTGATCTACAGACAGCCTAGACAGAAAACAGAGCAATATAAAACTTCACAGACTAGTTCAAGGCACAGTAATTTTGGAATGGGTAAAGTAGAAAAGACAAGGGGCAGGCACAATAAGCCAAAGCCTGCGGTGCTATCGGGATGGCAAAACGCGGACAAGCCCTAAGGTAAAAAAGGTTAATGGCAGAAAATTTTTCTAGATCTAAGTGATTATGAAAATTACTTTTATAGCTTAATAAGACTTCTGCAAATATCCTGGAGATCATATCCATGTTTAATTTCTTGGTACTTACAAAACTGTTCATTTTTAGGTAAAGTCAATTCATTGTTTGGTGCATGCGAAGCTCTAATGCCATTGGTCTATGGTCCCATGTACAGCGCCACCTACGCAGCTACAATAGACATCATGCCTGGAGTTTTCTTCATATTGGGTGGCATACTTACGGTACCAGCTGTGATAATATTTGGGTAAGTTAAGATATACTTAAAATACACCATTCTCGAGTTGTTTCTGTTCGTAAGGCTAGATGCATTCTAGCAATAATTAGAACCGCAGACCGGTTTCGCTCTCATTAGAGCTCTTCAGTACGGCATACAAATTGTAGCAAAAATGTACCAAAAGTAATACGGATATAGCATAGCCAGCCTTAAAACACTAAGTGAGTTGTGGACATGCCGCCACCTAGTTGCGGAACCAAGTAGTATGTTGTCACGCCAGCTCCAAATAACACAGTGTTAAAAAAATAGAGGCTGTATACAACTAACTAACAATTTAGAAAATTGTCAGCCCTGGCCCATTTCTACCCCAATATAGGGACAAAGTATGTAAGGCTAGATGCATTCTCGCAACAATTAGAACTGTAGACCGGTTTCGCTCTCATTAGAGCTCTTCAGTACGGCATACTAATTGTAGCATAAATGCACCAAAAGTAATACGGCTATAGTATAGCCAGCCTTAAAACACTAAGTGAGTGGTGGACGTGCCGCCACCTAGTTGCGGAACCAAGTAATATGTTGTCACGCCAGCTCCAAATAACACAAAGTGTTAAAAAAATAGAGACTGTATATAACTAACTAACAATTTAGAAAATTGTCAGCCCTGGCCCATAGTTGTATACAGTCTCTGTTTCTTTAACACTTTGTGTTATATGGAGCTGGCGTGACAACATACTACTTGGTTCCACAACTAGGTGGCGGCACGTACACCACTAACTTAGTGTTGTTTCTGTTAGATCTAAAGGGCAGGTCAGACTTCTCTGTTGATATTGTTATGAACCGTTTTGTCTGCCTTAAGCCTCGGGTTTTCCTCCAGTGTGACAACATTTGGTTTTTCTCACAAGTATAATTTTTTAGATGGCCTTTTGTTCAGCCACAATATGGTTCTGGACCATAAGATAGTGTTGTTGAGGCCCTTTTTGCAAGGCTATCTGCTTCCTCATTTTCTTCAATGCTTTGAGCCCTGGTATCCACATCAAAGTTACTTTTAAGTAGACTTAGAGGCCCCAAATCACCACACCACACCTTTTTTAAAGACCTTACGATCGTTTCACTAACCACGTTAGCATCATCAGAGGAAGAAAAAATTCTGAACTAAATTAACAGCTAGAAATATATTCATGTGATACCTAGATATACGAACTAAACCGAGGGTAAAATTGTAGTGGGAGATCCATCGTTTGTCTATTGTGCCTATATTGAACGGACGAGGTCGACGAACTACTTTCATCTCGTAGTTGATAAATTTATGAGCTTTTATCTAATTTAAAAGAGACTGGGCTTTAAATAAAAGGTGCCGCGTTGTTTAAGGAACCTCACGTTCTTTCTTGATCTATAAATTATGTGAATACTGAAGCCTGTGATGAGCACCGAGAAGGGCATCTAGCGACAAACCAATAACTGCCGCACATCTTTTTTAAAGCAAAAATGACCGTTTCGCACACAGTGTTAACTTCAACAGAGATGAATATTCTAACTAAAATTCTACATAAAAACAAGTATTTATGTTGATTTCTTAGATACAAAAGAAAACAAAAGGGGATTTTTAAGGCGAAAACACAACGTAGAGCCTAGTACCTGTATATAGACCGGACGAGGTTATTGACCATACTTTATTATTCTGCTCGACAGATTATAATACGCCAGGCAGAATAAAAAAGTATAGTGTGCTTGTCGGTGCTCATCATAGGCTCCAGTATTCACATAGTGAATTTGTAGATCAATTAAGAACGTGAGCTTCCTTAAATAACGCGACACCCTTCATTTTAAGCCCATTATCCTTTAGATTAGATAAAAGTTCATAAATTTGTCAACTAGGAGATTAAAGTAGTTCGTTAATCTCGTCCGTTCAATATAGACACAATAGACAAACGATGGGTCTTCAACTGCAATTTTACCACCGGTTTAGCTCGTCTATCTAGGTATCATATTAATACATTTAAAGCTGTTAATTTAATTTAGAATTTTTTTTATCCTCTGATGCAGGGGCGTGCGGTGACATTTGAAATAAGGGAAGCAATTCCCAGAAACTTACCTATTTATAGTGTAACTCAATTCTTCTGTTGTTTTGGAAAATTCTTTAATAATGTCGTCATGTAACTGTGGATTCTGGGACATTTCCTGGACGAGTTTATTTTCAACTGACAAAATTGAAATTTGGGAAAGTCTTTCCTGTCCTGTTGAATTTCTAACAAAACTCGTGATACGTTTCAATGTAGAAAAATTTCGTTTTACAGACGCACTAGTAGCAGGATTTGTTAATACTAATTCACATAATTTGAACACTTCAGAATATGCATTTTCCAATTTTGATTGTTTTAAGAAAGTTAAAAGTTCACTAGCGTAAGTTTTCGTGTCAATAACATCGGGTTCATAAATGACTGTAAGTTCTGATCGTAATAAGGCTTTGTCAAAATAATGTCCATAGTGGTTAAATAATGATTTGAATGAATCTTCTGGGAAAGGTACCCGTACAAATCCTCCAAAACTACACAATTCACGAAATTTCAGGTCACTGAGATGATCAAATCTGCAGTTAATTTACTGCTGAATTTGATCTATGATTTTGTAGAAAATGCGGCGATAAGAAGTTTGAAGGTCTCCCACATTATCAGTGCGCAGACGCTTTCTTCGTGCCTCACTTTTCCTAATTTCATTGTTTTTTCCAGAACTTATCAAATTCATTCCTTTTTTGAATTATAATGGATTTAAATTCACTAATTTTTTTCAGGCAAAAACCAATGTCATTTATTTTACATTGCAATATGTTAAATACATTATCTGAAAACGGAAATATTTCCGAAAATATACTAAGTAAAAAATTAAATTTAAAGTCTCCTTTCAAACCATCCAAAAATCCTCTAGAACTATTTATTGTTTCTGCGTCCCAATTTTTGCTATTTTCCATGATGTTTTCAAAAAGTTCAATTAACGATTCACGGTGTTCAAATATAGTTAACACAAGCCTGCCGTTGTAGTTCCATTGGGTTGCAGCTACTTTGGGTAAACGTTTTTTAACAATTGGGTCTAAGGCTTGTGTGCGCTTCGTAGATTTGGAAAAAAAGCAGCCATTTAACACTTTACATTCTTTAATATGATTTGTAGATTGGGATAAAATTAAATTTAATTTATGAGCACAACAGTGTACAAATAGAGCAATGGAGAACGTTTCCCGCACTTTAGCTTGAAGACCTCTTAAACGTCCGGACATAACAGCAGCCCCATTATAGATTTGGGCAATTAATTTATTATCAACCTCTTCAATATCTTTCATAATATTAAGCACAATTTTATATAGAGCGTTTGCGGTACGATCTTCTGTCACATTTTTAAAGCCTAAAATCTTTCTTGTACACTCCCATCCATTTTTACGTAGCGTATTACTACAGATAGTTGACTTAAATTAGTTACATCGATTGTTTCATCTAGAACAATAGCAATGAAACGAGTCTGTTTAATTTCAGATTTAATTCTGTTCAAAATAATAGTGGGAGCAGCCGAAATTAAGTCATTCTGAATGCGATTTTATGTTCCGCGAAAAACGTTAGACCGTTCCAAGTGATTTTTTAAACAAATGTCGTATTTGGATATTAAAGAAACTAGGTCTTGAAAGTTTCCTCTATTTGCAGATGTTGTTTCGTCATGACCCCTGAAGCCCAATTCATGCTGCGACCAAGAAAACACACAACATCAATAAGTCTTTTTAACATGTTTCTGTTTTTATCAACCAGTTCATTGTGTTGGCGATGAATTTCAATCTGCTTGTCAACGGCGTATTCAATTCGCGTTTTTCCAAAGACACTTAATTTTAAAATGGTCTGTAAATGCGTTTTAGACAAAACATGTCTTTGTACTAGTTTATGTAGATTATTCAAGTCGGAAAACCCAATTTAATTCCACAACCCCTTTTCAGTCACAAATAGACTACAAGACCAACAAAACAGTTTATTCCTGTTTTCACAACCCGTTAACCATTCATATTGTTTATGAGTTTTTTCCGCGTTGAAATGTCGAATAGGTACATGTGTTAATTCTTGTATTTAAGTTTGTTATAGTAGGTTTCGGCCTACCTATATTAATAATAGCAAGTTTTTCAGCAAACAGTAAGGCTGAAAATCCTATAGTTATCAAAAAACTTACAATACAATCACAGTTATTATTACCACTTGTTTGTAAAGTTTGTAAATCCTCACCGTCACCGTCACCGCTGTTAAAAGCTGATCTACTTGCAGCCATATTAATAATCATAAAATGCCAATGTATTTAACTTACTCGACTGCTTATATATACGAAATAATCAGGCACATTCGCTTTGAACGCGCACCCGGTCTTCCTAGTACAACACGTTCTAAAAACATGCGTACATCTCGCCGAGCCGAGGTTTCTTTTATAAAGTTGCCCGCTGACTACGTGTATTTAACTGAAGTCATTGCATGCATCCACTCCTAGTATCAGATCAGGTTCATGCTGTCCGCAATCGGTCGCATTCACCTTGCTAGGAGCGTATATACAAATACAGTATGCTGCATAATAAATAATTATGTGTGTGAGCTTGCGAAATAAAAATTTTAATAATTAAATTAGTTTCAGAATTTGAAATTTAATATTTAAAATACAAAAGGGATTTTAAATAATGCGGTTTAGGTATGTAGTCGTTATTTTAAGGGAAGCAATGCTTCCCTTGCTTCCATGGACCGAACGCCACTACTCTGATGACAGATTCCAGTTTTTACATAGTGCAAGTTACTTTCTTGTTTGTAGTCAGTTGCTTCAAGGATTTTTTGCAGTCCCAGGTCAGTTTATACTCGATTTTAAATGATTGCAGGGTCTTAAGTACTTCTTTACTGTCTGAAAGGATACAAATCTCTGTATTTCTGCGTCTCCTTTGTATGTACTCCTGTACACAGAGATTTATAGCAAGCATTACTGCCTGGAAGATGATGTAAGCTTTTCCTAGGGACTTATTAGTGAGCCTGGAGTTTTTTATTCCCAGTCCTGCCCCCGCATTCTCTTCTCTTTAAAACGAAAATATTGAACAGATTTCTTTCGATGCCAACATTACCTGATATCGATATATGATGGCACACGTGCTGTGTTCGAAAAGATTACGGTGTTAATAAAAACAATGCAAGATTACAGCATTTTAAACATATTTTAACTTTACCCAAAAGTTCATAGAACATTGGGAGATGTACAACAGGGTCATCATCTTGGTGCGAAATGACGTAGTATGTAACCACGACAGCTACAATTAACACAAAATGTTATAAATAGAGACCGTGTATGTTGTATATAAGTCGAGCCACAATATTATTACAGAACGTTATACTGTAGTCAACTGGTTACGCGATGACAGCGGTATGTCAGCCAACGACTTGGTTGACATTCAACGAGGTTTTCGTATAATTTAAAATATATGTTATCATTAGTTAGTATTCGTGTTATAGTTGCTGCTAGAATAAATGTTGGTTGTATAATGTAATTAGTTGTAATTGTGCCACCACTGCATACACAACAAATTGGCGACGAGTTGGTCTAACCCAGCGGGAACCATGTCGAATGAAGAAATGACACAAGTATTTGGGCAACTTGCAAGCGTTCTAAAAGCTATAGAAGAAAAACAATAACTACTACTTAATCAAAATCGAGAACATACACCAATTACGAGAGAAATTTTACATCCGTACGATGAGAATAACGAAACCTTTGAATCATATTTACAGTGTCTAGATGATCACCTTAAATTACGTGGTGTAAATGACAACACACCAACTGATGACAAGCTTTGTGTTCAGATATTAGTAGGATGCCTAAGTCCCAAGATATATTAAACTCTCACGAAATTAACTGCACCAGATTTAACAAATACAGGAGACTAAAAATTGTTAATTAAATTGTTGCAAGAAGATATATCTCCGAAATCAAGTGCCATTGCTGAACAGCATGAATTTACTTTGCGTTTGCAGCATGAAGGAGAAACAATTGCTGATTATGTTTCAGAATTTAAGAAGATGACAACAAACTGCGAATTTAATGCGAAGAATGTGGAAAAGCTACAATTAACACTCATCTTCGAGCCCAATTTATAAGAGGAATTCGTGATAGCGAAATTCGTGAACGACTTTTGCAACAGAAATATTCAGTAACATTCAAGGACATCGTTCAAATTGCACAAACGATTGAAATGGTGGCTTAATATTGATACTGATATTGAATAAATGGCAAAGAACTGTATGAGATGCTGCAATACACCCTTGGGAATGTGCTCAGATCCCCTGGCAACGAGTTCATGTTGACTATGCTGGACCCTTTTACGGTTCCTACATCTTCATATTGGTTGATTTGTACTCTAAGTAAGTGGAAGCTATTACGACCAAGTCTATAACTGCTACAGTAACTATAAGAATTTTACACGAAATCTTTGCACGGTTTGGATGACCCTACACAGTAGTGTCCGATAATGGAAGCAATTTTAAATCGGCTGAATTTGAAGATTTTTTACAAAACAATGGTATTCATCATAAATTCTCTGCGCCGTACCATCCTGCCACTAACGGCCAGGCAGAAAGATATGTCCAAACTATCAAGAGAAGTCTACGAAGCCAAATAACTAATGAACCTGATTTGAAATTTAATCTTCTGAGATTCCTAATGCAATATCGGAAGAGTGCCAATACTGCGACCAAAGCCAGCCCTGCTGAGCTGATGTTTAAACGAAACATAAGAACTCGCATTGATCTAATAAGAAAAGATCTCAATTTCCAAATGACCGAGAGTAACCTAGTGAAGAATGACTACAAAACAAGAAACTTTAAAATCGGAGAAAAGGTACAAGTAAGGAATTATAATAACCCAGAAGTGAAATGGTTATTGGATACCGTAATCAAGAAGAATGGGCGACTTCATTATGATGTACTTGTAAATGAAAAAGTTCAAAAGAAGCATGTGGATCAGTTGCTTCGACATTCTGGTAAAGTACCAGAAATGCACAGACCTATCAATTTGTCTGAAGACGAAAACATCCAAAGTGATCGAGAATGCGATCGTCTTCCTAACACTCTTCGAATACAGTAGATGACACTGTAGCTATACCTGTACCAGAAGCTGAAATTGAGAACCCTGCCAATAGTGGACCAGCTTCAAATCAACCTGTACCACTACAAAGGTCGACTAGCACCAGACGTGCTCCAATTCGCCTTAACCTATAAGTTATTACAGTATTATTACAGAACGTTATACTGTAGTCGACTGGCTATGCGATGACAGCGGTATGTCAGCCAACGACACGGTTGCCATTCAACGAGGTTTTCGTATAATTTAAAATATGTGTTATCATTAGTTAGTATTCGTGTTATAGTTGCTGCTAGAATAAATGTTGGTTGTATAATGTAATTAGTTGTAATTGTGCCACCACTGCATACACAACAATGTACAACCAACTAACAATTTTGTAAACTGTCAGCCATGGCCCATTTCTTCCCTAATATAGGGACAATGTATGCAAGACTAAATGTATTCTCACCATGATTTCAAACGCAGACCGGTTTCGCTATAATTAGAGTTTGTCAGTGCGCTATACTAATTACAGCGAGAACACACCTATAAAGTAGAGCCTCGGTGCTTCAGTGGTAAGAACGTGTGCCTCTCAAGAGAAGGTTACTGGGTTTGATCCCAGGATTTTTCGTTTACTTTTTCAGTACACACTGTACAATTAACATTAACCGAGGTTCCGTCCTTCGTAGGGGGTATAAAACCGTCGCTCCCGTGTCCATGCTATGTTGGTCACGTTAAAGATCCATCCTCTCCTTACAGAAAGGCAGGGTTTCGGCAACATTTCCAGGATAGTGAGGTGAAGCCGCTCCCTGGCGTCGGTGATTGGCCATAGTAGCACACACACACACACCTGTAAAGTAATACCGCTATGGTAGCCAGCCTCCTAGAATATTGTGAAATGTACGACAGGGTCGCCATCTCGGTGCGGAACCACGTAGTATATTGTCACGACCGGTCCAATTAATACAAATCTTAGAAATGGACACTGTGTACAACCAAACAACTATTTTGTAAATTGTCAGCCCGGGCCCATTTCTTTCCTAATATTGGGATAATGTATGTAAGGCCCAGATCTGAGCTCACCATAATTATAAACGCAGGCTTCGGCTCCGCTCTAATTAGAGCTGTCGGTGCGCTATACTAATTATAGCGAGAACACATCCAGAAAGTAAAACGGCTATGGTAGTCAGCCTCCTAGGACATTGTGAGACCAAAGGGAGGAACGCCATCCCGATGCAGAACCGCGTAGTATGTATGTTTTGTGCTTGGGAAATAAAAAGGGGTATACTTAGTGCATGCTGGATCAAAAACCAGGAGGGGCCATCAGAGCCGGGTCCTTCTTATTTAAAGCACATTTTTTGAAGGGGAAGTATATTCCCTAGTAACTGGAAAACTGCTCGAGTACAACCCGTCCCCAAAAAAGGATCGAAAGCGCTTCCTAGCAACTACAGGCCTATTTATCTCCTTTCAGTCGTCTCTAAAGTGATTGAAAAACACAGTCTAATTTATGACAGGCAGTATGTATTCCGTCAGCGCAGATCAACTGCCGACCTCCTTTCCCTTGTCACCCATTCTTGGAACAAGTCTATGGAACTACACGGTGAATCCCATATTGTCGCTCTAGGCATATCCAAAGCATTCGACCAGGTCTTGCACGCAGCGCTGCTTAATAAACTACCGGCCTATAGCCTACCACCTAAAAACCTGTACGTGGACAGAAAATTTCCTCTCTAACCGGAGTATTTATCTTGTCGTGGATGGCCATTCCTCTAAACTGTATCCAATTAATGCAGTAGTTCCTCAAGGTTCAGCTTTAGCCCCTACTTTGTTTCTTCTCCACATTACTGACCTCCTCTCTAGCACATCCAACCCAGTTCACAGTTATGCGGACGACAGCACCCTCCACTCAAATATACAATATTCTAAGCCTGTCTCTTTAGCCCAATTAGATGAGGATCGCAGACTTATGGAGGGTTCTATCTCCGTGGATCTCCAAAAAATATTAGACTGGGGAATCTTATACAATTCAACCCCACCAATTTACAGTTTTGCTTTCTTTCTCATAAGAGATACACCAGCCCTAGACCCATCACAATAAACAACCAAGTTATTCCAAGTAATGGATCCTTTTCACTTGTTGGCATTTCTGTGGATCGAAATATCAATTGGCACCAACATGTCACATGAATTGCAGAAGCGGCTGCTAAAAAATTAGGTTTCCTCTTCCGGGCTCGCAAATACTTTTCACCAGCTAATCTCTTCACCTTATATACTTCACAAATAAGACCAAACCCTGGGGTGCTGCTGCCGCTTCCACACTCGCTATCTTGGACTCCATTCAAAAGAGAGATATACGTGTCATCGGTGACCCTACACTCACCCAAAGGCTGCCGTCCCTTGCCGACCGACGTGCCGTTGGTGAGCTCTCTCTCTTTTATAGATATCTGCACGAGCACTGCTCAGAGGAGCTTTCTTCCATAGTTCCTACACCTGCTACCCCAACAGATCTACCAGGGGAACAGAGCGAATGCACCCTTTTACTGTCCACGTTACTAGAAATAGAACATCTTGTTATGCCCGCTCTTTTGTCCCGAGGACTTCCAAGTTGTGGAATTCCTTGCCAGCACATGTTTTTACTTCTCCTCCGAACCTCCAAACCTTCCAGTCCAGAATTAACAAGTTGCCTCTTTCCTCCTTGTCGACACTCACGGTACGATAGTATTTAGGCTGTAAGCCCTCGTGGTGTGTTGTTGAAATAAAGAATAATGTTTTTTTTGTGATTAATGAAATTATTTAAATATTCTCGTAGAATCACGTATAAAAATTGACTGATTCATCATTTCTACTTCAGAACCTTTTAGTTTTCAGTTAAATCTAGTTTATCGTACGAAACTCACCAGTAATCAAAAATCTATTATTAACTGTTTTTCTTTTATTTCTAGGTGGATGTATGTACAACATAGAAGGGAACTGAAAGAAGTGGGTGGAAAAGATGACATTGAAAAGTCAAAAGAAGAAACCAACGACACTATCTTTAAAGATGTGATACTGTCAACATCACCTAAAGAAGCACAGATAGGATCGCCCATTCTATATAGAAAGACCACCGGTGTAGCAAATCCAGCTTTTGAAGCTGAAAAATGAACATTAGATAACTTAATCTGTGGTATCCACAATGTGATATTTAAAGTATTAAGTTAGTTAGTGAGTTGTGTTTAAGGTTGAGTGTGTCTGTGATTTTCCAGTTTCTTTCCAGATGGATTGAGATCAACACAAAGTTCAAATTTTAATTGCATTTTTGGAAATTGAAAACTTTGGCAAATTGCAATTTAGATCGAAGCGAAATGTAGCTAGTAGGATAAAATTTTAAACTGATGTTGATTATATCGCTACCAATTAATTTTATCCAATTTTATTAAGAGTACATGTTAGCTGATAAATTACTTGCTTTAAATTATAGTAAAAATCCTGATTTCTCTTACGGATTTTATAAATTCGTTTTAATTGGAGAAAGACTAAAGTAAACATTTATAAGTACACTTGGAGAACACCCAAAGCACCACAACACATATTTCAGAGACCTTACGATCGTTTCGTTGACAATGACAACATCTTCAGAGGAAGAAAATTCTAACATAAAAAACTAGATCCCGTATATCTATATCGCGTTAAGGTAAACGAACTAGTCCGAAGTAAAGTTGTCGTCCAAGAACGATCGTTTGTTTATTGCGCAGTGAAACTACGAGGTCGGGGACCTGCTTTAATCTTCTGGTCGACAAATTTATGACCCTTATCTAATATAGGTTTAAAAAGACCCGAGTTATTTAAAGAATCAGCACGTTTCCTTTCGATCTAGAAATTTACTATGTGGATATTGGAGCAAGCCGACAACCACATCTGGTGAGATTAACAACATCAACTTAACTCATCTTCTTTAAATAGAAAACTAAAAACCCAGGTGTCTGTCTCACCAGGTTAACTTTAACAAAGGATAAATAATTCAACTAAAATACTACATAAAAACTATATTTATATTGATTTTAATTCTACGTGAAAGTATTTATATTGACTACATGATACAACAAACTGAATAGGTCTTTAAGTCGAGACAAACATAGAGATTAGTATATGCATAAACCGGCCGAGTTATTGACATTAATTTATTATTCTACCAGACAAATTAGGAGTGTTTAAGCGGTCAAATGCAAAGAGAAAATGAAGGGCTTGATATTACAGGTGCCGCACGATTTAATGAAGTTTTGTTCTTAATAGACCTTAATATAAAAATACTTTCTAATGAATCAAGCATAGTTTGATGTATAACATTTTTGACAAGTTTCAAATTTTCTTTGTCAATGTGGTGGTTATTATCCCATATATGTTGTGCCACACATGATTTGTCCACCGTACCATATCGTAACTGTGCGAGACGTTCACGAAATCAGGTGGCTATGTTTCTCCTAGTTTGGCCCACGTATTTAAGATCACAATCTTTGCAACTAATTTCATAAATGCCGGACATTTCAGTGACTTTGTCTTTGTCTTTCGTATTACACAACTAATTTTTTAAATTACTTTTCGTCGAAAACGTCAAATGTAAATCGGCTTTCTTAAAAATACTTTCCAAACCCTTTGTGATTCGTGGTTTATAAGGTAAACACACAATTTTTTTCTCTATTTTATCTTTCTTAAATGTCGTACATTCAGATATCACCTTCTTTGTTCTGTGTTTGTTAACTAATTTGTCTATTAAACCATCCGAGTAACTGTTATATCTCGCCACATTTTTTATGTATTTTAATTCTGTATTAAATCTATTTGTACTCAACGGAAATTTGATCAACCTATTTACTAAGAAATTTAAACTAGCCGTTTTTTGTGCAAACGTATGATGTGAGTCGTTAGGAATATAACTAATAGTAGCCGTTTCCTTCCTATAGACATCGAATTCAATCGAGCCATTATTTTTATTTTTAATAACTAGTACATCTAGGAACGAAATTTTATTGTTGATTTCTATGTCGTGGGTAAATTTTATTGAATCAAATTGACTATTTAGTTTTTCAGTAAATTCTTCAACCTTACATGTATTTGTGTCAAACACTGCAAAAATATCGTCGACATAAGGAAACCAAACTCGAGGGAAATACCCATTTTTATTTTTTAAATCCATCTCAAATCTACTCATAAACAAATCTGAAATAAAAGGCGATAATGGATTGCCCATAGCTGTACCTTCAGTTTATTCAAAAAACTCATTGTTAAAATGGAAAATATTTTGTTTTATACAAAGGCTAGTTAGAGTTAAATATTCTTTGCAGATGTCTTGACTTATATTGTTCAATTTTAACAATTCTTCCAAATACTCCAACGTTTGTTTTGTGGGTACACTAGGAAATAATGACGCCACGTCGAATGACATCAACATCTCTCCTTCCAATAATTTAACATCTTTAAGTTTATCAATAAAATCAAGAGAATTTAGCACCGAACAACTTTTCTGTTTAATAGGTAGGCTTTTAAACTCGTTTGACAACCACTTTGCCAAATTATATGTTGGAGAATCTATAGCCGAAATGATAGGCCTCATTAATTTTCCCGGTTTATGAATTTTCGGGAGACAATATTTTTTGGGGACTTTAGGATTAGAAACTTGTAAACGTCTTCTTAAATCCTTTGTTATGAGATTTGGACATTTTTTTAAACTGTTTTTAACTTCGTTAATCATTTTTGGTAACGGATTTTTATCTAATTTTCTATACGGCCCTGACTCTACTGCATTACTCACTCGCTCTTTATAATCAATTTTGTCCATTATCACAACTTTATTGCCTTTATCCGCCTTAATATAAAATTAGTCCTTTTCTCGCAATCGTTTAACTATTTTCATTTGATTATAATTTTTGTTTTTTGTAGGATTGTTTTCTTTTAGATTTTTAGAGATTTTCTTTTTACATGCTTCACGAATAGAGTTTTTTTGAAGAAATAGGTCTCTGAAATATGTGTTGTGGTGATTTGGGTGTTTTCCAAGTGTACTTATTAGTGCTCATCACAGGTTCCAGTTTTCACACAGTAAACATTTATATACAAATATTTTGTTTACTACACAGGCTGTCTCTAAAATACGTGTAGAACACTTGACCACAGGCTCCTGGGTTCAACATGGGCTTCGTTTAGCCGTAGAGGGCCTCAAAGATATTCATATAAATATTGATTTTTCTTAAATTTCTTGGAACACTCAAAAGAGACGTTCTTTAGTATATAGTGATCGGTTATAAAAAATTGGCACTGTCAGGAAAGTGACGTCGTTCGTAATCATTTGGTCAGATTTTTACGTCACCAACGAATTGGACGCAAGAGGTGGTAGTATGCATTTACAAAGGGAAATAAAAATATTAATGGATTTTGTTGTCGTGACATTTAATAGGTTATTATTACTGTGCAAGAAAGTAACTGTTATAATTTCCAAGTTATTATTACAATTAAACATGGACTATTATACGAACTCCTAGAAGCTTGATATGCTGCTGGTGTACAGGTTTTATCAAGGAAATGGGCGCCAGAGTGTTACATGGATAGGTTTTCTAACCGCCGAATACCAAACCGCCGAACATTTTCCAACCTTTAAGGTCACTTTCGGGAAACGGGCAGCACCATGATCATTACTTGCCCTTCTTCATTAATGTTATGATCAGGTCATCTTATGCAGTGAAACCGATGCTTAATAAATTGATACACCAGATTGTAGATGGAAATAAAGCATTTTTTATAGGTATTTAAGTGATTTTTAGACGCCCTCGTGGCGCAGGTGGCTAGGTGCCAGCCTGCTAAGCGAGAGGTCCCGGGTTCGATTCCCGGGCGAGCCAATTTGACTCTGTCTGGCAAATTTTAAAAAATATTTAATGATGGGAAAAATGTGCTAATGGCCTGAGATGCCGCAGCCAATAATATTAAATTAAAAAAAAAAAAAAGTGATTTTTAGAGTTTATCTCTTCTTATTAAGAGTTTACTATTTATAATTTATTTGAATTTTGTTATCAAAAAGTAGAGACTTTGATTTTAACAGAAACTGTATTACTTTTGTACTTATTGTTGTGAGTATTGTAAATAGGTTAAGATATTTTAATACAAAATAGGCAAAAATAGTACTTATTTCAAAGTTATTATAGATTTTGACTATCATAGACAGTTATAATTAACAATTTTTTAAAAGTATTATGTCAATCGACCGTAATAAGTTATTTATAATACCTTAACGCACCATTCGAGTTCGCTGGACCGAACTCAGCAGGGATTTCTGATAATCTTTTTTAAATCATGGCGGATTAATTTATTTGAGGAGTAGTGACGAACCATAGTTATGTATTTCATTGTATGACCATTTTAATAATAAAGGTTATTTTAAGTACGTAGTGTTTTCTTATGCATGTTTTCTTCTCTTAATACCAGGAAAGCATCTGGCCTAGACGAGATCCCAGCAATTGTTCTCAAAAAATGCGCACCAGAACTTGCTCCTGTCCTGACTCGTCTGTTTCAGACATCTTGCAATAGAGACATATTCCCTAGTAACTGGAAAACTGTTCGAGTACAACCCGTCCCCAAGAAAGGATCCAAAGCGCTTCATAGCAACTACAGGCCTATTTCTCTCCTTTCAGTCGTCCCTAGAATGATAGAAAAGTATATAAACACCGAATGACTAAAATATCTTGAAAAACACAGTCTAATCCACGACAGGCAGTATGGATTCCGTCAGCGCAGATCAATTGACGACCTCCTTTCCTTTGTCACCCATTCTTGGAACAAGTCTATGGAACTACACGGTGAATCCCAGATTGTCGCTCTAGATATATCCAAAGCATTCGACCAGGTCTGGCACGCAGCGCTGCTTAATAAACTACCGGCCTATGGCCCACCACCAAAACTGTGTGCCTGGACAGCAAATCTCCTCTCCAACAGGAGCATTTCTGTTGTCGTGGATGGCCATTCTTCTAAACTGTATCCAATTAATGCAGGAGTCCCCCCAGGTTCAGCTTTAGCCCCTACTTTGCTTCTTCTCCACATCAATGACCTCCTCTCTAGCACATCCAACCCAGTTCACAGTTAAGCGAACGACAGCACCCTCCACTCAAATATACAATATTCTAAGCCTGTCCCTTCTGTCCAATTGGATGAGGATCGCAGACTCATTGAGGGTTCTGTCTCCGTCCGAGGCAACACAACTACATAACAATCATGTATTTTGCATGTAACAGCGCGACATTGAACATCTCAGAGATGTACTTTGTAAGGTCTATGCAAGTTATCAGAGCTAGGAAATGTCAGCAACTGCCAACATTGACAATACATCGCAGGGACATGACAGCTTAACATGCTGGAGACATCGCCTGTGCTGTTAAGGAGATGTACTTACTAATATTTCAATAATGTATCTAGATTCATCTCTAGCATGTAACTAAATCATGTACTTGAGATGTCCTATGATATATTCCCAGTATATAATTCATACTTCATGGCTGTCATGTAAATTACTATATATACTAAGTTACTAATAATTATTGGTAATAGTAAACTCAATCTGCATCTGAGTTAAGGGTCTATAATATTTATAAAAAAATGAATGGGACAATAAAAACAACAGATGAACTTCTAGACAATGGAAATATATATATATTTTATACAACATACAAAACTATAACAATTTCAGTAAATGAAGAAAAAAAAACAGAATTCTCATATAGTATAAAAACAAAAATGAATTCTAAATATATACATAAATAAAAGCTTCTAAAAAATTTAACATGTATTTAATGCAGCACAAAACAATATATTTTCCAACTAACTCTAAATTTATAGAAAAAACAAAGTCTCATAATATAAATATAAAATTAAAAATGAATTCCAAAGGTGTAGGTAAATGCAAACTTCTAAAAAATGTTAACATGTATTTTATGGACCACAAAACAATTTTTTTTCAGTAAACACTAAATAAAAAAACAAAATTCTCATAATACAAATCTAAAAATAAAAATGAGTTTAAAACATATGCATAAACTTGCTGGAATTTGTAAACATAGAAACAACAATGATCCCATATCGTCTATATAAATTAAAAGTTAAGCTGTAAATTTCCATTTCTTTGGTGAAATATGCTTTTTGCCATTTCTCTGTTTCCGCTGTCTTGCTCGATGGAAACACTCCGAACCAGAAATTTCACACCCTTTTTCTTTTAGTTGGTCGTTCTGCAGAATTACATCTGAAATTTCAAAAACGAGCTGTTAGAAAAATTAATAAATGATGATATTACTAATGCATCATCAACAATATTTTTAGGTAGTGGGAATTGATTAATAGCGGAAGTCGAATTCGGCTCGACATATGGAAAAGTTGCAACTTCCCTATATTATTTTTATTGCAATCTAAAATTACTTCCCTGTATGGCAATGAAGCATGACTGTTAATTTGATTGTCTTTTAAGTTTCGCGTCTTTTTTGTCTATATGAAATCAGTGAAATTACGTTTTGACATTTTACATTAAGAAATGGACGACAATAAAATTATCTAAACTCAAATAGCTAACATAAACACCTCAGCATAACAATTGTTTCTTACGTTGTGCAAACACAAAAGTAATTCTGATCATGAAATGCGGATTAATAAAAATTGGCGCTAACTCCTGACAAAACCAGTGACACAACAGATACGTGCAGTAAACATTTTGTCTAGATTCGCGAATCAAGCAGATGATTTTCTGTGGCGGTTTTACTGCCTACTGCCATGTTAAATGCATGTACACAAATGCTGTATTGTTTGTAAACAATCGATTTAATTTGCCAAACATATTAGATGTTCATCATATAATAAGTAGTTATACACTTAACCTAAGAAATGTACTTACTGGGTAATAGATATATTCTATATAGGTAGGTACTTACCTCGTAATTGTAATTGCAGGATAAAGCTTAATGTACAAACACAAAAAACTGCTGCCTAAAACCTAAATTGCAAGAAATAATCCATATCCACAAGAAAACACGAAACTTGTATTTGTATGTCATTGTCGTGCGTCACATGTCACACACAATAAAAGTTAAAAAATAACCAAGTGTCAATGCGATTCCAGCGCTGACAAACGGTGGGGCGTGAATATGAACTGTGAATCTATAAAGTAACGGTCATCATGTGTTAATTACATGCTTAGCATGTTAATTTTCTGAAGTAACAGCGATATAGTTTATAATATCGCTAGCATATCATTAAAATTAACTTCTGAAATGTAAATTATTGATATGTCGCTGTTACATACTTGGCATGTAAAGGTTAGCCATGTATCTCAAAAGTAACAGCTAACATCGCTAGCATGTACCAGTTTAAGCGCAAAATCATAGGTAACAGAAAACAATCCCAGAGACATGACATGCATGTATGAGGATATGTCGCATTGGTTACTTAAAAATAACATCTCAGCGATGTGAATATCACAATTGTGTTGCCTGGGGTTGATCTCCAAAAAATACTAGACTGGGGAAGTAGAAATCTTGTACAATTCAACCCCACCAAATCACAGTCTTGCTTTCTTTCTCATGAGAGATTCACTAGCCCTAGACCCATCACTATGAACAACGAAGTTATTTAAAGTAATGTGTCCTTTTCACTTGTTGGTATTTCTGTGGATCGAAATCTCAATTTGCATCAATATGTCACATCAAATGCAGAAGCGGCTGCTAAGAAATTAGGTTTCCTCTTCCGGGCTTGCAAATACTTTTCACCAGATAATCTCTATACCTTATATACTTCACAAATAAGACCAAACCTCGAATACTGCTCCCACATCGGGAGTGCCGCTGCCGCCCGCTTCTACACTCGCTATCCTGGACTCCATTAGGAAGAGAGCTATACGTCTCATCGGTGACCCTACCCTCAGCCAAATGGCTGCCATCTCTTGCCCACCGACCTGCCGTTGGTGACCTCTCTCTCTCTTTTATAGATATCTGCACGGGCACTGCTCAGAGAAGCTTTCTTCCATAGTTCCTCCACCTGCCGCCCCCAACAGATCTAGCAGGGGAACAGAGTGAATGCACCCTTTTACTGTCCAGGTCATCAGACATAGAACATCTTGTTATGCCCGCTCTTTTGTCGCGAGGGCTTCCAAGTTGTGGAATTCCTTGCCGGCACATGTTTTTCCTTCTCCCCCGAACCTCCAAATCTTCAAGTCCAGAATTAACAAGTTGCCTCTTTCCTCCTTGTCGCCACCCACGGTACGATAGTATTTAGGCTGTAAGCCCTAGTGGTGTTGTTGAAATATTTAAAAAAACTCTTAATATTATTTTCTTAGTTCGGATTTCTGACCATACAGGATTCCCCATTCAGAGTTTTTACATTTTCTTAAAAACTGTCCAAATTATGCGGTATAAATCTCAAACTTAAAATCAATATTTAGTACCCTGTATCTCTTAAACGAGTAACATTTCACTTAAGCATATTTGGCGGAACTGTATTATTTTCAATACTAGGATCTACAGTTTTTTTTTGTTCCCTCAGGGCTCGTCCGCGGCCTTGCCGCCCCGATAGCACCGCAACCCTTGGTTGATTGTGCCTACCCTTAGTCTTACTCCACCCATTCCAAGATCACTGTGCCTTGAACTAGTCTGCACAGCGATTGGTAGGGTGAAGTTTTATATTGCTCTGTCTCCGGTCTAGAGTGACCGTAGATCAGTTGTCTTTTCCGGTCCAGAGCTATACACTCACACAAGATGTGCTGGGCTGATTCCTCCCCCTCGCCGCAGAGTCTGCATGCGAGGTCCCCTTCGAACCGCCCCATTTTATGCAGGTGTTTCTTGACGGCCATGTGTCCCGTCAAGAGACCTGTTGTGTTTCTGAGCTGTCCTCTGCTAAGGTTTAGCAGCTCCACAGCTCTCTTTGAACTGGGTCCGTCAATTATTGACTTCCCATGTCTGAGCCCTGGACAGTCCGCCCAGTACACCTTGTGTTGGTTTCTGACCCAGGACTTAATGGCTCCCCTGGCAGTGCTCTTTGACACGCCCAGAGCCGGTTCTGGTCCCATAAATTCTGCTGACCCTCTCTTCGCGAGACTGTCAGCTTCTTCATTGCCTTTAACCCCCGAGTGACCCGGCACCCAGATGAGGGTCACCTCATTCTGCCCAGCCAGGTCGCTCGTCTCGTCTCGGCACTCACTCATCAGCCAGGAATTTACCTGTGGGCTACTTAGTGCCTTAAGGGCTGCCTGGCTGTCTGTGGCTATGAGGATCCGCTTGTTGGTGTAGCCCCATCTCTTGTTCTCCCGCACACAGTGCAGGATGGCGTACATCTCGGCCTGAAACACCGTTGCATGGGCTCCGAGGGAAATACTATGACTTACCCTCGGTCCTTCCGAGTAAACACCTGCCCCCGTCCCACGCTCCCCGCCAGATCCGTCCGTGAACCAGACGAGCGCGTCCCGTGGCATGCCCTGCGTCTCCTCCCGCCATGCCTCGCAGGATCTACAGTTACTCTAGTGTCCATTCTTACGAACTAGCCTGTAGAATACTATCAACTCCATTTAAAATATTGGCGTTAAACAGTATAAACACGTATACAATTAATATAACACATGTGGATATATGCGGTTGCCTATAACCCAATACTGACTAAATGAAGTAAATCAGACAAGGAGATTTAGCGTATGATATCGTTGAAACCAAATATGTAGAGGTACTTAAAACTTGATAAGCCAAAGAAGCATAACAAGACCAGTAGTAGGTTCTGTTAATACACCTAATCATAAGATACCGGGCAGGTAGGTTAGTAGGTAATGGGACACTTTGAGCAGACAGTGACGTCACAGGAAGTGACGTCACGGCGCCGGCGCCTAGCCACGCCCTGGCGCCACGCCCTGGCGCCACGCCCTGGCGCCGGCGCCACGCCCTGGCGCCTGCCCTGGCGCCAGCCCCGGCGCCGGCGCCTACCCTGGCGCCGGCGCCTGCACTGGCGCCGGCGCCTGCACTGGCGCCTGCCCTGGCGCCTGCCCCGGCGCCTAGCCACGCCCCCGGCCCGGCGCCAGCCCCCGGCGCCTGTCCCGGCGCCCAGCCACGCCCTGGGCCAGACAGTCACATCCGTGTTATTCTGCATTCTAAGGTCATTGACCTGTCTAGGAAACTGTGACGTCACACGACTTGGGCCAGACAGTCACATGCAAACATTTCAAAAGTGTCTAACCTATTACTTCAAATTATTATATTTTGAAAAAAACCATTTGGTGCAGGTGAGTTTCGAACCCGGGGCATTCAGATGGGGAGGCAACGATGCTACCCGTTGAGCTAAGCAGACGCTTATTAATTTATTGTTTTAGGTTGGTATATATATATACGACTACAAACAAACCATACATGTAACATAATTAAAGTTTATTATTAGACAAATGGATGATTTACAAAATAATGTTTAATATTAGAGGCTGAACCAAAACGGAGGAAAATGGCGGAATGAAAGATGGAAGCCTGTGATACCTTAAGCTGACATTATAAAAATGGCGGCTTTCGTTGATAAAGATGGTGCAAGGATGGATGAAGACTTATTTAAAGATACGTCACTCCAACCTAGCCGACAAATGAGAGTGTAGACATAAGACATAATAATTAATATGTTTAATATTAGACAGACTAGAACGTCACAATTGTTATATGGGTAGGTTCTAAAAATAACACACAGAGGTCGCTGGCAAAACAAAAGAAGGAAGTTCAGAAACAAAATAGACAACAGGTTCAACCGTGAGATGTACGATGGAACCAATACATGCACGGTGTTAAGGAGGCCAAATCAAATTGGAATATACAATAAAATGGCCACTTCCGGTCTAAACTTTAAATCGGTATATCTTTTCAACGGAAAGTGATAGAAATGAACCGACTTCAAAAATATATCGTTTCATAACAAGCTCTACAAGAAAATGAGATAAAAAACTTTAAACCCTTATCGCGGAAGATCCGTGAGATGTACGATAGAACCAACACATGCACGGTATTAAGGAGGCCAAATCAAATTGGAATATACAATAAAATGGCCACTTCCGGTCTAAACTTTAAATCGTTATATCTTTTCAACGACAAGTGATAGAAATGAACCGACTTCAAAAATATATCGTTTCATAACAAGCTCTACAAGAAACTGAGATAAAAAACTTTAAACCCTTATCGCGGAAGATCCGTGAGATGTACGATAGAACCAACACATGCACGGTGTTAAGGAGGCCAAATCAAATTGGAATATACAATAAAATGGCCACTTCCGGTCTAAACTTTAAATCGTTATATCTTTTCAACGGAAAGTGATAGAAAGGAACCGACTTCAAAAATGTATGTTTCGTAACAAGGTCTACAAGAAACTGAGATAAAAAACTTCAAACCCTTATCTCGGAAGATCGGCGAGATGTACGATAGAACCAACACATGCACGGTGTTCAGCAAGTCAAACTCTATTAACATATCCAATAAAAATGTTACTTCCGGTAGACACTTCCGGTATAGCTATTCTTAGAGCTACATACATGTGTGACACCTCAAAATAATCGTCTTGTTGAACAGAAGAAAGAAATATAGTTTTTAAGGAAATCAAAACAAGTTGTGTTAACATCTAAAAACAACACACTCTCTCTTAGACTTAATGAAGTTACTTTCAGAGAAATTTTCAAGCTTACCATGAGGACCAGTATTCAATGGCGTATTTAAATGTTGACTACATCAAGTGATGCGTGCTACAGACAAATTTTAGTACACCCTCTTAGACTTATTGAAGTTGACGGCACAGGCAGCTGTCAAGCGTACCTAACAAACCAAAGTAAATATGTCTTGAAGAACAGTCTTCAATTACCCTAAACCAACACATCTCTATCATTTCAGAGTAATCTTAGCCATGTGACCAGTTAAACTAAGTATCTTGAAGTGTAGCTTTTATGTTTATGAGATATAAAATAAGAAAACCAAAGAGTTAATTGTCTATTACAACAACAAGTAGAAGGGGTTGACTTGGTACCTACAGCTGCTACATACTTGGTAAAAATGGGGTGCCACTAGCATTTCAGAGTAATTTTAATCATGCAACACTCTAACTGTCTTGAGATGTAGCTTTATGTGTTAATGGGTGGAAATAACAAAACTAAAGAGTTGATTGTCTATTACAACTGTCAGCTAAAGAAGCATTTAGGTAGCCGGAATACCGATATCCTAAATATTTCAAGAGTAATCTTAGTCATACAACACTCTTAACTAACTGTCTTGAGATGTGGCTTTATGTGTCATTGGTTGGAAAATAAGAAAACTAAAGAGTTGATTGTCTATTACAACTGTCAGCTGAAGGAACATGTTGGGTTATCGGAATACCGATAACGCCAAATGTTCCAACCGAAGGAGCCCACTTAGAGTCATCTCCAGGGGCTCGGAATACCGATGCCCTAGAAGTGTCGGAAGCAACATTTCAATTAACACCAACAACCGCTAAATACTTGTTGTACTTTAGTATATTTGGTATTAAATTTGGCTTGTTGGATAACCAATCATTTTTATGAAAAATGCAACAATTTTTATTTCTGCGTAAATACATGTAAATTTTGTAGTCTACTATGGACAGTCAAGTCTACCTCTGGACATTTAAGTCAACCCTGGACATAATTATAACGGTGTTTAAATGCAAATAGATTGAATTATTTTGCTGGGAGTCAGGTATGGACAAGGTGTTATTAATAATAAAAACAGTGGTAAAATATAAAAATATAATATATTTACTCAAGTGTACACTACAGCAAGTTAACTAATTTGAAAATTGTCTGTCTTTACAGTAAAATGAGATCTGTCAGTTGGTGTTTGTGACCTTGGAATGTAATCTGGGTGTTATTTCCGTAGGATGACATCATCCCAGCATTCGTGTTTGAGCTTGTCTAGAATACAGCTGTTGGCAGTTGTCATATCTGGTAGGATGACATCATCATCATCATTATACGTGTTTGAGCTTGTTGGCAGCTCTCGTTTCCGGTTAGTGACCTATACGAACATAACAGTCTATGTACCAACCAACCAATCAACCAACTGTTTTTGAGGTGTAGCCTTTATGTATGTATGTATGTAATTTAATTTTCGATAGTGTAAAATAAAATTAAAAAGTGTGATATATGAAAAAATAAGAAAACTAAAGAGTTGATTGTCTATTACAACTGTCAGCTAAAGAAGCATTTAGGTAGCCGGAATACCGATATTCTAAATATTTCAAGAGTAATCTTAGTCATACAACACTCTTAACTAACTGTCTTGAGATGTGGCTTTATGTGTCATTGGTTGGAAAATAAGAAAACTAAAGAGTTGATTGCCTATTACAACAGTCAGCTAAAGGAACATTTGGGTTATCGGAATACCGATATGCCAAATGTTCCAACCGAAGGAGCCCACTTAGAGTCACATCTAGGGGGCCGGAATACCGGCCCCCTAGATGTGTCGGAAGCAACATCTCAACTAACGCCTACAACCGCTACATACTTGGTGGACTTTGGTGGAACACAGACTGAAAACAACTTGATATCTGGTACATATGTCTGTAAAGATTTCATTCTAAATTTAGCCTGTTGGATATCCAATCATTTCTATGAAAAGTGCAACCAACCAACTAACCAACCACCCAACCAACCAACCAATGGGCCACGCAAGAATGAATCACTTATCATGAATTTGCAAACAAACAAGGAACCTGGCAGTCATTGGGTTGCAGTTAAGAAACGTGGTGACACAGCCGTGTACTTTGACTCATATGGAAACTTGAAGCCACCAGTTGAGCTGCAGCGTTACCTTAAAGACTCTACTCTAATGTACAATCATGATGTGTATCAGAAATATAATACTTATAATTGTGGTCATTTATGTTTAGACTGACCCGACCATTCCACCACCCGACTCTTAGCTGACCCGACTGGTCCACCACCTTGTCATGGAGCTAACCCGGTATAACCTGGGCACATGCACCACCGTTTCTTGTGACGTCACTCGCTTCCAGCATCGTTTTTATTTATAGCGTCAGCTGTAACTGACCTGGATGGTTAATCACCTAACCTGGCCGCATCTATTTTTAAAAATTGTTCAAAGTCCATGTAGGCTGCCTCATGGTCATCGTAGATGTGTTTTAAATTGTTTTCTTCTTGTTTGACTTAAAAACATTCAGCTTGTGTTCCGCAAAAGAGTGACTGTTACACATTTGCTAGACATGTGTTAGACATATGTCTACCCTATTAGACAGGTTAATCAACTAACCTGGCCGCATCTATTTTTAAAAATTATTCAAAGTCCATGTAGGCTGCCTCATGGTCATCGTAGATGTGTTTTAAATTGTTTTCTTCTTGTTTGACTTAAAAACATTCAGCTTATGTTCCGCAAAAGAGTGACTGTTACACATCTGCTAGACATGTGTCAGACATATGTCTGCCCTATTAGACAGCTGTGTTAGACAGCTGTGTTAAACAGCTGTGTTAGACAGCTGTATTAGACAGCTGTGTTAGACAGCTGTGTTAGACAGCTGTGTTAGACAGCTGTGTTAAACAGCTGTGTTAGACAGCTGTATTAGACAGCTGTGTTAGACAGCTGTGTTAGACAGCTGTGTTAGACAGCTGTGTTAGACAGCTGTGTTAGACAGCTGTATGACAGCTGTATGACAGCTGTATGACAGCTGTCTGTCATGTCAGACGGCTGTATGACAGCTGTCGTTGTTGTCTGTTGAATATTAAGACGTGAAGCGTCCACTAAGGTTCAGTCGTTAACCAACAGTGAAGGTGAAAACAATAAGTTGTGTTGTCTGTGTTGTTTTGTCGAATATTAAGACGAGGAGCGTCCGCTAAGGTTCAGTCGGTAGCCAACAGTGAAGGTGAAAACAATAAGTTGTGTTGTCTGTGTTGTTTGTCGAATATTAAGACGAGGAGCTAAGGTTCAGTCGGTAGCCAACAGTGAAGGTGAAAACAATTAGTACCTGCTAAACTTTAGTCTTTAATAAACACGAGGCTAAACTTCGGTCCTTTAACCAACACAGTCAGTTGTGTAGCACGAAACAATGGCATTCCAAATACTTGAAGATACAGTGACCTCCAATAAGAAGTTTAAACTTGATAGACGAAGCGTATGCTTTAGACTACAAGATATACCTAACGATGTCAACGATCCAGAGAAGTGGGTCAAAGATCGTATTAAAGATATTGTGAGTCATATAGTCCATGATGTCGATCCCGAAGACAGAGTGGGGTTTACCTTTAACTCGGAAGGTTTCGACAAGGGGGCTGCCCATCTCCCATTTCGTAAAGCAAAGAATGTTGTTTTCGAAGACGTCTGGCACCTACTGAGTAAGATATACCAGAGTAAAGGACCTGGTTTTCGTTCTGATACATTTAGAATGACGATGACTCAAGTGAAAACCGCTAAGCCTTTAATACATGTCAATTAAATATCTTAACTCATCATTACCATATTCAGACACTTGTACGTAGCATGCAAGCCTTCAATATAAACACGTACCAATTCACTCTCTTAATCCATTATTAACATCATAGGTTCAGAGGGGTCCACTTGTAGATAGCTTGCTATCTCTACGCCCCTCAACGTTGGTTGGTTGGTTGGGTGGTTGGTTAGTTGGTTGGTTGCACTTTTCATAGAAATGATTGGATATCCAACAGGCTAAATTTAGAATGAAATCTTTACAGACATATGTACCAGATATCAAGTTGTTTTCAGTCTGTGTTCCACCAAAGTCCACCAAGTATGTAGCGGTTGTAGGCGTTAGTTGAGATGTTGCTTCCGACACATCTAGGGGGCCGGTATTCCGGCCCCCTAGATGTGACTCTAAGTGGGCTCCTTCGGTTGGAACATTTGGCATATCGGTATTCCGATAACCCAAATGTTCCTTCTGTGTTCCACCAAAGTCCACCAAGTATGTAGCGGTTGTAGGCGTTAGTTGAGATGTTGCTTCCGACACATCTAGGGGGCCGGTATTCCGGCCCCCTAGATGTGACTCTAAGTGGGCTCCTTCGGTTGGAACATTTGGCATATCGGTATTCCGATAACCCAAATGTTCCTTTAGCTGACTGTTGTAATAGGCAATCAACTCTTTAGTTTTCTTATTTTCCAACCAATGACACATAAAGCCACATCTCAAGACAGTTAGTTAAGAGTGTTGTATGACTAAGATTACTCTTGAAATATTTAGAATATCGGTATTCCGGCTACCTAAATGCTTCTTTAGCTGACAGTTGTAATAGACAATCAACTCTTTAGTTTTCTTATTTTTCATATATCACACTTTTTAATTTTATTTTACACTATCGAAAATTAAATTATGTCATCCTACGGAAATAACACCCAGATTACATTCCAAGGTCACAAACACCAACTGACAGATCTCATTTTACTGTAAAGACAGACAATTTTCAAATTAGTTAACTTGCTGTAGTGTACACTTGAGTAAATATATTATATTTTTATATTTTACCACTGTTTTTATTATTAATAACACCTTGTCCATACCTGACTCCCAGCAAAATAATTCAATCTATTTGCATTTAAACACCGTTATAATTATGTCCAGGGTTGACTTAAATGTCCAGAGGTAGACTTGACTGTCCATAGTAGACTACAAAATTTACATGTATTTACGCAGAAATAAAAATTGTTGCATTTTTCATAAAAATGATTGGTTATCCAACAAGCCAAATTTAATACCAAATATACTAAAGTCCAACAAGTATTTAGCGGTTGTTGGTGTTAATTGAAATGTTGCTTCCGACACTTCTAGGGCATCGGTATTCCGAGCCCCTGGAGATGACTCTAAGTGGGCTCCTTCGGTTGGAACATTTGGCGTTATCGGTATTCCGATAACCCAACATGTTCCTTCAGCTGACAGTTGTAATAGACAATCAACTCTTTAGTTTTCTTATTTTCCAACCAATGACGCATAAAGTCACATCTCAAGACAGTTAGTTAAGAGTGTTGTATGACTAAGATTACTCTTGAAATATTTAGGATATCGGTATTCCGACTACCTAAATGCTTCTTTAGCTGACAGTTGTAATAGACAATCAACTCTTTAGTTTTGTTATTTCCACCCATTAACACATAAAGCTACATCTCAAGACAGTTAGAGTGTTGCATGATTAAAATTACTCTGAAATGCTAGTGGCACCCCATTTTTACCAAGTATGTAACAGCTGTAGGTACCAAGTCAACCCCTTCTACTTGTTGTTGTAATAGACAATTAACTCTTTGGTTTTCTTATTTTATATCTCATAAACATAAAAGCTACACTTCAAGATACTTAGTTTAACTGGTTACTCTGAAATGATAGAGATGTGTTGGTTTAGGGCAATTCAAGACTGTTCTTCAAGACATATTTACTTTGGTTTGTTAGGTACGCTTGACAGCTGCCTGTGCCGTCAACTTCAATAAGTCTAAGAGGGTGTACTAAAATTTGTCTGTAGCACGCATCACTTGATGTAGTCAACATTTAAATACGCCATTGAATACTGGTCCTCATGGTAAGCTTGAAAATTTCTCTGAAAGTAACTTCATTAAGTCTAAGAGAGAGTGTGTTGTTTTTAGATGTTAACACAACTTGTTTTGATTTCCTTAAAAACTATATTTCTTTCTTCTGTTCAACAAGACGATTATTTTGAGGTGTCACACATGTATGTAGCTCTAAGAATAGCTATACCGGAAGTGTCTACCGGAAGTAACATTTTTATTGGATATGTTAATAGAGTTTGACTTGCTGAACACCGTGCATGTGTTGGTTCTATCGTACATCTCGCCGATCTTCCGAGATAAGGGTTTGAAGTTTTTTATCTCAGTTTCTTGTAGACCTTGTTACGAAACATACATTTTTGAAGTCGGTTCCTTTCTATCACTTTCCGTTGAAAAGTTATAACGATTTAAAGTTTAGACCGGAAGTGGCCATTTTATTGTATATTCCAATTTGATTTGGCCTCCTTAACACCGTGCATGTGTTGGTTCTATCGTACATCTCACGGATCTTCCGCGATAAGGGTTTAAAGTTTTTTATCTCAGTTTCTTGTAGAGCTTGTTATGAAACGATATATTTTTGAAGTCGGTTCATTTCTATCACTTGTCGTTGAAAAGATACAAGGATTTAAAGTTTAGACCGGAAGTGGCCATTTTATTGTATATACCAATTTGATTTGGCCTCCTTAACACCGTGCATGTGTTGGTTCTCTCGTACATCTCACGGATCTTCCGCGATAAGGGTTTAAAGTTTTTTATCTCAGTTTCTTGTAGAGCTTGTTATGAAACGATATATTTTTGAAGTCGGTTCATTTCTATCACTTGTCGTTGAAAAGATACAAGGATTTAAAGTTTAGACCGGAAGTGGCCATTTTATTGTATATACCAATTTGATTTGGCCTCCTTAACACCGTGCATGTGTTGGTTCTCTCGTACATCTCACGGATCTTCCGCGATAAGGGTTTAAAGTTTTTTATCTCAGTTTCTTGTAGAGCTTGTTATGAAACGATATATTTTTGAAGTCGGTTCATTTCTATCACTTGTCGTTGAAAAGATATAACGATTTAAAGTTTAGACCGGAAGTGGCCATTTTATTGTATATTCCACTTTGATTTGGCCTCCTTAACACCGTGCATGTGTTGGTTCTCTCGTACATCTCACGGATCTTCCGCGATAAGGGTTTAAAGTTTTTTATCTCATTTTCTTGTAGACCTTGTTACGAAACATACATTTTTGAAGTCAGTTCCTTTCTATCACTTGTCCTTCAAAAGATATAACGATTTAAAAGTTTAGACCGGAAGTGGCCATTTTATTGTCTATTCCAATTTGATTTGGCCTCCTTAACACCGTGCATGTATTGGTTCCATCGTACATCTCACGGTTGAACCTGTTGTCTATTTTGTTTCTGAACTTCCTTCTTTTGTTTTGCCAGCGACCTCTGTGTGTTATTTTTAGAACCTACCCATATAACAATTGTGACGTTCTAGTCTGTCTAATATTAAACATATTAATTATTATGTCTTATGTCTACACTCTCATTTGTCGGCTCTAAAGGTTGGGGTGACGTAACTTTAAATAATGGAGTCTTCAACCATCTTCATCAGCGCACCATCTTTATGAACGAAAGCCGCCATTTTATAATGTCAGGGATGTCAGCTTAATGTATCACAGGTTAGACCGCCATCTTTCATCCCGCCATTTTCCGCCATTTTGGTTCCTCCGTTTTGGTTCCGCCTCTAATATTAATTATTATTTTGTAAATCATCCATTTGTCTAATAATAAACTTTAATTATGTTACATGTATGGTTTGTTTGTAATTAAAAGTCGTATATATATATACCAACCTAAAACAATAAATTAACAAGCGTCTGCTTAGCTTAACGGGTAGCATCGTTGCCTCCCATCTGAGTGCCCGGGGTTCGAAACTCACCTGCTCCAAATGGTTTTTTTCAAAATATAATAATTTAAAGTAATAGGTTAGACACTTTGGAATGTTTGCATGTGACTGTCTGGCCCAAGTCGTGTGACGTCACAGTTTCCTAGACAGGTCAATGACCTTAGAATGCAGAATAACACGGATGTGACTGTCTGGCCCAGGGCGTGGCTGGGCGCCGGCGCCGGGGCTGGCGCCGGGGCCGGGGCAGGCGCCGGGGCAGGCGCCGGGGGCAGGCGCCAGGGCGTGGCGCCAGGGCGTGGCGCCGGCGCCAGTGACGTCACTTCCTGTGACGTCACTGTCTGCTCAAAGTGTCCCATTACCTACTTAGGTTTTACTTATTAGATAATACAAATGTGGGTAAAATTGTTCGACCTGCCTCACAAGTCCTCAAGGAAAAGAAAAGAAGAATTCGATACACAGCAATTGCGTTATGGTAGCGAATTTTCATTAAACGCTCCAAATTTTCATAACTTTGTCATTTACTTAAAATGTTTAAAATTGGTTCATAGTAAAGTGCCTATAAGGGCAACAGGTCTACTTAATGTCATCAAAATAATTTTGTTATTTTCTAAATAAAGATTCAAAAAATAATAATAAAAACTGGGTTAATTGTTCTGACAAACGAACTCATACAAGCTATTAAATAGAGGAAGACATGTGCCAAGTATCATAAAAGTTGATTAATAATTTTTGAGTTATCGGCTGGACACACACATACACACACAGATATATATATATATATATATATATATATATATATATATATATATATATATATATATATATATATATATATATATATATCGACGTATCGGCTCCTGTTTTAAAGCCATTTTCAAGAGGTAAAGGAAATATGTAAGGACACTATAAAGCCTCAATTTGCCTACTCCTTAGAGCGGTGGACAAAGGTGGTTTGGGTTGTTGTAGCTCGATTACGGGGCCTCAATCTGCCTACTGCCCAAATTATTATACCCCCAGAAATTATCATCCTACCAGCAGACAAAGGCAACGCTACAGTCATACTCGACAAAACAGACTTTATACAAAAGATGGACAATATACTAAACAGCACAGACTCCAAACAAATCTCTAACGACCCTACAACTTATCCTAAAAAGAAAACCAAAACTATCATCAATAACTCCCAACTCAGTCCTGACCTCAAAAAGAACTAATCCCCCGCGAAAAATCATCCTGCATCCCAAGAAAATACGGTCTCCCGAAAATCCATAAGCCTGATATTTCCCTTCGCCCTATCGTAAGTGCCCACCGTTCACCCACACAAAACTTGCAAAACATCTAGCCAAAACTCTCCAACCATTAGTAGAAAACGCTACATCCTATGTCAAAAACTCCACCCATTTCATTGACCTTCTTCAAAACAACACCATTTCTCAAAACGACATCCTAGTTAGCTTTGATATAGTTTTCTTATTTGCTAATATACCTCTATCTGAAACCCTTTACATTCTCAAAAATAAACACAATATTTCACACGATACCTTAGCTCTTATTTCCTTTTTCAAAACAAATTTTACAAACAAGTTTGAGGTGATCCAATGGGTTCACCACTGTCTCCTGCATTGGCTGACATTTTCATGGAAAACTTCGAGACACAAGTCCTCAATTTATCCCAACTTAAACCAGCCTGTTGGCTAAGATACGTTGACGATATTTTCGCTGTCTGGCCACACGGTAAATAATCTCTAGACGAATTTCTTTCTTACCTAAATAACATCAACCCCCAAATCCAGTTCATCATGGAAATAGAAAATCATTTTTCTTTGCCTTTCTTAGATGTACGCGTCACTAAAAACCCAGTCAGAATATTTTCTTACACAGTGTACCGTAAACCAACCCATACTAATCGTTATCTTAACGCACAATCTCACCATCACACATCGCAATTAAATTTCGTGGTTCGAACAGTAGTGACACACTCCCTTAGACTAGCAGACAACAACAATAAACAGACAGAATAAAACTATTTAAAACAGACATTGCTAGAAAACGGATACGACAACAATCATATACTACGAAACACTAGAAACGCAAAACAACAAACCACTACACCATAAGAACAAACAGACAAAGTCCACACAACGACACCCAGCGTTTTTACCATACATCAAAGGTGTCACCGACAAGATCAGCCGAATTTTTAGAACCCATAATATCAAAACCGTATTCACAACAAAGCAAAAACTGCCAAATCTGATAAAAATTCCTTGTTCCGACTGTTCCCGAACTTATGTAGGACAAACAAATAGATGCATCTACAATAGAATATATGAACACACCCTCGCAGTTAGAAAATTCGACCCCTCATCGGCGCTGGCCATGCATCATATTCATACAGGACACAAAATAGACTACGATAATGCCAAAACAATAGCACCGGTTTACAACTTCAAAACGAGAATTATACGCGAAGCAATCAAAATCAAAAAACGTCTCAACTGTTTAAATAAGAGAGATGATGGTTTTCGCCTTCCGATTACTTGGGAACCTATTATATCTTCATTACAAACACAAAAAGAAAATAAATTTAATAGACAATTTCATTGCCCCATTATCTGTGTCAACAAATGCCGGTAATCCTCTTAGTCCTTTAAGTGCTATGGCCAAAGCCCCTGACTTAATAGACCGTGACCCCACTACTTTCACTGATAACGAAGCAGGTAGACGGAACGATACATATAATGCAGGACTTGCAACGAACTGTCAGACTTTAGAGACGTTCTCCAGCGAGATTTGGGGAGTAGGCAGATGGAGGCCCCGTAATCGAGCTACAGCAACCCAACCCACCTTTTTCCACCACTCTAAGGAGTAGGCTGATTGAAGCCTCAGAGTGGCCTTATATATTTCCTTTACCTCTTGAAAATGGCTCCTAAACAGGAGCCGAAACGTCGAGTTTTAATAAATTCTGGACGCGGTTCAACCCAAGAATCAAGTATATCTGATATATATATATATATATATATATATATATATATATATATATATATATATATATATATATATATATATATATATATATATATATATATATATAAATATATATATATATATATATTTGTGTGTGTAACCTTTTTAATAAATTAAAGTGATTGAAAGTACGCGTGTGTTAGCTGGTGTCCATTATAAAGTTAATAACATTCTTGTGGTTTGTACACAACAGGAAATAACAAAACGCAGCAAATACATTATAGTAGTGAATTTTCATAAGAATTGTACACTATTGTTAAGGAATATTTCTTTAAATTTAAATGGATCTTTGAGATCGGTTTTAGAGGTCCCAGTTTATGATTACGTCTAGAAATTTCTATTTTCTATGGAGCTAGAAAATCATAATTTGGTAGAGATATATGACACTTAAAAAATTGGGTTACAAATGTCATTATAGTTACAAAAGCCTTCCAGAAAAAATTAATTATTTATAAAGGGAATGTACGTGTCAAATTATCAATATGGCAGGTATTTTCCCTATTCATTAGGCTCATTAGGTTATCTTTCTTTAATTTAGTATCCACGCTGCGATTACATAGGTTTTACTATGGTTCGAGATTGAAGATTCTAGCTTAATGGGAAATTGATTTATCGGATTTGAAATATTTTTACGAAAAGTGTCTACCATAACGTTCTTGCTGCACCCAGACCCTTTTCAACACTTTTTAAAAATAACCATAAGACAAGAACAAAAAGTCGGCCATTTGTGAAACTAATAATGAAGATGGCTGTTCTGTGGCACCCCTTCCCTTTCCTTTTAGCCTCTGACATATCTCTTATTGTGTCATTGTTTTTTTTTTGGTTCGCTGTTTTGCCGCCGAGGCCGTGCCATCTGCTCTGTGGAGTTTCACAAATGGCCGACTTTTTGAAATTTTAAAATGCCGTTTTATATTGATTGGATTACATTGTGAATCGATTTTCTGGCACATTCGGTTGCGATGTTGTTGGACCACTGGTACAATAGATGAAACTCCCAACTTGGTCAACCTTTGTATAATTTTGACTTCAATTTTCGACATCATTTTGTTTTTCTTAATTCACTTTATAAATTTTGAAACTCCTTAAGAGTTTTCATGGGGCTTCGCTTGGCTGTGTAACCTTCTCTTACGCTTTTGCTCTGTAAGTTCTCCTCCACAGCTTTTCAATTTTCAATTTTTAATTTCACAGTCGACTTTTACACTTTTGTCAATTAACTTGATTTGCTTCAGTTTATTCTGATAATTTTAGCGTGTTTTTACTGCACGTTTTTGACTGTAATGTAGCTTTTGGCTTGTTTAATTGTTGCCTGTAGTTTTACTGCATCTTTATTGGCTTTTACTCCAGCTTTTAACCTATTTACTGTTTGACTGTAGATTTTTAACCTTGATGATTGCTGTAGTGTTTATCTTGAGATCATTGTGCTTCAACCGGCACACTTGCCTACCAGAAAACAACGTTTCCTGACATACCTTTTTATTGCCTTTTAGATTTGCCCCTGAGGATGGCTACTAGTTAGCCTAAACGCTTAGGGTTTAATAAAATTTACTGCCTGTATCAGAAAGAAGACTTTCATTGAGTATTTGAATATGTTTATCCCAGACCATAAGACGTTTAGAAATGAATTAGATATTGGTCGGTAATTGGTTGCAATCTTTCAAGTCACGTGGCATGACTCTATAGGAATAACTTCATCTTTTCTCAAGGCCGCAGGAAATACGCCCTACTGCAAACATTTCTTGAAACATATTGTCAGAATTTCAGCAATTACAGAGAAAATTCGCTTCAATAAACACGTCGTCATGCCATACATATCCACAGATAACTTGCTTCTAGGGAATTTACCATATCACATAATTATTGTTAAATCTCCCCGACTATGCCGTTAATGATGTCACCGAAAACTTTGCTCAGGTATCCCCGTTTCTAGTTTGCTGTTATTGACGCAGTTCGTCCTCGACTTTCCAAAGTCCCTATTTAGGCTCTAATACAGAAAGAACAGTTACTGAAGTAACAAAATCCATTTCTAAAAAATTAGATAATGAAAATAAGTGCATTGGAGTTTTTTTGGACCTAGCTAATGCATTTGATACTATTTCGCACGTAATTTTATTGCAGAAACTTGAAAATCTTGTTATAAGAGGAATCTTTCTGCGCTTATCCAAATCTTATATATCCAACCGCCGACCGAGAGTTAAAATTAACGATTTGTGTAGTAACTACGGCCTTAGCACATGTGGAGTGCCTTCGGGAACTGCTCTTGGTCCTATTTTGTTTCTAGTGTATCTAAGCAATTTGCTAAGTGTTATACCTACAATTAACGCACGATATTTAGGTGTCTTTAGCGATCAAGTGTTAACATAGAATTTTCACACATATTATATAAATAATTATCTGAGAAAAACCGTATATATATATATATATATATATATATATATATATATATATATATATATATATATATATATATATATATATATATATATATATATATATATATATATATATATATATATATATATATATATATATATATTTGAGCAATTAAAGAACATTTTATCGTGGAGGTGGCCAAAATGCGTCTATATTGGTATTGTTCAATCAATCCTAAGTTAAGCTATCATAGCCTGGGAAAATGCATACGAGGGACACCAAAGATATCTTAACCTAACACAAAAATGGATCATCAAGACAATGCTAAATAGGTCAATATCCTGGTATAAAAGTTTTTCACGTATATTTTCCGTGTCAGACCTCTACATATTCTCATTTTGTAACCATGAAAAGATTCCCCATTTATCATTTACCTATTTCTCATGATATTACAACAAGATCAATTACCTTAAGCAATGTAACAGTTCCCTTTAGATCCTTAAATCTTTGACAGCGGCATATTTCATACACTGGCCCACTAATATACACTTGACATCTGCCGGCCAGGCAAAGAACACCCGAGGCCCGATGACTATAACTACGTGAGACAGTCTAATTAGTAACCGGCATCAAGATTTAACATCCTTCTTGAATATATGTGGTCTAAATTATAACCTGAACTCCGTCCACCGTTTCCTCCAGGCTAATAGGCCCCAAATCCTTTTCCTCACCGAAACCCAAATCAGTGCCAACACAGCCACTAATCGCCTTAATTTCCTGAGGTATGAGCTCCTTACTTCCTTTAGATTGCATAGAGGCGTGTGCGCATACGTCCTTAGCAATCTACCCTGCACCAGACGCCCCAATTTAGAAGCTGGAAGAGAATATATACTATTGATAAAACTCTCTGTCAGGGCTGCAACTAAATTCATCTGTTGCATTTACGGGTCAGCTTCTGACAACAACTTTGTCCAGATCTTTCACTACCTTTCAAAAAAAAAAAACGACTATCTGATTTCGGAATATCCTTCCTTCGAAGTCACTATTCTTGGTAACTTCAATGTCCATAATAAGGAATGGCTAGGATCCTCAAAAATCGATCCACAATAAGAGCAGCGGAGACCTTTGCAGTCAGCAATTCTTTAGCTAATATAATTCAGCAACCTACTTGCTTTCCTCGCATCTCAACGCGCAGCTCAAATCCCTTGGATCTCCTTCTTACTACAAAACCTGAATGCTATAAGATCAGTCACCGCCCCACTTGGTGGCTCAGATCACGGCATGGTCACTGCGCAATGCAACTTGAGGTCACACAGTCATCACACCGACGTATCATTTGGCACTACAACTTTGCAAACTGGGACGAAATGCGGGATTATATTTCCTCATTTCCGTGGGCGCCTGCCTGCTTCTTTCATCCTGACCCCTCTGATATCTCACAAAACGTCACCGAAATTATCCAAGCTGGCATGAAATTATTTATTCCATGTACACAGAAAACCTCTTCAGCCACTCAAAAGCACTGGGTCTCTAGATCCTGTGAAAAGGCGAGACTTGAAAAGGTCAAAGCTCAAAATACGCTTCTACACAATCCCAGTCAAGAGAACCGTCAATCATTTAACGACGCAAGAAACCGCTATGTCAGCATTCTTTCTGAGGCAAAAAAAACTCGATTAATAACCACATTAAAAACAAAGTCCTATTAAGCTCCAGCGATAGCAAACCCTACTGGACTCTTGCTAAATCTATTGGGAATAATTTCTACAAGAGCACGTTCCCACTTTTTGTCTCAGGGGATGAAATTGATTCTACCGCCCTGGGCAAGGCTAAACTTTTTGCTTCGTTATTCGCCGGAAATTATACTCTCAACCCACCTCCAAATGTTCAACCACCAAGAGTCCCCAGTGTTGCGCATAAGATAACGGATATCATTTTCAAACTAAAATGGCACGAAATATGCTCTGTTCTCTTAATACCAAGAAAACCTCTGGCCTTGACGAAATCCCAGCAACTGTTCTCAAAAAATGCGCACCAGAACTTGCTTCTGTCCTGACTCGTCTGTTTCAGACATCTTACAATAGAGGCATATTCCCTAGTAACTGCAAACCTGCTCGAGTACAGCCCGTGCCCAAGAAAGGAGCCAAAGCGCTTCATAGCAAGTATAGGCCTATTTATCTCCTTTAGGTCGTCTCTAAAGTGATGGAAAAGTATATAAACACTGAATTACTAAAATTTCTTGATAAACACAGTCTAATCCACAACAGGCATTATGGATTCCGTCAGCGCAGATCAACTGCCAACCTCCTTTCTTTGTCACCCATTCTTGGAACAAGTCTATGGGACTGCACGGCGAATCCTAGATTGTCGCTCTAGACATATCTAAAGCATTCGACCAGGTCTGGCACGCAGCGCTGCTTAATAAACTTCCGGCCTATGGCCTACCACCAAAACTCTGTACCTAGTTGGCAAATTTCCTCTCCACCCGGAGCATTTCTGTTGTCGTGGATGGCCATTCCTCAGTTTAGAGGAAACTGTATTTAATTAATGCAGGAGTTCCTCAAGGTTAAGCTTTAGCTCCTACTTTGTTTCTTCTCCACATCAATGACCTCTTCTCTAGCACATCCAACCCAGTTCACAGTTATGCGGACGACAGCACCCACCACTCAACTATACAATATTCTAAGCCTGTCTCTTTAGCTCAATTAGATGAAGCTCGCAGACTCATGGAGGTTTCTGTCTCCGTGGATCTCAAAAAAATATTAGGCTGGAGAAGTAGAAATCTTGTACAATTCAACCCCACCAAATCACAGTCTTGCTTTATTTCTCATAAGAGATACACCAGCCCTAGACCAATCACAATGAACAACGAAGTTATTCAAAGTAATCAGTCCTTTTCACTTGTTGGCATTTCTGTGGATCGAAATCTCAATTGGCACCATCATGTCACATCAATTGCAGAAGCGGCTGCTAAGAAATTAGGTTTTCTCTCCCGGGCTCGCAAATACTTTTCACCAGCTAATGTCTATACCTTATATACTTTACAAATAAGGCCAAACTTCGAATACTGCTCCCACATCTGGGGTGCTACTGCCGCTTCTACACTCGCTATCTTGAACTTCATTCAGAAGATAGCTATACGTCTCATCGGTGTCTCTACCCTCACCCAAAGGCTGCCATCCCTTGCCCACCGACGTGCCGTTGGTGACCTCTCTCTCTTTTGTATAGATATCTGCACGGGCACTGCTCGGAGGAGCTTTCTTCCATAGTTCCTCCACCTGCTGCCCCCAACAGATCTACCAAGGAACAGAGCAAATGCACCCTTTTACTGCCCAGGCCACCAGATATAGAACATCTTGTTATGCCCGCTCTTTTGTCCCGACGACTTCCAAATTGTGGAATTCCTTGCCGACACATGTTTTTCCTTCTCCTTCGAACCTCCAAACCTTCATGACCAGCATTAACAAGTTGCCTCTTTCCTCCTTGTTGACACCCACGGTACGATAGTATTTAGGCTGTAAGCCCCCGTGGTGTGTTGTTGAAATACAAAAAATAATTAGATCGACGTTAAAAAAACAACCCATAAAAAGAAATGTGAGTGTTCTATAAACATTTTGAGTGTGGCTATTTTCTCTCCGACGGTAATTAAGAACAAGATCTAGTTTGTTTTAAATATGTTAACAGCTTATTAATTTATTTGCTCTCTAATTTTTCCTTGAAGCTAGAGATACTTACGTCCAAGCAATGTCGAAACCAAATTATCAACGTAGATAACTTAATATTATTGTTACTGTCTACTCGTAAACTGTTTGGGGTGTGGTCTTTTAAATTATTAGTTTTCTTCTTGTAGTAACTGTTTTTTAAACTGCGTAATATTCTTATGTATTTAAAATTAATTTATTGCCAATTATAATATCCGGTTAAGAAAACTGCGTGATATAATTTCGATTGGGTTATAATGAAGCAGTAAGGTCTTGTTCTAAAAAAACAAAAAATGCAATGACTATCGGCAAATAATTTGTACTCAAGAAATTGCAGAATAAATATAAAAAATAAGGCAATCAATTTCAAGGTGAGATTTTAAAAACAATTAGAAAATTCCAATGGTAGTTTATAAACCCATAAACAAATGTTCCGAAATGCAGTGCATTAAACCGATTTTTTTTAATTTCAACAACACACCACGAGGGCTTACAGCCTAAATACTATCGTACCGTGGGTGTTGACAATGAGGAAAGAGGCAGCTTGTTAATTCTGGACTTGAAGCTTTGGAGGTTCGGAGGAGAAGGAAAAACATGTGCCGGCAAGGAATTCCACAACTTGGAAGTCCTCGGGACAAAAGAGCGGGCATAACAAGATGTTCTAAGTCTGGTGACCTGGACAGTAAAAGAGTGCATTCGCTCTGTTCCCCTGGTAGATCTGTTGGCGGCATCAGGTAGGGGAACTATGGAGGAAAGCTCCTCTGAGCAGTGCCCGTGCAGATATCTATAAAAGAGAGAGAGAGGTCACCAACGGCACGTCGGTGGGCAAGGGATGGCAGCCTTTGGGTGAGGGTAGGGTCACCGATGCGACGTATAGCTCTCTTTTGAATGGAGTCCAGGATAGCGAGTGTAGAAGCGGCAGCGGCACCCCAGATGTGGGAGCAGTATTCGAGGTTTGGCCTTATTTCTGAAGTATATAAGGTGTAGAGATTAGCTGGTGAAAAGTATTTGCGAGCCCGGAAGAGGAAACCTAATTTCTTAGCAGCCGCTTCTGGAATTGATGTGACATGTTGGTGTCAATTAAGATTTCGATCCACAGAAATGCCAACAAGAGAAAAGGACTCATTACTTTGAATAACTTGGTTGTTCATTGTGATGGGTCTAGGGCTGGTGTATCTCTTGTGAGAAAGAAAGCAAGACTTAGCTTTGGTGGGGTTGAATTGTACAAGATTTCTACTTCCCCAGTCTAATATTTTTTGGAGATCCACGGAAACAGAACCCTCCATGAGTCTGCGATCCTCATCTAATTGGGCTAAAGAGACAGGCTTAGAATATTGTATATTTGAATGGAGGGTACTTCGTCCGCGTAACTGTGAACTGGGTTGGATGTTCTAGAGAGGAGGTCATTGATGTGGAGAAGAAGCAAAGTAGGGGCTAAAGCTGAACCTGGGGGGACTCCTGCATTAATTAAATACAGTTTAGAGAAATGGTCATCCACTACAACAGATATGCTCTGGTTGGAGAGGAGATTTGCTGTCAGGTACACAGTTTTGGTGGTAGGCCATAGGCCGGAAGTTTATTAAGCAGCGCTGCGTGCCAGACCTGGTCGAATGCTTTGGATATGTCTAGAGCAACAATCTGGGATTCACCGTCTTGTTCCAAGAATGGGTGACAAAGGAAAGGAGGTCGGCAGTCGATCTGCGCTGACGGAATCCATACTGCCTGTCGTGGATCAGACTGTGTTTTTCAAGAAAGAAAGTTACTTAAACCACTTACTATAAATCTCAGGCACAGCATGATGCTTTGTCTCAGGAACAACTGAGCTTTTTTATTATTATTGTTATTTCAACAACACACCACGAGGGCTCACAGCCTAAATACTATCGTACCGTGGGTGTCGACAAAGAGGAAAAAGGCAACTTGTTAATTCTGGACTTGAAGGTCTGGAGGTTGGAAGGAGAAGGAAAAACATGTGCCGGCAAGAAATTCCACAACTTGGAAGTCCTCGAGAGCGGGTATAACAAGATGTTCTATGTCTGGTGACCTGGACAGCAAAAGGATGCATTCGCTCTGTTCCCCTGGTATATCTGTTGGGGGCAGCAGGTGGAGGAACTATGGAAGGAAGCTCCTCTGAGTATTGCCCGCGCAGATATCTATAAAAGAGAGAGAGGTCACCAACGGCAAGTCGGTGGGCAAGGGATGGCAGCGTTTGGGTGAGGGTAGGGTCACCGATGAGACGTATAGCTCTCTTCGAAATGGAGTCCAGGATGGCGAGTGTAGAAGCGGCAGCGGCACCCCAGATGTAGGAGAATTATTCGATGTTTGGCCTTATTTGTGAAGTATATAAGGTATAGAGATTAGCTGGTGAAAAGTATTTGCAAGCCCGGAAAAGGAGCTACTATTTAACGTCATTACAGTTTTGGAAAATCTTGAGCACGGTTGACGTGTCGATAACAAGGTGCCGAGAATGACATTGTCGACTATAAATTAGGAAATTAGGGACGACAATGTCAGTTGGATTCAAACAGTTACTAAGTGAACCCTGTGACAAGCACTGACAAATACACTTGGCGAACCCACATCACCACAACACATTTAAAAATAAACCTGATGATCGTTTCACCAACCAAATTAGCGTCATCAGAGGATGAATAATTATTCTGAATAATCCCAGAATTATTCATCCTCCGATAACGTTAACTTGGTTAGTGAAACGGTAGTCAGGTTTTTTAAATGTGTTCTGGTGATTTGGGTTTTCCAGGTGTACCTATTATTCAAAACTTGGTTAATTTTCAACAAGTTTACAAAATTCTTTTTGGCTCACATATATATCTCGATTTACATACTCAGAGTTGTCGTTTTCCTCATTTTCACTCCTAAGAGTAAAATATGTACGTACGAGTTTTCTAGAATTGTCAAAATATAATTTTTCTTAGAGGTGTGTGAATGTAGCCCCAGTTGGAAAATAACAGCTCGAGTTGCGCTTAAGACGCTGGTATTTTAAGTAGTCTCAGCTAAGTTGGCTAGAGCTGAACATTTCATTTTAACCATTCTCCAGAACACGAGGGTAGGTAAGCCGTTGCTGGACTCCTTTAAGGAAAATGCGTCTTTAGTTTTTATTATTAGTGAATTTTCTTAAGAAGAAATACTGAGGAGGTTTGCATATCTCCGAAAATAACAAAGTTATGGTAGCCAAATTTGGTACTTAAGTTGACATTATTAAACCTACTCTACATGCAAAAAGTCAGATCTCTAAGTTGAAAGGAAAAAAATATAGATATTTAAAAAAATTGGGTACCACCGATGACCAGAGAAATGCACAAAACCAAAATATTTTGTGCGGATAACATGTCTATTGTATATTATAGACGAAGATCAAGTTTTCTTGGAGCTAAAAGGTCAATAAATAACAGAAAAATTACTTTGAAAATTTTATAGTTTATCGTCTTAAAATGTCAAAGTCGCGATTTGAAACGTCAAAATTTGAAATATTTAAACGGAGGACCTGAAACAAATACGGGCTATTGAAAGAAAGTGTCATAATAAATGTGGGCTACAAAGCCTTAAGTTACAGCTTCGACTATCATTGTCCTTCATTTTACTAAAATATTTGTAGAAAATTCATTTCAAATAGACCCTTTCTCTGATGATTTGGCAGTAGTTTCAGTTATAGAGTTTGTGGTTTAATAGTCTATACTTTTTCGCAAATTTTCGAAGAAAAAAAAACCGCTATTGAGAAGACCGCTACTTACAAATTTTAAAAATATTTCTTAAAAGGAGTACAAACTAGGCGCATCCGGGGTTGATTTCAGCTTTTACATGTTTAGATATATATCGGGTGGTGCATTTTTACTGTCAACCTCGATATAACCAATTATTATACAAGATGCGGTAAAATGTTATAAAACTTATTTATAGGGTGTTGTGCTGCATCTTATAAAATTATGTTGACAGTTATAGCGTGGCCCATAAGTCGTTGGTGATACAAGTTCTCTTTTTTTATGGAACAGCTCATTTATTGTAGCATAATTGCATTTTCCATCTAATTTTAATCCATGCTTGTAAGAAGCAAACAATTATATCGCCCAACAACGTTCGAGTTATTTAAATTGTCTAAATTTTCTACATTTTGGAACATATCCAAAATTGTTTTATGTTTTTACCAATGGAAATCGAGGCCCCATGAAAATGCATTTAGGGAGGTTTTCAACTATATTATTCGTCAAAAAAAAATCGAGATCCCATACACAGGACGCTCTCAAATGACAAAATATATATTTAACGTTAAAAACCGTTTTATGAAAATTTGTTACAATAACGCACTTGCTGCGTCCAGACTAATGAATTTTACTAAAATATTTCCAGAAAATTCATTTCAAAGAAACTCTTTCATTAATTTCAATAACATTTTAAGTTTATTTTACGAAACTTTTTGTACATTTTCAAAAAATAAACTTATTTTGAGGAAATATGGTACATTGTTTCTACTATAATACAGGTTATACTGGTAACCAAATTTGATACCTGATTTCATTAAAAAAGACATATTTCATATTAAAAACATTTGTACAAGAATTCACTCCCATAACGCACTTGCTGCGTCCAGACTTTTCTACTTATTATATTGTACTGGTGATCTAATGATTCTTCTTTGTTTATGTAATATATTGAATCTTCAAAAATATGTAGAACACATGATAAGTACACTTGGAGAGCCCAAATCACCACAACACATTTTAAAAAGACCTGACGATCGTTTCACTAACCAAGTTAGCGTCATCAGAGGATGAAACATTCTAAATACTTAAAAAACTAACATCAACTTATATAGCGGATCTCAGGTAAAAAGATCGAACCGAGATGAGACGCTAGTCGTAGGCAAATTCCACAGTGTATTGTATTTTTATCGCCTGACCAGGTGTTTGCGCTATCCTTATTGCTTTATCTAAAAGTGTCCATCTGTAATAGTCTTGAGAAAGTTAAACGACCGCTAAATTAACAACGGTTCCTTTGGCGGCAATAACTGTATACTTGTTATCGGTAAAAACGTGCCGAAAACGTGGGAATTTTATTTAGCAAGGTAATCTATCAAGTGACTCGTAATTGGCGCTGGTGCACTGTTCATACATTCTTTGTTGCAACTATATTTCGCAATATATACGCTCTCAAACCCATTCAGCTGACCTGGTTTTCTAACTTTTTTTATTAATTTCAGATTTTCTTTATCAACGTGATGATTACTATCCCAAATATGTCGGGCGACGGCAGACTTATCTACAGTACCGTAACGTAATTGGGATATGCGTTCTTTGAATCTGATTCCAATCGATCTTTTTGTTTGTCCGACGTATTTAAGATTACAATCTTTACAACTTATTTCATAAATTCCCGACATTTTTTCCGCGCTATCCTTGTCTTTTGGATTACCTAGCAAGTTTTTTAAAGTATTTGTTGTTGAAAATGCTACCTGTAAGTCGACTTTTTTAAAAATGTTGTCTAGACCCCTCGTGATTCTAGGTTCAAATGGTAAGCAAACAAAGTTTTTTTCCGATTTTTCTCTTCTGAACGTCGTTGATTCCGTCACCATTTTCTTTGTTTTCTGTTTGTTGATTAATTTTTCCACTAAGCCAGCAGTGTATCCGTTATATTCGGCCACGTTCCTAATATAATTTTATTCTTTGGTATATCTACTTTTGTTTAAAGGAAAATTAATTAACCGATTTACTAAAAAATTCAGACTGGCCTTTTTTTGTGCGTACGTATGATGTGAGTCGCTCGGGATGTAGCTTAAGGTAGTGGTTTCTTTTCTATAGACATCGAATTCTAAAGTGTCTTTATTCTTGATAACTAGTACATCTAGAAAGGGTAGTTTATTATTAGTTTCTAATTCGTGGGTAAATTTTATAGAATCAAATTTATTGTTTAATTTGGCAATAAAATCTTCTATTCTGCAAATGTTTGTGTCAAACACCGCGAAAATATCATCTACGTAACAACACCACACTCTAGGGAAATAACCACTTTCACTTTCAAGATCCGTTTCAAATCTGCTCATGAAAAGGTCTGCAATAAATGGCGATAGCGGATTTCCAATTGCCGTGCCTTGTGTTTGTTGAAAAAATTCATTGTTGAATTGAAAAATATTTTGTTTGATGCAAAGGTTTGTTAGAGTTAAATACTCCCTGCAGACATTTTCATTTATGTTATTAATTTTTAGCAACTGCTCTAAATATGTTAAAGTTTGCTCCGTGGGAACGCTAGGAAACAATGATATGAACCTCATTGTTTCCTAGCGTTCCCACGGAGCAAACTTTAACATATTTAGAGCAGTTGCTAAAAATTAATAACATAAATGAAAATGTCTGCAGGGAGTATTTAACTCTAACAAACCTTTGCATCAAACAAAATATTTTTCAATTCAACAATGAATTTTTTCAACAAACACAAGGCACGGCAATGGGAAATCCGCTATCGCCATTTATTGCAGACCTTTTCATGAGCAGATTTGAAACGGATCTTGAAAGTGAAAGTGGTTATTTCCCTAGAGTGTGGTGTCGTTACGTAGATGATATTTTCGCGGTGTTTGACACAAACATTTGCAGAATAGAAGATTTTATTGCCAAATTAAACAATAAATTTGATTCTATAAAATTTACCCACGAATTAGAAACTAATAATAAACTACCCTTTCTAGATGTACTAGTTATCAAGAATAAAGACACTTTAGAATTCGATGTCTATAGAAAAGAAACCACTACCTTAAGCTACATCCCGAGCGACTCACATCATACGTACGCACAAAAAATGGCCAGTCTGAATTTTTTAGTAAATCGGTTAATTAATTTTCCTTTAAACAAAAATAGATATACCAAAGAATAAAATTATATTAGGAACGTGGCCGAATATAACGGATACACTGCTGGCTTAGTGGAAAAATTAATCAACAAACAGAAAACAAAGAAAATGGTGACGGAATCAACGACGTTCAGAAGAGAAAAATCGGAAAAAAACTTTGTTTGCTTACCATTTGAACCTAGAATCACGAGGGGTCTAGACAACATTTTTAAAAAAGTCGACTTACAGGTAGCATTTTCAACAACAAATACTTTAAAAAACTTGCTAGGTAATCCAAAAGACAAGGAAAGCGCGGAAAAAATGTCGGGAATTTATTAAATAAGTTGTAAAGACTGTAATCTTAAATACGTCGGACAAACAAAAAGATCGATTGGAATCAGATTCAAAGAACACATATCCCAATTACGTTACGGTACTGTAGATAAGTCTGCCGTCGCCCGACATATTTGGGATAGTAATCATCACGTTGATAAAGAAAATCTGAAATTAATAAAAAATGTTAGAAAACCAGGTCAGCTGAATGGGTTTGAGAGCGTATATATTGCGAAATATAGTTGCAACAAAGAATGTATGAACAGTGCACCAGCGCCAATTACGAGTCACTTGATAGATTACTTTGCTAAATAAAATTCCCACGTTTTCGGCACGTTTTTACCGATAACAAGTATACAGTTATTGCCGCCAAAGGAACCGTTGTTAATTTAGCGGTCGTTTAACTTTCTCAAGACTATTACATATGGACACTTTTAGATAAAGCAATAAGGATAGCGCAAAGACCTGGTCAGGCGATAAAAATACAATACACTGTGGAATTTGCCTACGACTAGCGTCTCATCTCGGTTCGATCTCTTTACCTGAGATCCGGTATATAAGTTGATGTTAGTTTTTTAAGTATTTAGAATGTTCCATCCTCTGATGACGCTAACTTGGTTAGTGAAACGATCGTCAGGTCTTTTTAAAATGTGTTGTGGTGATTTGGGCTCTCCAAGTGTACTTATCAGTGCTCATCACAGGTTCCAATCTTCACTTAATGTAGAACACAATTGGATAATTCTTTTAAACCTTACTAATGCTTTCGGGGGAAAGTACGAGGTACCAGGCTATGCGGGTGACATTGTCATCATAGTCCGAGGAAAGGTTACACAGTCAGTGTAGGAGCGCATGCAGACAGCACTGAAAGTGGCGGAAAGGTGGACGGTTGGCCTAGGGCTCGGGTTGAGCCCCGAAAAAGCAACGTTCTCACCGTTTACGACGAGGAGGAAGTGGGAGAGCCACAGAACTCTCACTCTATACGGTAGAAACGTCCCAATGGCCAGGGACGTAAAATATATTGGGGTTGTATTAGACTCTAAGCTAACCTGGAATGGTCACGTTGAAAAAATACTGCGTAAGGCAGTTATGACCCTAGCCGTCACTAGGCGGCTATATGGAAAAACGTGTGCACGAAGACCTGGTATGGCCCACTGGCTGTACACAAGGGTGGTCAGACCATCGTTTACATACGCGGCACTGGCCTAAGGTGACACAATCCATTTGACAGTCTCGCGAAGAGAGGGCCAGCAGAACCATTTATGGGACCAGAATCGGTCCTGGGCCTATCAAAAGACACGGCCAGGAAAACATTAAGTCCTGGGGCAGGGAAAGGCACAAGGCATACTGGGCAGATTGTCCAGGGAGCAAACATGGGAAGTCATTAATTGGGCAACCCAGTCCAAAGAGAGCTGTGGAGCTGCTAAATATTAGCAGAGGACAGCTCAGAAACATAACAGCTCTTTTGACGGGACGCATGGCCACCAAGAAACACCTGCATAACATAGGGGGGGGGGGTTCGAGGAGGAGCTGACATGCAGACTCTGCGACGAGCGGGAGGAATCGGCCCAGCACATCTTGTGCGAGTGTAAATCTCTGGACCGCAGAGGCAACTGATCAACAGTCAGTCTAGACCGGAGACAGAGCAATATAAAACCTCATCCAACCAATTGCTGTGCAGACTAGTTCAAGGCACAGTGATTTTGGAATAAGTGGAGTAGAGACTAAGGGCATTCACAATAAGCCAAAGGCTGCGGTGCTATCGGGGCGGCAAAGACGAGAACGAGCCCTGAGGAAGATAAAAAAATGGGCCAACCAAGGCACATATGTGCCTACTATGACAAGCCAAAAATATTTTCCTTTATGTAGACAAAAAATCGCCTTCTCATAAAACATGGTTAGGTATAATAAATGCAGAATAATGTATTTATTTCCGTAAATCGCATATAAACACTTTGCATCGATTACTTACTCAATTTCCTATTACTTTTCTTGCCCTCTTGAACTGCTCTCGGTGCTAAAAGATAAAGATAAATGTCAGAACAAGATATGTTAGGCACTGATGCTAAATTCTGAACTTGACTTCGTACGTCTGGGGAATGGTTCTGACTGGTGAGACCTGGTTCGTTATTGGTATCAGTTCTTCAGAATTTTCTACATATTTCTTTTGCAGGTCCATAAAAAATATTTTTAAAACCTTTTTTTCCTGACGATACCGTATAAAGCGAAACCGGTTGCAGAAAAAAAGCACATGTGGAGCCGCAGAAAAAGTCTGTACGGCTGTATTTAATATAAAATCGTTGAATCAAGTCAGAGCAACAAAAACAACCTAATTTGCTATTAAAATTTAAATTTTCTATAAAAATTCATAGCATTTACATAATCTGATTAGACAACGTTAAGAAAAATTAAACATTAAAAAGATTAAAAAGAAAGAAACTTCACATATTTGGATTTGAACATGCGTCATCCCTGTGTATAAGAATCATTACGCGGGCTTAGACTAGACCCATCACAATTAACAACCAAGTTATTCAAAGTAATGAGTTATTTTCTGGCATTTCTGTGGATCGAAATCTCAATTGGCATCAACACGTCACATCAATTGCAAAAGCGGCTGCTAAGAAATTAGGTTTCTCTTCCGGGCTCGCAAATACTTTTCACCAGGTAATCTCTATACCTTATATACTTCACAAATAAGGACAAACCTCCAATACTGCTCCCACATCTGGGGTGCCGCTGCCGCTTCTACACTTGCTATCCTGGACTCCATTCAGAAGAGAACTATACGTCTAATGGGTGACCTTACCCTCACCCAAAGGCTGCCATCCCTTGCCCACCGACTTGCCGTTGGTGACCTCTCTCTCTCTTTTATACATATCTGCACGGGCACTGCTCAGAGGAGCTTTTTTCCATAGTTCCTCCACCTGCTGCCCCCAACAGATCTACCCGAATGCACCCTTTTACTTTCCAGGTCACCAGACATAGAACATCTTGTTATGCCCGCTCTTTCGCCCTCGAGGACTTCCAAGTTGTGGAACTCCTCCTGCCGGCACATGTTTTTCCTTCTCCTCCGAACCTTCAAACCTTCAACTCCAGAATTAAAAGTTGTCTCTTTCCTCCTTGTCGACACCCACGGTACGTTAGTATTTAGGCTGCAGGACCTCGTGGTGTGTTGTTGAAATAAAAAAAAACAACAACAACTAGGCTATGGAAGCACATAACAGGTTTTTAATGAAGGTGGTATAAGCTCGTTTATAAATTTATACTTTAACCTAGCAAATAACTTCTAATTGACATGAATGTTTTGCAAATATATTATCAATTTTCATTTCGGTATTTCGATCTGTTTTCGAGAAAATTCGATTCAACAAACATTAGGTTCTGATAAAATGAGAATGATAGTGATAGTAGTGAGTTTTCATAAGAATTGTACATTATTAGTAGGATATATTATTAAAACTAATTCGTTTAATTTAAAACCAACAATTTTTGTAAATTGGCAGCCTTGACCCACCTGGTTTCGCATAGAGATGGCGACCCTGTCGTTCATCGCAAAATGTTCTGGTAGGCTGGCAGCCTTGCTGTTGTAATTTATATGTGTGTTCTCGTTGTAATTATTATAGCGCACTGATGAGCTCTAACTAGAGCGAACCCGGTCTGCGTTTCTAACTATGGTGAGAATACATCAATACATTGTTCCCGTATTAGGGATTAAATGGGCCAGGGCTGACAATTGAAAAAAAAATGTTGGTTGGTTGTACACAGTCAGTATTTATAACATTTTGTGTCAATTTTAGAATATCTTGACAACTTGGTTCCGCATCGAGATGGCGACCCTGTCGTACATCTCACAATGTTCTCTGTAGGCCCTGTTAAAGTCACTCATGCGCCCTTGTACTAACCTACTGCCTGCTACTTGTAGCAATGCTTTGCCACATTCTTTTGCTGGCTGTGCCGTTTAAGGAATTCGTTACAGAGACGGCATTCCGGTTTACATTTTTTAATTCCAAACATTACACACAATCAACATTTAAAGATAATTAAAGCGTTTTATAAAAATGCACTGAATTATATTACGTAACCGTTAACTTACAACTAGCTGCAGTGTAATAAATCGACCTTTGAATTCAGAAATACTTATAAATTATCCCGGTAACTTGCGTAATAATAACCAGACTCTATTATAGTGGGTGTGTTCCAGTCCGGCACCTGGCGATTTAAAAAAATTACAAGTACCTAAGTAGGTTACGAAACGTTAGTACAGAGAGGTTTATTTCAGGTTCTATTGTATCAGCGAATTTTTCGTAAAACGAAAACTTCATCCATGAAGAGATCTGTATTATATATATATATATATATATATATATATATATATATATATATATATATATATATATATATATATATATATATATATATCGTATCGATAACTCAAAAAATAATAGGCTGATTTTGATTAAATTTGGTATGTACCTTCTCTTTGTAAGTGGCTTGGATAAGTTCGTTAGCCAGGAATAGTGGACCAGTTTTTACGAGAAAATTTTGGGTTTTCTTGCGGAAAGTAACAGAATTATGACAAACAAGTTTGCCATATATGTTTCTACTATCAAACTTACATCACAGGCCGAAATTAGAATCTCTATGTTGAAAGGAAAAAAGTAATATGCATTTTAAGGACAATAAGTTGGGTGCCACTGGTGATCAGAGAAAAGCATAAGAAGAAAAGATTTTGTGTGACTAACAAAACCAATTAAATATTACACAACCGTTAAGTTTTCTTAAAGCCAAAAGTTCAAGGAGTAGTAGAAGAAATATTTTGGAAATTTTATCATTTTTCTTGTTAAAACATCAAAGTCGCGATTTGAAACGTCAAAATTTGCAATTTTCAGACAACGAGTTTGAAACAAATACGGATTATGTAGAAGATATGTCGTAATAAGCATGTTTTACAAAGCCTTAAGCTTCAGCTTCAACCATCACTGCCCCTCATTTTACTAAAATCTTTTCGGAAAATCCATTTCAAATAGACCCTCTTTCTGATGCTTCGGGAGTAGTTTCAGCTATAGAGTTTATTGTTTAATAATCTACATTTTAGCAAATTTTTGTAGAAAAAATTCCTTATTGAGAGGACCGTGAATTTTAAAAAGATTCGTTGAAACGAGCGCGAACTAGAACCCCTAAAATTCTTATACGAAGTCAGTGTCAGTTTTTGTCTGTTTACACATATATAGGGTCACGCATTTCTACGGCAAAACTCAATCTATGCGTTATTATACAAGATATGAGAAAAAAGTATATACTTTTTTTTTCAACAACACACCAAGAAGGTTTACAGGCTAAATACTATCGTACCGTATGTGTCGACAAGGAGGGAAGAGGCAACTTGTTAATTCTGGACTTGAAGGTTTGGAGGTTCGGAGGAGAAGGAAAAACATGTGCCGGTAAGGAATTCCACAACTTGGAAGTCCTCAGAGCGGGCACAACAAGATTAATTATAGGGTATCTCGAGCTGCATCTTATAAACCTATTTTGACAATTACATGCTGGCCCATAAGTGGTTGGTGATACACACTTCTTTTTTTATAAATAGAACACCACCTTATGTTATTGAATTTTTGTGTTTTTCATCCAATTATAATGCATGTTTGTAAGAAAAAAATTGATATCGTTCATCGTTTTTGAGTTATTGCAACTTTTCACGTTTTTGGCACATATTTCAAACACACATCTCAAATTGTAATACGGCGTTTTTATCAATAGATATAATAGTATACAGGCACTCTCAAATAGTGGCCGAATTTAAAAAGTTTTCGCAGAAATGTTTTTAGTGTTTTTGTAGAAATTATTTTTGTAAGATTTTTGTGATATGTTGATAAATAATAATAAACGTTTAGTAAGTTATTGTAAAGAAATAATTTCGAAGCTCTGTGAAAAATATAATTTAGTATAACATTACTGAAGGCAATTTCTGCAAAAAAGGTAAACTTTTGTAAAAAAATAATTTTTCCAAATTTTCATAAATTTTTCAATTCCTGTCCTAAAGCTGTTTGTGAATAATTATATCTTGACAGGTGTGTAAATAGCTTGAAGAGGTTCGTTGGCCAGGAAAATCGGACCAGTCTTTTCTGGAAATTTTTGAAGTTTATATTTTTTCGGCAAATGTTTGTACTTTGTGGAACAACAAAGCTATTTTAATGAAATATGGTACATTGTTAGTGCTATATAGGTTATACTACCAACCAAATATCCTCCTTTTAAAAACAAGACGTATTTCCATTAAAAACATTTTTACGAAAATTCGCTACCATAAGGCGTTAGTACAGGCGTTATTGACATGCTACTATTGTAGTGTCAACTGTCTCCTGGCATATGGTCTGCTGTGTTGGGGCAGCTGTGTACATCTCCGGAGGGTTCTGTTGATGCAGAAGAGAATTGTCCGCACCATGTTTAGCCTGCCGTCTTCCGCATCTTGTAGACCATTATTTATGCGGTATGACATTTTAACAGTGACATGCCTATATATGCTTGGGGTACTTTGTGATGTGAGAAAAAATATTGCACTTTTAAGTACCTGCGGTAATATTACAGTGTATGAAACATGGCAAGCTAATGTTTTGTACGTTCCCTCTTATAGGATCGAACAGATTAATCGGTGACCTCGCAACACTGCAATACGCTTTTATAATCATTTACCTGACAGCGTCAAAAATTTGAACAGCCTCAGGAAATTTAAGCTTTCTTCAAAATAGTTTTTTTGAGATCATTTATTTTATTCTGTGGACGAGAAGAAAAAAGAAGAAAAATTGCGAACAAAACAGGGCCCAATATGCTGCCCTTCGGCACGCCGCTCGACACGGGTTGAAACCCAGACATATAGTTCTTACCTGCCTGTCGTATCCTGACAGCCTGACTTCTCCCAGGCAGGTAGCTTTTTAGCCATAAATATGCATTTTCTCATAATGTTCCAGTTTATGCAATAAAAGGAAATGGTTGACCGCATCAAACGCTTTCGAAATGTCGAAGAACAGGCCGGCGGACTTGGACCCACCATTTATGTAATCCAAGAGTGTCAGGTAGGTGCTAAGCATGGCATCCTGAGTTGACAGCTGCCCACGAAATCCAAACTGGCACGGAAACAGCAAATTGTATATCTCCGAAAAGGACCTGAGTCTTGGCAGAAATGCCTTCTCAAAGATGTTAGCTACTAATAAATTAGGTTTCGTCTTCCGGGTTCGCAAATACTTTTCACCAGTTAATCTCTATACCTTATATACTTCACAAATAAGGCCAAACCTCGAATACTGCTCCTACATCTGGGGTGCCGCTGCCGCTTCTACACTCGCTATCCTGGACACCATTCAGAAGAGAGCTATACGTCTCATCGGTGACCCTACCCTCACCCAAAGGCTGCCATCCCTTGCCCACCGACGTGCCGTTGGTGACCTCTCTCTCTCTCTTTTATAGATATCTGCACGGGCACTGTTCAGAGGCACCTTCTTCCATAGTTCCTCCACCTGCTGCCCCCAACAGATCTACCAGGGGAACAGAGACAATGCACCCTTTAACTGTCCAGGTCACCAGACATAGAACATCTTGTCCGCTCTTTTGTTCCGAGGACTTCCAAGTTGTGGAATTCCTTGCCGGCACATGTTTTTCCTTTTCCTCCGAACCTCCAAACCTTCAAGTCCAGAATTAACAAGTTGCCTCTTTCCTCCTTCTCGACACCCACGGTACGATAGTATTTAAGCTGTAAGCGAACGTGGTGTGTTGTTGAAATATAAAAAAGGCAAGTTTTCCTTGGCGCAAAAAGGTCAAGAAATACCATAAAAAAATTATTTTGTAAATGTTATAGCTTTTCTTCTTAAAACGCCAGACTTATTTAGACAAAGAGCTTGAATGTAAAAGAAATGCCGTAAGAAGTGTGTTTTACAAAGCCTTAAGCTTCAGCCTTAACCATCATTGACCTTCATTTTGCTAAACTATTCGCAGAAAATTTATTTCCAATAGACACTGTCTCTGACGGTTTTTAGAAACAGAGTTTGTGGTTTAATTGTCTATAAGTTTTAGCGAATTTTCGTAGAAAAAACTTAGATCCCCCTTAGAATCGATATCTGGGATCAGTTTAAGTTTTTATCTATTTACAAATATGAAACAAAAAGCAGAGTCATCCCAAAAACCACAAAAAAAAATAACAGAGTTATGCGCTAGAAACGTATTTCGACAACGAAGTTGTCTTCATCAGTAGCTATCGCTAAACCAGCTGTATGGGCAAAATTATCCTATTTTAAACTATACACTAAAAGTGATCTAATACCGATTCTGAAATACCAGATGATGTTGCAATACCGGATGATGTAATACCGGATGATGCAACGCCGTATGATGCAATATCAGATACCTTAGTGCCGGATGACGTAACACCAGATGACGTAACACCGGGTGACGTAATTCAAGGACTATTGTTGTGTCAGTGGATACGCCCAACCCAATCTCGAGTTTGAGATTTCTTGTTCGGAGGTTACTCAGTTGACTTTTCAGCAGTAAGCGATTCAATTCAGAGATAAACAAAATTATAGATATTGCGATTTGTCACAGTTTCTTCCGGACATTGTGCATAGATTAGTTAGAAGCATAGGTGGAAAATGCCAATAAGTAACATTACGGCATTAAAGCATGAATCCAAAGATCCACCCAAAAAGTTTGCTGCACTTCTTTTAGTGAATTTTCTTAAAAAAAATTCACTAATGAGGAGATCCCGACTTTTGAATTTTGAAAAAATTTCTTCAAATGACCGCGAACTAGGCCCCCTAGAACACATATCCGGGGTCCGTTTCAATTTTTATATGTTTATATATATATATATATATATATATATATATATATATATATATATATATATATATATATTTATATATATATATATATATATATATATATATATATATATATATATATATATATATATATATATATATATATATATATGTATGTATGTATCACACCGATAACTCAAAAAATAATAGGGCGATTTTGACTAAATTTTGTGGAAAAATTCCTTTTGCAAATGGCTTGGATAAGTTCGTTAGCCAGGAAAATCTGCCCAGGTTTTCCCGGAAAATTTTGTGTTTTCTTTCGAAAAAAAATTATATCTCCGGAATTAACAAAGTAAGGGCAACCAAATTTGGTACGCTAGTTAATATCCTTATAGGTAAGCCACCTACCAATTTAGCTATGTAGGTCAAAAGACAAAAAAGTTATAGGCATTTAAAGAAAAATAAATTGGGGTTTTCCTCAAAACGTCAAAGTTGCGATTTAAAACGTCAAAATCGGCAACATTTAGGCAAAGAACTTGAATCTAATACGGGATATGGAAATCAAATGTCTCAAGAAGGATCTTTTACAAACTCTAAAGTCTTAGTTTCAACCGTCATTGTCCTTCATTTTACTAAAATGTTTCCAGAAAATTCATTTCAAATAGACCCTTTCTCTGATGCTTGACAGTAGCCTTAGCTTTAGAGTTTATCGTTTAATGGTATATAATTTTTGTCGAATTTTCGTAAAAAATCAATAAAGCTCAATATATCCGTTATTATGCAAGATATGAAGAAAATTTGTATATATTAATTATAGGGTGTCTTGAGCTACATCTTAAAAAAATATTTCTACAATCACAGGATGGCCCATAAGTCGTTGGTGATACAAATTTTCTTTTTTTTTAATCAAACACGCCTTATGTTATTGCATTTTTGAATTTTTCAGCGATGCATGTTTGTAAGAAAAGAAATTCGGGACGCAGCAAGTGCGTTATGGTAGCGAATTTTCATTAAATGCTTCAAATTTGAATAGCTCAATTTGCTATTAACCTATAAGGTTGACCAAGAAACGAGTTTTTCCGGGAACACTTTAAGTTTACTTTTGGAAATTTTTGTACATTTTCACACAATAAAGTTATTTTTATGAAACATGGCACATTGTTTTTACTATATAGGTTATACTGGTAACCAAAATTGATGCCTGCTTTCTTAAAAAGGAAACACACATATTTGCAATTAAAAACATTTTTATGAAAATTCACTACCATAACGCACTTGCTGCGTCCAGAGTTTTTTTATGATTTTCTTACAAAAGGGTTAGAGAAAATATTCAAAGATAACAATTTGAGAGTTGTTTATAAAGTTGATAATTTGAAGAACCTTTTGGGGTGGACCAAAGGATACTATTGACTTCCGACGAAAATCGGGCATTTATCAAATATCTTGTAATAATTGCAAGAAAATCTATATTGGACAAACACGGAGATCAATAACAACAAGGTTAAAGGAGCACATAGCTCATTTCAGATTCAATAGAGCAGAAAAATCTAGCATTGCCCAACATATGATTGACTCGGGACATAAGGTAGGCGATAGTTCTTTTGAGTTGTTGAAGGAAACCACGAATTATTCCAATTTAGATGCTTTGGAAAGTTTAGAAATCCACAAGTGAATCCACCGAATTTGATCAATTCAGACAGGGGTCGGGTCAATTAAGCACTTTTTGAAATAGCACGAAATAATCCATGGTTGCTTTCAACATGAAGAGAATCGATATACATTAAACAAAATAAATCTCTAACCTTGGCTTCCTCGCTAATGGTAGTGGATATCCTCAAATGTAAGTATTCTTCATATATTTACTGCTTATCTCGTACTTTCTTACGTTAAAAACTTGATGTAACGTCTCTTCTTTGTTTTAGCGGCAAATTGAACTTTCCTTGCACAATTTATACTTTAAAATATTTTATTCTTAAATGGGAAGCAAGAATGACGCTCTCTGGCATCTCAATTTCATCAACAACCAACAATAAATCATAACAAAAGCGGAAATGTTGCCCAAATTCATTTAACATTTGGTGTTTCCTGTCTGATCAGAGCATTCTCTCTTCCAATTAATTAATACATGTTTGACAGATATTCTCCTTGGAACCGTCGAGTAAGTTGAATATTCTATTCTTAAAATTGACATCTGACCTAACCTTATTTCTACATAACATAACCAACAATAATTTTCTAACATTAATTCATTTTTTTATGCTGTAATCTTGATTTAAAAGTTCCAGAACACTAAACACTGTTTTTAGTAACTTCCAGTTCATTGTTTTTTTACAAACACAGACACATATATGGGTACATTTCAGTTCATTGTTCACATAAATAAAACTAAATTTACATATTGAAAACATCATACAGGGGTTTGTTTTGTTCATTATCCACTGACACAACAATAGTCCTTGAATTACGTCACCTGGTGTTACGTTATCCACTGTTACATCATCCGCTATTGATATTGCATCATATGGTGTTGAATTATCCGGTATTACATCATCCGCTAGTGAGGTATCTGATATTGCATCATACGGTGTTACATCATCAGGTATTTCACCACCAAGTATTGAATCATCCGGTGTTGCATCATCCGGTGTTACATCCTCCGGGGTTGCATCATCCGATATTACATCATCTGGTATTACATCACCCGGTATTGTATCATCGTCCGGTGTTGCATCATAGAGATTATATAATTTTTAGTGTATTGTTTAGGTATATAAATAGGATAATTTGGCCCATACAGTTAGTTTAGCGACAGCTACTGATGATGACAACTTCGTTGTCGAAGTTACGTATCCAGCGCATAACTCTATTTTACTATTTTTGTGTTTTTTTTCCAACCCCAGTCTTTTATTAGTGAATTTTCTTTAAAAAATTCACAAATGTGGAGATCCCGACTTTTGAATTTTGAAAAAATGTCTTCAAATGAGCGCTAATTAGGCCGCCAGAACACACATCCAGAGTCAGTTTCAATTTTTATATGTTTATATATATATATATATATATATATATATATATATATATATATATATATATATATATATATATATATATATATATATATATATATATATCGATATATATATATATATATATATATATATATATATATATATATATATATATATATATATATATATATATGTATGTATGTATGTATCACACCGATACCTCAAAAAATAATGGGCAGATTTTAATTAAATTTGGTGAATACCTTCCCTTTGCAAGTGGCTTGGATAAGTTCGTTAGCCAGAAAAATCGGCCCAGGTTTTCCCGGAAAATTTTGTGTTTCCTTTCGAAAAAAAATTATATCTTCGGAATTAACAAAGTAAGAGCAACCAAATTTGGTATGCGGGTTTACCCCATTGCTATTTAAGTTACCTATCAAAATTTAACTCTGTAGGTCAAAAGACAAACAAGTTATATGCATTTAAAGAAAAATAAATTAGGGTTTTCCTCAAAACGTCAAAGTTGCGATTTAAAACGTCAAAATTCGCAACATTTAGGCAAAGAACTTGAAGCTTATACGGGCTATGAAAAGACAATGTCTCAAGAAGGATGTGTTACAAACCCTAAAGTCTTAGTTTCAACCATCATTGTCCTTCATTTTACTAAAATATTTCCAGAAAATTCATTTCACCTTTTCTCTGATGCTTGGCAGTAGCCTTAGCTATAGAGTTTATCGTTTAATGGTATATAATTTTTGTCGAATATTCGTAAAAAATCAATAAAGCTTAATATATCCGTTATTTTACAAGATATGAAAAAAAATTGTGTACCTTAATTATAGGGTGACTTGAGCTACATCTTAAAAATTATATCTACAATAACAGACTGGCCCATAAGTAGTTGTTGATACAAATTTTCATTTTTTTTATATAAATATAATGCATGTTTGTAAGAAAAGAAATTCTGGACGCAGAAAGTGCGTTATGGCAGCGAATTTTGATCAAATGCTTTATATTGAAATAGGTCATTAGCTATTAACCTATAAGGTTGCCAAGAAACGAATTTTTTCGGAAACACTTTAAGTTTACTTGCGGAAATTTTTGTACATTTTTAAACAATAAAGTTATTTTGATGAAACCTGGCACATTGTTTTTACTATATATGTTACACTGGTAACCAAATTTGATGCCTGCTTTCTTAAAAAAACACATGTCTGCTATTAAAAATATTTTTATGAAAATTCACTACCATAACGCACTTGCTGCGTCCAGACTTTTTACAAATATACAGGCTGGCGCATTTCTACGGTAAAATTTTTATGTGTATATATATATATATATATATATGTATGTATGTACCCGAGCGATAAATAAAAAAATACTAAACTAATTTCAATAAAACTCGGCAGAAATCTTCTTTGGGCGAAAACCGAGGTTGAGTTCGTTAATTAGCCTTTATGCTTAAGGTTCTTCGGTGGAAAATCAGGGGAAACTTTTTGAAAACGACATATTTTGTAAGTATCAGAGTAACGGGAATGAGACTTTACATGTGGCTAGTAGTGCAAATAAACCTATGTTGTAAATTTTAAGTAATTTGGTACACAATATTTCGAGTTTTTTTCAAATTAAAAATAAAATCCTAGACATGCGTTGAAACAACTTAGTGGTTAAAGTCCAATGCGTGACGGACAGAGTAGTTAATTGCCACACGTAGATTGTTTCAGACGACAGGTGTAAACCATACATCAACGGTAACCAAACTAAATATATACCAGGCATAAAACATACTACCCGAACCAATAATCGTGAAATCTCGGCCGGAATTATGGAAAATGACAAACGTCATGAAATCAAAAATATGCCAAGTGATTGTTATTTAACTGGGGATTCAGTAAATTATTAAAATAATTATATTTGTAGCTTTATTAACGGCCCCAAATACAGTTTTAGCGCGGCATTGATATATTATGCTACCGCATAATATAGCAGAAATGTAAACAAAATCAAACAGTCTCTATAAAAATGACTCTAAAATAGTTTCTTTTATCTTTAAACGTAAACATAATACGTCATATAAGACCAAAAGAGCCGTGGAATATGTTTCAACGGTAATTCTGCTAATTCTGTAATTAATTGTTACCTATACTTTGAATAAAATCTAATTTTTGTTTAAAACGCCTAAATAGAGTCTGAAATTAGAATTTTGTTATTGTTGATATTGAAGAAACCGGTTGATTAGGTTGACTAAAACGAAATCATACTGGCGATTAATAAGGATAACTAACTGCTACGTTTATAATTAGGCAGATACTTTACTTTACTAAATATGAATTAAGTTTCCTTCTGGAAATCTTTGGCATAACATTAATGAAATTTGTAATACAAGCGTCTTTCAAAGAGACACACTATCTACAGATATAGCAAAATTTAGTTCTTTAGCTTCATAGAAAAGTGAGTTTTGGGCAGTTTTCTCAAAAGGAGTTAGAACGCAAGATTTTTTGATAATATGGAGATATCGATGGTAACACTTTCGAAAGACTTTTTCAAATGTGCGCGTACTAGGACCTTTAAAACCGATCTTTAAGGTCTGTGTAAGTTTAAAGTATTGACTTTACTAATATGCCTTATAATAACAGTGTACAATTCTTATGAAAATTCGCTACTGTAACGCACTTGCTGCGTCCCGATTTTTTTTAATTTTAATTTAGAAAGCATGATATTATTTTGACTGAGGAAACTTGTAAAATTTAGCAAGTAATTTTATCAGCTGATGCTAACATCGATACTTTTAAGGTAATACAATAAATAAACAATAATAAAGAATGTTATTGTTAGCGAAGTAGGTGTGTAAAAGTGGCTATAGACCGTTACAAATGACACCGGCAGTAAAACTGATAACATAATGGTGTTTTTATTGTAATTTGACACATGACAACTTTTATAGCACTTTCTTCTGCGTATCTCATTACATAGATACATGATTATCGTTTTGGTGCTCTCTTCGATAATGAAATTCAGATACTAAAATCATCATCGACACCAATTTCATAGTACCTGACAACATATCACACAACGAATTAACATTCTTACATTTTTAAATTAGTTTATTTTAATTTGCAAAAATCGAGACGACACCGTCCAAATAGCAAATTTTAATGCGATTAAATCTAAATTTCAAGTTAATTATGTGCCCGTTTATTAAATATAGGTATGGTAGCAGATCTATTGGTAAGAATTTGAAATGTTCACAAAAAATACCATTTAAGTACGCTTTCAGAACCAAAACCACCACAAAACATTTTAAAAAGACTGACGATCGTTTCACTAACCAAGTTAGCGTTATCAGAGGATGAAATTTTTAAAGCGTTTCTCGACTAGAACTGTCTTTATATTCCGTGCAGGTACTTGACTTGAGGGTGGTTCATACAAATAAACTTTAACTGCTTATCTACCGGAAATTTTCTTTACCCGAATGTCGTTATCAGCATTCCCACGTTTTTTGTCGACATCTCTCGTAAAGTGCACAATGAATAAACTGCACATAGGCGGCGGTGCATCACCCCTTTCAAATGCCTCAATTGAACTCTACTTACCATCGATTAATGTTCTTGGTGCACTCAGAACGTGTATAAAATTTGATTTCTCTAAGTAAAAGTATTACGCAGATATTGATTTTTTTTGAAATTGAAAACCCCACTTTGAAGGCCTATAACTTCTCAGTGGTGCAACTTAGTATACGGGTAAGTTGCACTAAATCGCCATATTTTAGGTTTACCTACATGCCCCTGCCCTGTGTCGGTTCTTATGCGAAACACCCTGTGTGCATTTTAGAAAATGCAACGCTATGAAATAATTGATTTATCTTCAAAATTTACTAATTTTCCACCATTTAACTGGCCTTGTATATATTTTCATATAAGCAAGCCCAAATCGTCATATATGTTGGAATTTGAACTTCTATCACTCACCCTTGTGTAGGTTACCATTATTCTAGTAGCTACACACACCTGTAAACTTATATTCAGACACTTAATAAGTCAACAATTCGAGTATCGCACATTTATTTAGATTACTTAATATAACAAATGGCAAGAAATGTTTGTCGATAAAAGAGTAATAAAACAATTAAAATTTCAATAACATAATAATAAAATAAATATACAGTTCTTCGAGTTGTCAGAAAATTTATTAGCCAAACACAAAGTTTCCGAGATAAATATTCGAGGTTACCCCACTGAAGTAACTTGAAATTTAGACTATTGATCCTACATGCTTTCAGTGTGGTATTAAAGGAATTGCATTACACAATAGTACTTATACCTTTATAGAACACAACTAAATTGGACAGAATATGGAACAAATTCACATTCACTTGCACTTACAGAAAACTACAACTGAAAGTCATTCATCAGACCTCTTGACACTTCCCTTGTATGGTTGCACTCTGCTCTGCTTCCACGGACTTGATTTTGACTTCTAAAGCTATTTCCATATCCCGATGTCCGATGTTTGTCACCAACAGCTTGGATATTCTGGTTGTGAAAGCATACTTTGGCAAAGTGATTGTGTATCTGATAAATCGCAAGTTTTATTGTACACAGCTCATCTACCTACCATATGTTCAGGTTCAGATTTTCTGCTCTTCTCATACTTCTTGCAGCATTCACTTCTACCTCAGTAAAAAGCCTCAGATGTTGCGTACACAATTCTATAGATGTGCAGTATTCTTGCACTTATGATAGCGTATTATCAGTTTCCCTAATAATCCTTTGTTGTACTTGCTTGTTGTAGAGATCCAGAGTTAATGTATCTTTGATCGTTCAACCTGTGTATGGATTTTTATAATTATACAGATACATCCATAACTAGCGGATTGCTTCTTAAGTTCCGCTACAAAAGAGTAAATGATGTGGTTTTTGATAGAAGTTATAAAATTTTAACGTTTCCATAGTAATATTTGTCTTTGGCTTCATCAAAACAACCGAGAACATCTTCCAGATTATTTGCCTTCTCTACTGGAAAAGTGGTAAGTGGTAGTTTATATGGCATAATTTACTATTACTATTGAAGAACACAATTTTTTAGTTATATATTATACAATGTATGTGTACCTAAATCGTAAGATGATCGTCTTAGGCAAAATTGGCGAACCCTTCGTCCGTGTCAACTGTAATAAATGCCTTAAAGCTTGTCTTTTTACTGGGACTGGGTGGATCTTAGTTCTTGATAACCTGACACCATGTTTTAGTTGCTTCTGTACTCTGTGTTGTTTGTAAATACACGTTGTTCTCGGTGTTCACGTCACATTATTATCGTTAATTAATTATGTTAAAATATAACCTAACACCATTCAATATTCAAGTTGACATTAATTTACATTTACCTCTTACGTCTATCGGCGTATCGACATCGGCCATCTTCCCTTCGGTAAGGACATGCGCTCTATGCCCAAATATTAAATATAAAATTATGGGATGTGTTTACTACAGAACAGGTTACAGAATCGAACATGCAAAATAGTTCCTCTTATAATTCTAACCACTATATTTATACCGCAATCATCATCTATCTTCTTCATTAAATTTTATAGTTATATAATATTTTAAGGATATCTCGAGCACATTCTCAGCGAATATTCCGAATAATGATATATTCAAATATTCTTAGTGTATTGTTAAAGAATTTTCTTAAGATGTGATTGAATGAATGTACTTAGAATATTCAAGATGCAGTTTGAAATTCCATAAATATTATTAGAACATTACGAAACAAATATTCTGAAAAAATAATGTTCTTACAGTTAGAGAACATTCTGAGAATATATTGTGCTGTATGAGTTAGTTTTTTTTTCAGTTGAATTGCTTCACAATTGTTTTGGATTATGTGCACTAGGTATTTTTGAGAAAGAAATTATATTGCTAGTATCACCAACAAGTCTTTGACTTAGGTGATTTTTATCTTATTGAACAATTAGCTCTAATGGAATTTTTTTTTATAATGGTAGTATGGTTTTCAATCAGATATTCAACAGATTGGATGGTAGATAAGAAGATACATATTCTATTTTTTTTTTAATTTTGGAACTAAAAATTACATTTTTTTTTTAATTTTAACAACACACCACGAGGGCTTACAGCCTAAATACTATCGTACCGTGGGTGTTGACAAGGAGGAAAGAGGCAGCTTGTTAATTCTGGACTTGAAGGTTTGGAGGTTCGGAGGAGAAGGAAAAACATGTGCCGGCAAGGAATTCCACAACTTGGAAGTCCTCGGGACAAAAGAGCGGGCATAACAAGATGTTCTATGTCTGGTGACCTGGACAGTAAAAGGGTGCATTCGCTCTGTTCCCCTGGTTGATCTGTTGGGGGCAGCAGGTGGGGGAACTATGGAGGAAAGCTCCTCTGAGCAGTGCTCGTGCAGATATCTATAAAAGAGAGAGAGGTCACCAACGGCACGTCGGTGGGCAAGGGATGGCAGCCTTTGGGTGAGGGTAGGGTCACCGATGAAACGTATAGCTCTCTTTTGAATGGAGTCCAGGATAGCGAGTGTAGAAGCGGCAGCGGCACCCCAGATGTGGGAGCAGTATTCGAGGTTTGGGCTTATTTGTGAAGTATATAAGGTATATAGATTACGTGGTCCTATGATTTCACCTACTGCAATAACATAATCTTCTAATTTGCATGTTAATTATTATACCTTGCTCTATTTTGGGGAACGTATTTGTTGGTGTTGATTTTATTGCGTTTGTATAATTAGCTGTGGTGTCTGTGGTAATAATCTGTGGTTCACACTGATTTGTAGGCTCTACCAGATTTTGCTGGAATTCACTTTCTACAGAGGTTTCCATTTTTGTGTTGAGTAGTGTATTTGTCAAGTAAATGAAAATAACTCATTTAAAATATTCATATTTGGCGATAAAAATCATCAAGATAAAATGTTCATATATTTATCAAGGTGTAGTGGCTATTCGACTGAGACCCTTATTGCCTACTCTTAGGTTTCCTTTGAATGTTGTTAGGGCAGAAAGGGCAGAGGAATGTAAATAACTAGTATACCCACCTGATCGCGGGACACGTAGTTGTCACAGTGTATAAATTTCGTTATTTTAAACACACCGGTAACACTTTAAAAAAACGTTAAGCACTAACTTGAGGCTCTCCCCAGCCATTTCTGTTTAGCAAAATTTGCTGCTTTTTGCGCCCATTTTTGTATTATCAAAAATTTTAACATTGAAGCTAATAAAATTGGAAGCAACTGATTTTTGTTTGCAGGATTTTAGAAAAGCGACATCTGCACCTATTAATAAAATTTTACAACTTAACTTACGGTAAAATTCAAATCCGTTGACTTGGGAGTCATAAATCAATGAGTGAGGTTTGGAACGTGTGATAAGCACAGATAAGTACAATTTGGCGAACTCAATTCATCACCTGACATGATCTGACCTGACGATTGTCAGGTCTAAAGACTGCATTGTAATGAATTGGGTTCTCCAAATTGGACTTATCAGTACTCATTACGGGTTCCAAACTTCACTCATTTTACTATACCACCAGTTATTGCGTCTTACGTGATCGACTTCCTCTTTGGTGATAATACATGTTAGTAATAGGAGTGTTTTGTCCACGAAATGCTTGCTTTGCCATCACGATAGTTGTCATTCTGAAGGACGATTTAATATTTATATGTGTGAAATTCTCTCAATTAAAGTTGCCAACAGTACTGACGTCCAAGATTTATAAATCGTCAATGTACGATACCATTTTAATTGAGTAATTTTCTGAGATATATGGATTACTGAATACATACTTTTTTACTTAACACAATTTTCTACCCGCTAGATTTTTCTCCTAACCGAGCAGGTTTCTTTAATGAATCAACGCGTAGCAATGACAAATTTAATGATTTAATACCAAAATGGGAAGATCTAGTTTAGATTAGTTAGCAGCACATATGTGTCTGTAGTTACTTTCTAAACAGGCAATTAAAATAATGTTTATCATGAGCTGCCGTTTAATTATTTCGTAATTTGCACAATTATATTACAATTTAAATTAGATCTGACATTTTAATCATCTCGAAAATTGAGATACAGTCTAAAATAAAGTATAAAATTATCTGGATTAGCAGGAGTCACTATGTTATTAGTGTGGTTAGTTAGTTATAAATTATGGACAGCTAATAAATTATGTTGAAAATTAAGTCATATCTTTAAAGAAAACTTGTATTGAAATAATATTACAATGCATATGCAATATTCTGATAATCGTAGTAAAAATCGAATAAGAAACCAATTTAAAAATTGCCTTGATAACTGCAGTTTACGGTATCTGTGCAATTTCTTCCTGATAAAGTAACGAAATACTATTGCCACAAATTTGTTACTAGGCGGGTGTCAGATATGAAAAATTAAATGTTATGGCAGGTAAGCTGTTTTATAATATATTTTTTTTACAACGAAACTTCAACTACAGTATTATTGAAGTGCGCGTTATTGTTAATTTGACAAGATGAATAATTTTAGATCCATCGAATTAGCGGACATGCATTTGTGTTTGGGTCAAGTTCATGGAAATGGTAAAGAAGCAAAACGTTTTTATTCTATAAAATATCCTAATAGACGTCAACCGGATAGACGAATATTTAACCGAGTCCATCGAAGTTTCCGTGAAAATGGGATTGCAAAGTAAAATAGTAATGCCAGACAACCAAGAACTAGAAGAACTCATAACAGGGAAGAACAAGTTTTGAACCTCATTGAAAATAATCCTAGAGTCAGCGCCAGACGAGTGGGTAATATTGTTGGCCAAATATCTCACAAAAGTGTTCTACGTATACTAAAAGAGCACCACTTACGACTGTTTCACATACAACCAGTCCAGGCATTACATGAAGGAGATAATGTTGCAAGACTACACTGTTCCAGGTGGTTTCTTCAAAAGTTTCATGAAAATAACTTCTTTATCAACACTGTATTATCATCTGATGAAGCTATGTTCACCAGCAACGCCATGTTTAATATGCACAATGAACATGTATGGTCGGTGCAAAATCCAAATAATATTTTACAAGTTCATCATCAGCGTAGATTTTCAATAAACGTGTGGGCTGTTGCTGTGGGCGATTATCTATTAGGACCCATTGAGTTACCTAATGGGGTGAATGCCTCGATGTGCCACGAATTTCTTCAATAAACTTTACCACAAATTCTTGAAAATATTCCGCTAAATATAAGAATGCAAGTGGTATTTACAAGATAGCCATCCAGCCCACGATGCCAGGGTAATAAGAGATGCTTAAGAACCATGTTCCAAAATCGGTGGATAGGTAATCGTGGACCCGTTCACTGGCCGCCTAGGCCCCAGACCTAAATCCGATTGATTTTCGCATATAGGGATACACTAAAAGGGTAGTTTATGCCACCGAATCATATAGTAGAGAAGAGCTTTGGCAAAAAAATTATGAAGCATTCGAATGTATTAGAAATACCCCTTTGATATTTCAAAGAATAAGATGGAACTGGAGAAGGCGAGCAGAAGCTTGTCTACAGTCTAACTGCGAGCATATTCAACGTTTATTGTGATTTGTAGTGTTATCATCGTAACCTTGATTATAACTAATTTTGTTAATACATTTATTAATAGGTAATAGTTTGAGGATTATGTTATTTCATTTGAAATGTTCCGTTACCTTATCGGGAAGAAATTGCAAAGATAAACTGCAATTACCTCAAAAATTACACCCCATAGAAAAAATCACAAGAGACCTTTTATGTCGCCAATAGGTTACTTATTTTAAAAAATTACCAGGCTGGTCACAAAAAGCGCAATTTGTAATTTTTTTATCTAAAGATGATATCACAACCCCTATTACTACAATGGGCATTTTATTTTTTTGAAAATACTATTAAATTGAGTATCCTAGTGACCTTTATTACACCTGCAGATTTCAAGTTGTTATTCGGAACCATTTCAGAATTATCATAAAATGTCTAGTTTTTTAAATTAGTTTGGATCTGGTCTCGGCGGAGGAACTAGAGAATCAGCACTGGGAAGCAAAAATGCTTGACAAAAATGGATATACCTTTATTGTATACCTAGAAAAAGTTCGGGACGCAGCTAGTGGATTATTGTAGTGAATTTTAATAAGAATTCTACACTATTAGTAAGGTATATTATTAAAAGTAATTCTTTAAATTTAAAAGGACCTGGGTGATTGGTTTTAGAGGTCCCAGTAAGCGATTACTTCAAGAAATTTCTATTTTCTATGGAGCTAGAAAATTAAAATTTGGTACATATGTGTAAATACTGCAAGTCGCTTTAAAAAACTCTGTTACAAATTTCATTAATGTTACAAAAGTTTTCCAGAAAAAAATTACAAAGGGAATGTACCTGTCAAATTATAAATATGACAGGTATTTTGCCTTATTGATTGTTTGGATGGTTTTGTTTTAGTCAACCCAATGTAACTAGTTTTTGCAAACAAAACAACTAAATAGGTATCTTATATAGGTTTTACTATGGTTCAAGATTGAAGATTATAGCTTAATGGGAAATTCAATGATCGGATTTGAAATCTTTCTACGAAAATTCTCCACCACAACCTACTTGCTACACCCAGACCCTCTTCATCGCTTATTTACTGTTGCTGTGTCCATACTTTTTTAAATAATAAAATATTGTAGCTCTCTATGTGAGACTGACAAACGAGACAACCTGAAAGTTATTTTTGGAAAAATATCTAACAAATGAAAAGAGGTAACAATCTAAACATTCGCGGCTCCGTCTCTGGGGTTCTCCTCCCCTTCTGCATGCCTACAACCACCCCCAATACATAAACAAGAACAATATAAACAAGAAAACCTTCTTCGTCCCAAGAAATTTGCAGGACGTGCGGTGAATAAGGGTTCTGATCGAAGTAAACAGGATTTTAAGAAAGCATAGCTGCAAAATGGGTAAAAGATAGCTTCTGGAGGTCCAACTAAGTGTTTTTTTTTCGAACCTTTCGCTCACATTTCCTTTTTATCTTCTCCCCGCCCAGCACCCCTATTCACTCCTGTTCCTGTAACTTTCTTAGGGGCATTTTGCAAGAAATTTTTCTTGTGGTATGTGCATTCAGAAAGGGTTCTAGCATATTTTTAAATTTTTTTCTAGAAGTCCCGCGTGAGCTAAACTGCAAATTAACCGAAAATTAAATTTTTATTTACAAAAGGAGTGTACCTGCCAAATTATAAACGTGGCAGCCATTTTTCCTTATTAATCGCTCGGATAATCCATTTTAGTCAACTCAATCGAACCAGTTTCTGCAAATAAAATAACAAAAAAGGTTTTCTAAAAGAAATTTGTTGTTATTTTTCAAATCTAGTATCCACGCTACCTATATGGGTTTTACTACGTATCAAAACTGAAGATACTGGTTTATTGGGAAATTGAGTTATCACAATTTGAAATATTTTTACAAAATTCGCTACCATAACGCACTTGCTGCACGTAAAGCAATCTCAACAGTTATTTACTATTACTGTATACATACTTTTTGAAAATGAAATAAATATAAACAATACAAAATTTTTAAATTAAAATTTTTATACTTAACACTGTACATCTGATTATATATGTAATTTAAACTGTGTGTGTGTGTGTTGTATCATGGGATGGTTTTGAATGTTTTATTCATCAACCACAGACTTTTATACTAAAGTTTCGTTTCGAATCATAACCACACCCAGTGCGGCAAACCTATAGGTGATAACTATATTCGCAGATTCTTTGAATTATAAATGAAATCCAAATGGATACATATATCCACAATCTCACGTAAACACAATCATTACATTAGTGTTACCAATATACGCCTAGATGATATCTTAAAAACATACATACCTTCTTTCACCCACTGCTTCACACATACAATCCAAACATACCTACCTAATCTATACATCAAAATAAATATTACAATATAATTTTAATTACTATACTTTTATTTTAAAACTGATTTTCAATTTCTATATAGGCACATAATCTGTTTTTTTTAAATAATTATTCACCTTTTTTTGTTTTTTTTTTGTTTTTTTTTGTTTTTTGTTTTTTTAAGTTGTTTTTTTATGTATATATTTTTTTTAATATTTTTTTTTCATTTTTTAAATACTTAAATTTAAGGAATTACTGGGACACATTGTCGCCTAGGGACCCGCCAAGGCTCATAGACATACTGAATTGGGCCACGGAAAGGCTGGGTATACAAAAGGACAGACATTAGGATTTATGTTCAGTACATTGATACAATTTTATTTTATTTTAATTTATATATACACATACACACATACATATACATATATACACATATATACATATACATTCTTATAAACCTACATCTATGTTCATGAAAAATCTATCTATTAATCTATATACATCTATGTTATTTAAGCTAAGAATATAGTTTGTGTTTAAAGGAAGCTGGATCTCTGTTACTTGTTTTATTCCCGATAAAAACGGCAATCTTTGTCTCTCATAATTCCTGCATGAAAACAATATGTGATCTATGCCACAGACCGTTTGTTCATCACAGCTGCAGTACGGTGTGGATTCTACACCTATTCTATATAAGTGGGATCTATATCTACCGTGATAATTTAAACTGCTTTATGATATTACAGACGCCCTCGTGGCGCAGGTGGCTAGGTGCCAGCCTGCAAAGCGAGAGGTCCCGGGTTCGATTCCCGGGCGAGCCAATTTATAAAATATTAAATGATGTGAAAGAATGTGCTAATGGCCTGAGATGCCGCAGCCAATATAATTTAAAAAAAAAAGATATTATGTAGTTTCCTTTACTTCAATTGTTCCATTAAGAGTAAAAGCTAAGAGTAAAGCAAACCATAAGTCCCTAGGGACCCTAGGTATTATACTTATATTATGTTTGCGGTAGGTAAAGTTCTTCTAGAAATTATTTTGTTTCACTTTAGTAATACAGTGCCTACATGCATCGATTAAGAACCTGAATCTGATCACACAGCTACTTTCTTATTTGTTTGATTGGATGTTAGAAACATAATATACTACAGTCACAGTGGACGGCCAAAGGCATTTGTTAAAGTGATGTTAAAATTAAAAGTTGGGTTACTATTTACGTACTATTTGTATTAACCTTAGAATATAGGTAGTTGTTTTATATTCTGAGATTATAAGGTATTAGCGGAGTCGATTTAGAGGTTATGCGTAGAACGCACACGTTTCTCTCATGACTCCTGTCAGTTAACAAATGACAAATAGTAGTGTTGTCAGATTAAACTAGAGATGGCTTTTAAATACCATGAAAATACAAAACTTAACATTTATACATAATAAAACTTAGTTCTAGATTGCCTTTAAACAAATTGAATCACTTTAATTGAAATTTTTTATTTATCTACATTTTTCTGATATCTACAACTTCGATGAGAGTTGTCGTAAATGGCAACCCCGCCGATTGTTTATTGTGACATATTTTGGTAGCCTATCTGTTTAAAACTTAATTTGGAGATTTTGTTTGCAATGGCAGCGGAAACCTAATTTATCTGTCTGACCTTGTCTAACATTATAGGCATCCATTTAGAGGTAATTTCAGGTTATATCGTAAATTACAGATTTTTTATTTAGTTATAACTCAAGATCTGCTAAACCAATTGAGTTCAAATTTGGTAGGCAGGACTACTTGTACAATGTGTACGTGCTTGTCAAGTTCTGGTTTAACATTTCGAGTAATTAAAAAGATATTGCGTTTTCAAGAATTTTTTTATTTTTTTTTCTAAAAGTATTTGATTGTCAAAACTGTCTAACAAACTCATCCAACCTATTAATAAAATGGAGGGATTGGCAAATTTTGCTTACGATTAATAAAGTATTTTTTGAGATATCGGTTGGATACATACACACATATATATATATATATATATATATATATATATATATATATATATATATATATATATATATATATATATATATATATATATATATATATATATATATATATATATATATATATATATATATATATATATATATATATATATATATACTTTTTAACTGACCTTGGATTTGGGTTCAGGGGGCCCTAATTCACGCTCATTTGAGGAAAATTTTCAAAAGTCTCACTATCGATACCTCTCTATTGGCGAATTTTCTAAACGAAAATTCACTAAAAAGTAGTCCATAATGTGGTTTAAAAAATATTATCATGGTGTCTGACGACTGCAGCCATGCAATACAAAAATGTGTTCATATAAAATAAACAAAAATATATCAATCAATGTTTATTTTATAATGAAAATATTTGTTTTTATTGTATAGCTGCATCGTCAGTCCATATGACAATATTTTTCAATCCACATTATCGACTGCTTTTTCTATACAGGTGTCCCAGATAAAAGGGGATTCTGCAAATGGTAAGAGATACAATTTTGGTTAAATGGAAAAAAAAATTGCGCTATTCCGAGACCAATCAGATGCTGTATCGAAATTAAAAATATCCACAGGGGTTTTCAAAATATCGATCAAAAACAGAAAATTAAGTTTTTGAAAAATCGAAATATCTTCGCTATCTTGTAAGCAAATTTAATAAAATTTTTAGGTTTTGTATTAGCGACTACGGCCAATTAAATCACCTTCTACATTTTTTCTGGGCCTTCTAAGTTTTTTTGAAACCATAGCCAACTTTGTTATTTCTTATGGCCGCCATATCAGATTTATACGTAATTAAATAGAGCATATATAGAGCTTTTCATTCATGTATAACAAGCCTATATTTGGATGACCGAAAATGTAAATTTATTAAAAAAAACAGTTTTTCATTTACTTGGCTGTGAAACCAAACCAAACCTTTCGCCAGGCTAGGACTATACAGACTAGCCTGCAATGGTAGACTGAAGATCAACTCAGGCTTCACGGGCCACTGCAAAATTCAGGAAATCGTGAAGGAGCCCATGCTTTAAATGAGGACAGACTTCGCGAGCCCGCAAGTTTGCAGGGAAAACAATTTTACAGTGGAAATCACCGACCGCGAGGTGAAACTTTTCTTATTTATATTGTCTTTGTTTGTGCATTGAGGGTGGTTTTAGGCGTGTAGAAGGGGGAGGAGAAGCCCTGTGATGAAGCGGCGCACCAAGATTTTCAACTTATGTTTAAATTGTTACCCCATTTCATTTGTTTAAAATATTTTTCCAAAAATAAATTTGAGGTTGCTATATTTGTTTGTATCACATAGAGAGCTACAATATTTTATCATTTAAAAAAGTATGGACACAGCAATAGTAAATAAGTGATGAGAATGGTCTGGGTGCAGCAAGTAAGTTGTGGTAGAGAATTTTCGTAAAAGATTTCAAATCCGATTACCCAATTTTCGAATAAGCTGTAACGTTCAATCTTGAGCCATAGTAAAACCTATGTAAAAATCTTGTTTGTTGTTTTGTTTGCAAGAACTAGTTCGATTGGGTTGACTAAAACAAAACCGTCAGAGCAATTGAGGAGCGTTCATGCAAAACTGTACATGTCCATCTAAAGTAGTTTCGAGTTATTTAACAAAAACTCCCACCAGAACAGTCACTGGTTTTTAATTTAAGTAAAAATCCATTTAATGTAGGTACCAATATTGTTGATAATAACCTAGACACTTTCAAAAATTTGTTTATCCACAAAACTGAAAAATCGAGATTTTGGACATGTTCACTTTCGCACAGACTCGATGGACATGTTTGATTTTGTTCAGATTCTTTAATAGACATGTGTTATTTTGGAAAGTTTAATGGAAATTACAGCAAAAATTAAGTACAAGTTATAAAAAAAACTAAAACAATGTTTTATATCGGAAGCAAGTATAAGTATAAGAACTATACCACGTATACCACTTAAATATGCAGATTTACACAATCTAATTCTAAGCACTCGCAAGCCTCTTCTTCGTCTGCTTCGATTTCTGTCGATTCTCGTGCGTTTTCGCCTTCCTCTTCTGTAGCTGAATTCCCAAATAAAATATCTTTAAAAAATTGAAGCTCTGGCAATTCTTCCCATTTGATTTGTTTTTCGTCATTGTTAAACTGCTTCTCCAGCAAAATCTTTACGTTTTGTTTTTTCCTTTCGTAATTTCATTACCAAGAGGTTGTAGTTCCAACTGGAATTTCCTTTCTGTTTTACCTCGTTTCACCATTGACTGATACGGATCACTATCAACTTGAAATCTATAAAATTCACTACCTCTGTATTTAATGGTTGCAGTGTTATTTTTCGTCATGAATTTCCGCAGCTCTATGCGATTTAAGTTTTTTATGCCTGTTATTTTCTTATACAGTTCATCTGATATGTTTTTATGTTATACAAAAACCACTCCTTCCCTAAACTGTTGACACTTCCAACCATTGAATAAATTTGATTGTACTTTTCCTTAGTCGTAATAATATTTTCCCGTTTGAGTAACTTTTCTATCCTTCCGAAAGCCCTGTCGGCTAGGAGGTAAATGTGCCCTCTTACTGGAAAGTGGATTATTATATTCTTAGTTGGTGCTGGAGCTTCCAGTAGCCAGCACGCTAAAACATGCGTTATGTAGGAATTTTTGTTACCACATCCATCACAAAATAATGAAACTGTTTCATAGTCAGTTACATTCAAATTGCGCAAATGGCATAATAATGCGACCACCTCAGTTGAACCTCGTTTTGCTTGTGATTCGTCCCACGTATAAAATGAAGGATGTCTGCTCTCCATGTCAACGCAACAAAACGAATAAAAACTGATCTGCCGAAGGTAGAAAGCGTCTTGGATTGGTGTCTTAGGAAGTGGATGCACTTGCTGTAGATCAATGCGAAAGAAACACTTCTTGGAGGAGACTCTTTTGCTAACTTGTAGAACTCATTTGCACGTAACTTATGAATTCTTAAGTCCGTTTGTGACTTCAATTTCTTATCACCGGTTTATTTACTAATAGCATGCTTTAGATTGAGACAGGTACCACATACATCGCTGGAGGGAGACTTAAAACCAATATTGAAGTTGTAATAGAAGATGTTCTTGAACATTCACCTTGTTGTCACTATTGCGTTCATTATGCATTTGAAAAAGTTTGTTAAGGCTTAAGTCACAGGATAGATAGACTCGGGAAGACTTTTTTCGGTTGTAGTGGCTCTCCGATGCTGAAAGTTAAATTATGAACTCTTTAACTTTATTCTTTTTTTCCTGGTTTTTGTTTAAAATCCTATCACCGATCTTTGGGCACATTTCCAGACTCGATAATTTTAGTGGCAACACGTATACGACTATCAGAAATAGAAAAGGCTGCGTTCAGAAACTTCTTACACACTAGTACTATGCCAGATTTTGTGCGAAATAATAATAAACGTGGAAGTTCTTAGGTTTTTCATTTTCTTGTAGGACACCTTGTCTTGGACGCCGTCTTTAAGGAGGACAAACAGAAATAAAATGGCACAGTTTTTTATCCTGCTCGATTTTGTCAGGGGTTTCATAAAACTTTTGCCTCAGTCGCCTAATTTCATTTATAGAAATCGAACTGCAATTTAATTTTTTGCTGCTGTGATCACAAGGTCGTCTAAATTTCTTTAAATGAGGATCTGTTTCTGTGCACCTTATAGATTTTGCTGTCTGCCGGGTTGATAAAGCACGCTTCTGTTGTCTTCGAGAACCAATGTTAATTAAGCCCACAGATGTATCCAACAATGACGAATTACCAACAATTTGACACAAGACGGAACAAACACCTTGAATAATCTCTGGTAACAAGACTGCACTAAAATAAAACTAATGTTTCCACAACCATCAACATCACCTGATGTCTCTCTTATCACTTTGTAAGACACACTTTGTACGCACTTAGAAATTTACTTCCAGTATAGTAAAACTAAATTAGTATGATGGTACTCTACCAAATAAACTCTCTAAGATAGAAAAACGTGAAGAACATAGCTATATTATAGCAATCGGCACATACAACAACTCAGGACTACCAACTCTGTAACATGTATTTTATAGGTTAATAGGTCGAAAATCCCGTGGACAAACCACGTGCTGCTCTACCTCTTGTTTAATATGTACATATTGAACTTCTACCGCCCTCTATTAGGGCAGTAAGTAACCAACAACGCAGGCAAGGTAACATTACAGAAACCTTGTTCATGTGGACATGTGCACTTTTGAAGCAACACACTGCATTACTCCATACGATTTGTGATGGACTTGTGCTGGTTTGATAGAACCACATTCAGCGCGGCCTAGCTCGGGACAAGTGTTGCTTTGCTTAGACTACTGTACTTTCTGACGAAATTACTATGGGACAAGATAACTTTTGCAGAGTTCGGAGATAAAATTCGGATAGAATTCAAGAAACTGAACCAGACACAATCATTAACTCATTTGGTTAATATTTTTATTTTCTTATTTCAACAACACACCACGAGGGCTTACAGCCTAAATACTATCGTACCGTGGGTGTCGACAAGGAGGAAAGAGGCAACTTGTTAATTCTGCACTTAAAGGTTTGGAGGTTCGGGGGTGAAGGAAAAACATGTGCCGGCAAGGAATTCCACAACCTGGAAGTCATCGGGACGAAAGAGCGGGCATAACAAGATGTTCTATGTCTGGTGACTTGGACGGTAAAAGGGTGCATTCGCTCTATTCCCCTGGTACATCTGTTGGGGGCAGCAGGTGGAGGAACTATGGAAGAACGCTCCTCTGAGCAGTCGCCGTGCAGATATCTATAAAAGAGAGAGAGGTCACCAACGGCGCGTCGGTGGGCAAGGGATGGCAGCCTTTGGGTGAGGGTAGGGTCACCGATGAGACGTATAGCTCTCTTCTGAATGGAGTCCAGGATAGCGAGTGTAGAAGCGGCAGCGGCACCCCAGATGTGGAAGCAGTATTGTAAGGTATAGAGATTAGCTGGTGAAAAGTATTTACGAGCCCGGAAGAAAAAACCTAATTTCTTAGCAGCCGCTTCTGCAATTGATGTGACATGTTGGTGCCAGTTGAGATTTCGATCCACAGAAATGCCAACGAGTGAAAATGACTCATTACTTTGAATAACTTGGTTGTTTATTGTGATGGGTCTATGGCTGGTGTATCTATTATGAGAAAGAAAGCAAGACTGTTATTTGGCGGGGTTAAATTGTACAAGATTTCTACTTCCCCAGTCTAATATTTTTTTGGAGGTCCACAGAGACATAACCCTCCATGAGTCTGCGATCCTCATCTAATTGGGCTAAAGAGACAGGCTTAGAATATTGTATATTTGAGTGGAGGGTGCTGTCGTCCGCGTGACTGTGAACTGGGTTGGATGTGCTAGAGAGGAGGTCATGTATGTGGAGAAGAAACAAAGTAAAGGCTAAAGCTGAACCTTGATGAACTTCTGCATTAAATGGATACAGTTTAGAGGAATGGCCATCTACGACAACAGAAATGCTCCGGTTCGAAGGAAAATTTGCTGTCCACGTACAGAGTTTTGGTGGTAGGCCATAGGTCAGTAGTTTATTAAGCAGCGCTGCGTGCCAGACCTGGTCGAATGCTTTGTATATGTCGAGAGCGACAATCTGGGATTTACCGTGTAGTTCCATAGACTTGTTCCAAGAATGAGTTACAAAGGAAAGGAGGTCGGCAGTTGATCTGCGCTGACGGAATCCATACTGCCTGTCGTGGATTTGACTGTGTTTTTCAAGAAATTTTAGTAATTTGGTGTTTATATACTTTTTCATCACTTTAGAGATGACTGAAAGGAGAGAAATAGGCCGGTAGTTGCTGGGAAGCGCTTTGGGTCCTTTTTTCGGGACGGGTTGTACTCGATCAGTTTTCCAGTTACTAGGGAATATGCCTCTATTGTAAGATGTCTGAAAGAAACGAGTTAGGACAGAAGCAAGTTCTGGTGCGCATTTTTTAAGAACTAGTGCTGGGATCTCGGCAAGGCCAGGGGCTTTCCTGGTATTAAGAGAAGAGAGCATCTTTCGTACCTTTTTAGTTTTGAAAGTGATATCCGTCATTTTATGCGCGACATGGGGGACTGTTGGTGGTTGAACATTTGGAGGTGGGTTGAGAGTAGAATTGCCGGCGAACAACGAGGCAAAAAGTTCAGCCTTGCCCAGGGCGGTAGAAACAATTTCATCCCCTGAGACAAGCTTGGTGGGAACGTGCTTTTGCAGAAATTAATTCCAATAGATTTAGCAAGAGTCCAGAAGAGTTTGCTGCCGCTGGAGCTTAAGAGGACTTTGTTTTTGATGTGGTTATTAAACGAGTTTTTTCCTCAGAAAAAATGGGGACATGGCGGTTTCTTGCGTCGTTAAATGCTTGACGGTTTTCTTGGCTGGGATTGTGTAGAAGCTTTTTGTGAGCTTTGACCTTTTCAAGTCTGGCCTTGTCACAGGATTTAGAGAACCAGGCTTTTGAGTGGCTGCAGAGGTTTTCTGTGTACGTGGAATAAATAAGTTCATGCCAGCTTGAATAATTTCGGTGACGTTTTGTGAGATATCAGAGGGGTCAGGATGAGAGAAGGAGACAGACGCCCATGGAAATAAGGAAAAGTAATCTCGCATTTCGTCCCAGTTCGCGGAGTTGTAGTGCCAAACGATACGCGGGAGTGATGACTGTGTGGGTTGCATTGCGCAGGAAGCAGTGACCATGCTGTGGTCTGAGCGAACCAGGGGGGCGGTGACTGATATCTTATATCAGTCAGGATTTGTAGTAAGAAGGAGATCCAAGGGATTTGAGCTGTGTGTTGGGATGCGAGGAAAGTCAGTAGGTTGCTGAACCATATTGGATAAGTAATTGCTGAATGCAACGGCCTCCGCTGATCTCCCTTGTGGATCTGTTTTTGAAGATCCTAGCCATTCCTTATTATGGACATTGAAGTCACCAAGAATAGTGACCTCGGAGGAGGGATATTCAGAAATCAGATGGTCGGTTTGTTTCAGAAAGGTAGTCAAAGAGCTGGACAAAGTTAGTGTCAGAAGGTGGCCGGTAGATGAAACAGATGAATTTAGTTGCAGCCCTGAGAGATAGTTTTATCCATAGTATGTATTTTCTTCCAGCTTCTAAATTGGCGAGTCTGGTGCAGGGTAGATTGCTATGGACGTACGCGCACACGCCTCCGTGCAATCTAATGAAAGTAAGAAGCTCATACCCCGGGAAATTAAGGTGATTAGTGGCTGCTTTGGCACTGATTTGAGTTTCGGTGAGGAAGAGGAGTTGGGGCCTATTAGCCTGAAGGAAATGGTGAACGGAGTTCAGGTTAGAATTTAGGCCACATATATTCGAGAAGGATATGTTAAATCTTGATGCTGGCGCCCCCTGTACACCCCTCTCCCGGAGATCCGAATGGAGGGGTATTTTACCTCCGGAATCTTTTGTACAAGGAGGAGCCATCATCATTTTTGCTTATAAGGGAAACCGACTCATACACCAGAACCGGAAACGTCCGTTGGGACTTCACCGGCCCCTTGATATAAGAGGTGGTACCTCCTCGGGCGTGAAAAAAATCCTTTACTATCACGTAAAGGAAAATTCCACTACCACCTACCATATTGCAAGTATACCACACCAGGCAACTATTAAAGAGCTGACCAGCTCTAGAACTTGATTAAAGTGCAAGCAAGCAAAGCCTACAAAGAAATATACATAGTAATTATACATAGTAATTATAGACATGTGTGCTTTTGCATGGACGCTCCTTAATTAATAAGGAAAGATACCTGTCATATTGATAATTTGGCAGGTACATTCCCCTTGTAAATAATTAATTTTTTTTCTGGAAAACTTTTGTAACTCGTGAAAATTGTAGCACAATTTTTTTAAAGCGCCTTGGAGTATTTACATATATGTACCAAATTGTAATTTTCTAGCTCCATAGAAAATAGAAGTTTCTTCAAGTAATCGCTTACTGGGATCTCTAAAAGTAATCTCCAAGATCCATTTAAATTTAAAGAATTAGTTTTAATAATATACCTCACTACGAGTGTACATTTCTTATGAAAATTCACTACTATAAGGCTGCGTGGCGAACTTTTTTGATGTTCGATTAACTGTTAAACCAACAGTTTTTAAATAAAATACATTTACATGAAATTCGCCATATAAACGCACATTTATAAACTTGCTCCATTAAATATTTACTAAACTGTGTAACGTGAAGAGCATGAGGCCAAGGTTTCTTGAATTTTGCAACTGCAACTGGAGGTTATGCTTACATTATGTAGCCCAATTTAACGCTTAAACACCAGTAAATGATACTAAATACATTAATAATAACTGCTCCAATTCTCCAACCAAATATGGTTAATTGATATGTTTATTTCTTAATATTTTAAATCAATCTCTTAACAATCATCACACAATCGCTTTCAGCATTGTTGTTTAACAATAACACAACAAACAAATCGGCTCATTTGCATATATCTTTGATTGACAGCTCACAATCGCATTATCAAATATATTTGGTAATAAAAACTCTTGTATACACGCACTATATAAAATTTGTTCCAATTTAGATTTGACATCATTCGGGTAATAGTGTCATTAACAAATTTATTAGAGAAATTTCTCAATTAGCTGATTCAGTGATAAGTAAATGCATAGAATTCATTAATTAGAGGCGTTCAAATAAATGGTCATGAATTGCCCAGAAGAAAAATGATTAACCTTTGAAAATTAGAACAAAACTTGTTATTTCATTTTTTGATTAATCTACGTTTGAAACGAATTTGACATATGATCAGATAAAAATTGTAACAGGCTTGTAAAAGATACAGTTTAACCTGTTTGTCAATAGGGCATCTGCATAATTTAGTCTATTGTCAGTGATATTGCACAATATCGTTGTGGGAGACACAATGATTTGTCTAGCAGCAAAATAAACTGACATTTTGGAAACCTGAATCTTTTATAAAAATATGAAAGTTATTATACAGTGTGTCCCAAACTGGATGGGAATGTATTGCTATCTCCGTTATTATTAGAGATATGGAGATGGTTATATCAGCAATCTTTTGTAGAATTTCATGCTCGTTCCAAATATGACTCGTATTTTGCCCTGTCTCTTTTCGTTTTCGAGTTATTTGGAAAAAAAAATTGTCGATTTATTGTTTCTTCAATATGTAAGTAGGCGTTGATATGACATGTCTAAGACTTGCACATTATCACTTTTTACAGAGTAGTCTTTTTGTGCTGTTCTAAACTTTGGATTGTCATTTGTTTTTGAGCTACAGGTATCAACGTTTGTTTTTATTATGGCAGCCATATTGGATTTTTTGCTCATGTGTTCCAATGATGTACAAGATGCTTGAGAAATCTTGTAATTGCACTGATAATTTTGAAAAAACCGTTTTCAGGATAGTAGGCTATGGAATCTAATACCAGAAAACAAATGACAAAAAAAGTGTTCAAAAAGCAGTAAGCCATGGAGTCTAACAATAGACTTCTACTTTTAACATAATTTTCCCTAATGATTCACAATAAAAAATATTTTGATTTAATTTACAATACTTAATTAGGTAATAATGCTAGGTAATATTATGTGAAACAGTTTAATAACGAAACCCGGCAATAACAAATAGAAACTTAAACTCCACAAAACAACAAAATTAGAAACGGAACTCAACAAATAATAAAATAGAAACTTAAAAATACACTAAATAGAAAATTGTTCAGTATGGCCACCGTTTTGTTCAAAGCACTTTATACTCCTTTTTGTAACATGCCTGCAAACTCTGGTGAGGGTGTTTCGGTTAATATGATTTGTAGCTTCCGTGATTCTGTTTCGTAATTCATTAATATTTTGTGGTGGATCGAATTTATACACATCATTCTTCAGAGAACCCCAAAAAAAAAATCCATGGGTGTTATATCAGGACTTCGAATACACCAATGAACCGGCCCATTGTTACAAATGACATGATTATTAAAATTTTGGTACAAAAAGGTTTTGACGACTCTAGCATTGTGAGCTGGACAACCGTCTTGTTGGTACCAAATCTCGTCTAAATTATCATGAACTCTTCTAATTGTTGGTAAGATATCATTTCTCAATAGATTAAAATACCTTTTACCAGTTAAATTATTTTCAAAAAAGAACGGACCAACAATGAAGTTAACTGAAAATTTTTTAAACGAACTGTCTAATCTACAAATAAACATAACATTTTTTTACCTAATAAGCCGCACCCAATATTAATACCAAATCTGTCTTGCAATCGTTTTTCTTCCTTTTTCATTTGCCCAATAATGCCTATTATGGCGATTATACACACCACAATTTGTAAATCTGGATTCATCAGTCCATATTATTTTCAAATGAAAAGTTTCATCTTGCTGACATTGTCCTTGACACCATCTGCAGAATTGAAGTCGCTAAGGGTAATCGTCAACATTTAAGCCTTGTACGATTGTATGTTTGTATGGATGGTAATTACTTTGTTTTAATACATGGTGTACCGTACTTTTTGAAACGTCAATTTTTTCACCATAAGACCGAACAGATTGCGGGGGTTTTCGTTTGAAACCTGTAAGACGGCATTATTTCTTTTTTAATTTCTAGGCATTGGTAGTATCTTTGCGTGGAAGCTACCGTCGTTCAATAGATTGGTCACTATCCTGCGAAATATTTTGGTGTTTGGTTGTCGTCTTTCTGGGTAGTTGTTTTGATATGATTGCAGCTGTCTCAGTATTTCGGTTAGAACAACTATGTTAGCGCTTCCACGCCACTGGTGTATTTTAGAATTCCAATTTTATTTTACCTGTATGCGCTTGCGCATTTTTAATTTTAAAGAGAGATTATAACGTCCATTAAAACGTTAAGATGTGAAAGTGTAGTCTATTTCTATTTTTACCATTTTACAAGAAATACAATCTATTAATTCTATTAAAAGCAACCAGCATCATCAACATACTATTTTGGTCCTTCGAGCCGGATATCAATTGTGAAGTTACAACAATTACAATTAGAAAGAGAGTGAAATCAAAAATATTTGAGACGCCATCAGCCATCAATTTACAATTTTCAAGATTTATCATATCAATACAAGCATCCAGTTGAACAGTGGGCAGAGACGCCGCTTGGCAGAGACGAAGATACATTTGCACGATTGTAAATCCAAGTTCAGTAATCTGCTTCCAACTGATAACCGAAAGAATCTATTTATCTGCAGGAAATTAATACAATTAAATCCTGTTATACCGTATCCTTTTATTATCTATTAGTATTAGTATTCCTTCAAGAGTTACAGGAAGTAAGTACCTATAACTTAATCTATGTATGATAATTGATAATTCAATTAAAACAATTTATCTGATTTTTTATTGTAAAAAACAGTACAGGTCATGTTTCCTTGGGTTTCGTTCTAAATTTCCATTTAGCAATTTAACGATTTCCAACCAAAATATTGGTAACACAAAAACTATTAAAACTCCATTTGTTCCCTTTCTGGCGATTTTTCTATTATAAACATGAGTATTGCAGAATCATTGAGAAAAAGGGGTGCTTTAAAAACTAAATTAATAAATACTGTAAACTTTCTTGATGACTTACAGAAGGGAGAAATAACTGTCACAAAAATATTATACAATGAATTGAAATCTAGGTCTGTTTCACAAGAAGGGTTATTGAGCGATTTTAACAAAACACAGAGCTTTATCGAGATTAAATGTGATGAACAGGACCTCGAATCAAACTATAAAGAGAGGGATTGGTTTGAAACAAATTATCATAGGTCAGTGGGTATACTTGACAGCCTTTTGGAACAATTTTCTAAAACTGAGGGTAGTATAAGGGATACTTCTGAGACAGAGCAAGGTCAGAGTGATAATGTTGCAATAGTTGAGGATGCAAATGCATTTAAAACTGAATTGAAACTACCTACAATAAATTTACCTATTTTCTCAGGTTCATACACCAATTGGCTAGAATTCAGGGATTTATTCATTTCATTAATTCATGAAAGTAAAAGCATTTCGAAAATACAAAAATTCCATTATTTAAGGGCATCCCTAGAAGGACCTGCTGCGCAAATTATCAAATCCATTGAATTTTCAGCACAAAATTATGACACTGCGTGGGAGTTACTATGTAACAGGTATCATAATAGTCATTTGCTAGTCCACAACCACATTAAAGCAATCTTTGAATTATCATGTATTACAAAAGACTGTTCTGCAGCATATAGGCAGATGATTGATGAAGTATCAAAACATTTACGATCGCTAGACATTTTACAATCCCGCCAAGAAATATTTGATGCTCTTATTGTTTACATTCTATTAAATAAATTAGATATAAAAACTACAAGGGAATGGGAAATGAAAAACCAGGGCAATTCTGTTTCTTTAACGCAATTTAAACAATTTTTGAAAAATAAGGCTGATGTTTTAGAAACATTAGAGTCGAGAGCTTTCAAAGCCACAGAAAAAAGGGATCACACTGTCAAGGTATCAAAAATTAAATCATTTTCACTTAATGTAGCAACATGCAACTATTGTAAGCAAGCTCATACGATTTACAATTGCACAGACTTTCTCAATTTGTCAGCGGATAATAAGATAGAACAAGCGAAATGTTTAAATTTGTGTTACAATTGTTTAAGAACGGGACATGGGAGTAAAACTTGCACTTCTGGCAACTGTAGGAAATGCAAAGGTAGACACAACACATTATTGCATCGTGATTCAAAGCATTTAACTACAGAAAATGTAACAAATAATTTAACATTCAGCGCATGTACTCAGATAAAGGGGCAGGTTATGCTCGCAACTGTTCAAGTTGTTGTACATGATAGGTTTAAAAAACCTCACCTTTGTCGAGCAATGTTAGATTCAGGTTCACAGTCTAATTTTATGACTATGAAACTTTGCAATAAACTGGGTCTTCAAAAGACAAATACAAACATTTCCATAATGGGACTGAATCATGTTACATCAAATATCAAACATGAATGTAATGCTCTAATAAATTCTAGAAATGGTAGTTTTGAGGCAAACATTTCCATGTTTGTTGTAGAAACCATAAGCGGGAGTTTAAACTCTTGTGAATTAGATTTATCAATGTTAAAGTTGCCATTGAATATAACACTTGCTGACCCTCAATTTGGGTCAGGAGAAATAGATTTACTATTTGGAGGCGATCTTTTCTGGAGAACCTTGCAAGATGGAAAATTACAACTGGGTACCAATAAACCCATTCTTCAGAATACACAATTTGGATGGGTAATTGCAGGAAGCCTAGAGCTCCCTTCGCATAATCAGACACTTGAATGTCACTTTTCTAGAACAGTTGATATACATAAACAGTTACAAAGGTTTTGGGAAATCGAAGAATATACAGCACCATTTCCATCCATTGAAACTAAGGAATGTGAAGACATTTTTGAGAGGACAACCTATAGAAATTCTGAAAGAAGATTTGTTGTAACTATACCGTTTAAGCAAAATCCAGCTGTATTAGGCACTTCAAGGGAGCAAGCCTTGAAGCGATTATTGAATCTTGAAACCAGATTTGAAAAACAACCTCAATTTAGAAATATGTATGTGACTTTTATGCAAGAATATGAGATGCTAGGTCACATGTCCACGTCTGACTGTGACGACTCAGGAAATGGTTACTATTTGCCTCACCATGGCGTCTACAAAGAAGACAGTTTAACTAGTAAGCTCAGAGTAGTATTTGATGGATCAACCATCACTAGTAATGGAATTTCTCTGAATGACATTCAGCATACAGGTCCAAATATGCAACAAGATTTATTATCTATACTCATTCGCTTCAGAGAACATCAATATGTTTTTACCGCAGACGTATCGAAAATGTACAGACAGATTGAAGTTAGGAAAGACAGACAATTTCAAAAAATACTATGGAGACCGAACAGAAGTCAGGACATACAAGAATATAAATTAAACACTGTGACTTATGGAACCAGGGCAGCACCATCTTTAGCTATATGATGTGTTAAGCAGTTAGCAATTGAAAGTGCAGAGAAGTATCCCCAGGCATCAGAGGTCATAGGAAGAGACTTTTATGTAGACGATTTGATATCAGGTTGTCAAGACATTGAATTGGCTACAAAACTAACAAGAGAAATATCTTTTATAATGAAGTCTGGATGTTTTGAGCTACGAAAATGGTCGACCAATTATTCGGAAGTATTAAGTGAGGTTGATATAGAGAAACACTCATCGCAACTACAAGGTTTTAAAGAAGATAAGTGTAAGACACTTGGATTGCAATGGGCAAGTAAAACTGATAACTTAAGCTATTCAATTAAGGGTACTTACCATTCTATTGTTACAAAGAGATCAGTTTTGTCAGAGGTTTCTCAGATATTTGACCCACTTGGTTTGTTAGCACCATGCATCATAGTAATAAAGGTATTATTACAACAATTATGGAGTATCAAACTGTCATGGGACGAACAGTTATCATACAATTTACAACAACAATGGAACACTATTAGACAAGATTTAACAATGTTAAATGATCTTAAGATAAAGATACATGTTTTATGTAAAGATTTTACTGTAGTACAATTGCATGGCTTTTGTGACAGCTCACAGAAGGCATATGGGTCATGTATATATGCAAGAACTATTTCACCAAATGGAGAAATCTATGTCAATTTAGTATGTACAAAAACAAAGGTGGCACCATTGAAGGCACTTACCATACCACGTCTGGAGTTATGTGGAGCATTGCTATTAGCAAGACTAATGACCAAGGTAAAGGAAGCAATGACAGTTGAAATTAAATGTTACTACTGGACAGATTCGCAGATAGTATTGGCATGGTTAAATTCAGAATCTACAATGTTGCAAACCTTTGTTTCAAACAGAGTGTCCGAAATTCAAACAATCACAGATGTAACGTCCTGGAATTACGTGAGTACCAATGAGAATCCAGCTGACTTATTATCAAGAGGCATTAAACCATGTAATATAATGCAGAGTTTAGTTTGGTGGCATGCATCAGATTGGTTAAGCAAGAATGAAGAGTTTTGGCCATCCAGGTTATCTAAAACAGGGTTAAATGATATACCAGAGTTGAAAAGGGAAACTATATCCTTTGTGTCACAAACGACTTCAGAGTTTGATATTTTTGAAAGGTACTCCTCGTTCAAGAAATTACAGAGGATCACTGCACTTTGTTATCGATTTATAAACAACTGCAGAAACAAGAAAAAACAACTGGGTGTAATCACTGCAAGGGAATTAGAGGTGACAGCAACCAAGCTTGTGAGATTAGCACAACAGCAAGTCTATTTTAACGAATTTCAGGTGCTTACAAATTCAAAATTAAAGTACAATGGCAATCTCTTGAGTTTGACTCCTTTTGTTGACAAAGAAGGTATCATAAGAGTGGGCGGAAGATTGGCAAATTCATCATTAGAATATAACCAAAAACATCAAGCTATATTGCCTTCAAGGCACATTCTTAGTACACTTATATTTAGAGATATACATGAATCATTGTTACATGGGGGTCCACAGTTGATGCTTTTCACTTCAAGAGAAAGGTATTGGATAACAGGTGGAAGAACCTTAGCAAGAAAAATTGTAAGAACATGTGCCACATGTTTTAAGGTAAAGCCGACAAGTAAGGTACCAATTATGGGAGACTTACCTCTATACAGAGTAAGACCAGCTCTTCCTTTTTCTGTCTCAGGCACTGATTTCGCTGGACCTTTCTATGTACGCGAAAGGTTGGGTCGAGGTGTTAGGAAATTTAAGTGCTATGTTTGCATTTTCATTTGCATGACTACAAAGGCTGTTCATGTAGAACCAGTATCTGACCTGACAACCGACTCATTTATGTCAATATTAAAAAGGTTCATCGCGAGACGAGGTAAACCATCTCATTTGATTTCTGATAACGGCACCACCTTTGTTAAGGCTAGTAAAGAATTATCAGAATTGGGAAAATATTTGTTGGAACATAATAAACAATTAACAGACAAATCGGCAACTGAAGGGATTACTTGGAGTTTCATTCCTCCAGTTTCACCTAATTTTGGGGGCTTATGGGAGTCGGCAGTCAAGTCAATGCAGCATCACCTAAGGCGGGTTTTAATTAATCAATGTTTAACTTTTGAAAATTTTTTTACGTTACTTGTGATGATTGAAGGAATATTAAATTCCCGTCCTATTTGTCCAATGTCCAATGATCCAAATGATTACTCGTCCCTTACCCCTGGGCACTTCCTAATTGGCAGACCAATAGTATCATTACCAGAACAGAATGTGGAGAATGTTAAGCAAAATCGATTGACAATTCATAAACAGTTGCAGCAATTAAGACAGCAGTTCTGGAGAAGGTGGTCAAGAGAATATCTGACTCAACTACAGGTTCGTTCAAAGTGGACAAAGAATCCAGAGTGTATTGTGGAGGGTGCATTAGTTTTATTGAGGGATGAAAACTTGCCATCTACACAGTGGCGTCTGGGTCGAGTAATTAGCAGACATCCTGGTCCAGATGGAGTCACTCGTGTTGTTACAGTGAAGACGGCCAATGGTGTCTTCCGGAGAGCAGTTTCCAAAGTGTGTCCGCTACCATTGGAACCAACAACGGAGATGGAACCAGCCAATTCCACAACTGATAATGAGAGATGAAGATAATATGCAGTGTTAAGCAGCATTTATTTTCTTTAGTCCAGCAATTTACAGACTATTCATACTTGTGTTAATTTGTACTTACCTGTACATTACACTATCAGTTAATGTTTAAAGACCATAAGTCTTTCAAGGCGGGCGGCATGTTAGCGCTTCCACGCCACTGGTGTATTTTAGAATTCCAATTTTATTTTACCTGTATGCGCTTGCGCATTTTTTATTTTAAAGAGAGATTATAACGTCCATTAAAACGTTAAGATGTGAAAGTGTAGTCTATTTCTATTTTTACCATTTTACAAGAAATACAATCTATTAATTCTATTAAAAGCAACCAGCATCATCAACAAACTATAACATTCCAACATGTCAAAATATTCTTCATTACTGAACATATTGTTGAATAATATTTAAAATAGGCAGGAGACAAACTATTTAGTACAAAATTTTAAGCAACGTATTAAATACACCTCTGTTCAGGTAGTTAAGAATGACAGTATTCTTAATTGTCGCGATAGTGTAATGTCCATAGCAACTTTTCTTCTGTTGTTTTTCAGTCGACTTTTGTTTAAAAATCAAACAAGTTTCAAAGGCGTCTTCGTAAATCATTAATCTGCTTTTTATTGAGTTTTGTTAGTAAATGTAGTTATTTACTAGGTTTACCCATCTAATTAAATTATAACAATTTTCTAGAATAATGTTGTAACGTAGAATACCATTTGTAATAATGGGCCGATTCATTGGTGTGCTCCTCTTCCTGACCGAAATGCAAATCAGTGCCAAGACAGCTACTAATCACCTTAATTTCCCGGGGTATAACCTCCTTACTTCTTTTAGATTGCATGGAGGCGTGTGCGCGTACGTCCGTAGCAATCTACCCTGCACCAGACTCCCCAACTTAGAAGCTGGAAGAAAAGACATACTATGGATAAAACTCTCTCACAGGGCTGCAACTAAATTCATCTGTTGCATTTACCGGTCACCTTCTGACAACAACTTTGTCCAGCTGTTTGACTACCTTTCTGAAAAAAACCGACCATCTTATTTCTGAATATCCTTCCTCCGAGGTCACTATTCTTGGTGACTTCAATGTCCATAATAAGGAATGGCTAGGATCTTCAAAAACCGATCCACAAGGAAGAGCAGCGGAGGCCTTTGCGGTCAGCAATTCTTTAGCCAATATGGTTCAGCAACCTACTGACTTTCCTCGCATCCCAACACACAGCTCAAATCCCTTGGATCTCCTTCTTACTACAAATCCTGACTGCTAGAAGATATCAGTCACCGCCCCCCTGGGTCGCTCAGACCACGGCATTGTCACTGCTTCCTGTGCAATGCAACACGAGGTCACACAGTCATCACACCCACGTATCGTTTGGCACTACAATTCCGCAAACTGGGACGAAATGCGAGATTATTTTTCCTCATTTCCATGGGCGTCTGTCTGCTTCTCTCATCCTGACCCCTCTGATATCTCACAAAACGTCACCTAAATTATCCAAGCTGGCATGGAATTATTTATTCCACGTACACAGAAAACCTCTGCAGCCACTCAAAAGACCTGGTTCTCTAAATCCTGTGACAAGGCCAGACTTGAAAAGGTCAAAGCTCACAAAAATCTTCTACACAATCCCAGTCAAGAAAATCGTCAAGCATTTAACGACGCAAGAAACCGCTATGTCCGCATTCTTTCTGAGGCAAAAAACTCGTTTAATAACCACATAAAAAAAAAAGTCCTCTTAATCTCCAGCGGCAGCAAACCCTTCTGGACTCTTCCTAAATCTATTGGGAATAATTTCTGCAAGAGCACGTTCCCACCTCTTGTCTCAGGCGATGAAATTGTTTCTACCGCCCTGGGCAAGGCTGAACTTTTTGCCTCGTTGTTCGCCGGCAATTCTACTCTCAACCCACCTCCAAATGTTCAACCACCAACAGTCCCCAATGTCGCGCATAAAATGACGGATATCTTTTTGAAAACTAGAAAGGTACGAAAGATGCCACTTCTCTTAATACCAGGAAAGCCTCTGGCCTTGACGAGATTTCAGCAATTGTTCTAAAAAAATGCGCACCAGAACTTGCTCCTGTCCTGACTCGTCTGTTTCAGACAACTTACAATATAAGCATATTTTCTAGTAACTGGAAAACTGCTTGAGTACAACCCGTCCCCAAGAAAGGATCGAAAGCGCTTCCAAGCAACTACAGGCCTATTTCTCTCCTTTCAGTCATCTCTAAAGTGATGGAAAAGTAAATAAACACCGAATTACTAAAATTTCTTGAAATACACAGTCTAATCCACGACAGGCAGTATGGATTCCGTCAGCGCAGATCAACTGCCGACCTCCTTTCCTTTGTCACCCATTCTTGGAACAAGTCTATGGAACTACACGGTGAATCCCAGATTGTCGCTCTAGACATATCCAAAGCATTTGACCAGGTCTGGCACGCAGCGCTGCTTAATAAACTACCGGCCTATGGCCTACCACCAAAACTCTGTACGTGGACAGCAAATTTCCTCTCCAACCGGAGCATTTCTGTTGTCGTGGATGGACATTCCTCTAAACTGTATCCAATTATTGCAGGAGTTCCTCAAAGTTCAGCTTTAGCCCCTACTTTGTTTCTTCCCCACATCAATGACCTCCTCTCCAGCACATCCAACCCAGTTCACAGTTGCGCGGACGACAGCACCCTCCACTCCAATATACAATATTCTAAGCCTGTCTCTTTAGCCCAACTAGATGAGGATCGCAGACTCATGAAGGCTTCTATCTCCGTGGATCTCCAAAAAATATTAGACTGAGGAAGTAGAAATCTTGTACAATTCAACCCCACCAAATCACAGTCTTGCTTTCTTTCTCATAAGAGATACACCAGCCCTAGACCCATCACAATAAACAACCAAGTTATTCAAAGTAATGAGTCCTTTTCACTTGTTGGCATCTCTGTGGATCGAAATCTCAATTGGCACCAACATATCACATCAATTGCAGAAGCGGCTGCTAAGAAATTAGGTTTCCTCTTCCGGGCTCGCAAGTACTTTTCACCAGTTAATCTCTATACTTTATATACTTCACAAATAAGACCAAACCTCGAAAACTGCTCTCACATCTGGGGTGCTGCTGCCGCTTCTACACTCGCTATCCTGGACTCCATTCAGAAGAGAGCTATACGTCTCATCGGTGACCCTACCCCCACCCAAAGGCTGCCATCCCTTGCCCACCGACGTGCCGTTGGTGACCTCTCTCTCTTTTATAGATATCTGCACGGGCACTGTTCAGATGAGCTTTCTTCCATAGTTCCTCCACCTGCTGCCCCTCAACAGATCAACCAGGGGAACAGAGCGAATGCACCCTTTTACTGTCCAGGTCACCAGACATAGAACATCTTGTTATGCCCGCTCTTTCGTCCCGAGGACTTTCAAGTTGTGGAATTCCTTGCCGGCACATGTTTTTCCTTCTCCCCCGAACCTCCAAACCTTCAAGTCCAGAATTAACAAGTTGCCTCTTTCCTCCTTGTCGACACCCACGGTACGATAGTATTTAGGGTGTAAGCCCTCGTGGTGTGTTGTTGAAATTAAAAAAATAAAAATGTACAGACAACGAGCTAATGTTTACAAAATGGCAAAACACGAAAAAAGTTTTATTGTTGAGTAATTGCCACTCAAACACGATTACGTCAGTAAATAGAAAAAATAAATATGGAACCAGATCCGCAACAGACTGTACACAAATGATATCTTTCTATAGAGAAAAATTCTGGACGCAGCAAGTGCGTTATGGTAGTGAATTTTCATAAAAATCGTTTTAATAACAAATATGTGTGTTTTTTTAAGAAAGCAGGCATCAAATTTGGTTACCAGTATAACCTATATAGTAAAAACAATGTGCCATGTTCCATTAAAATAACTTTATTGTGTGAAAAAGTACAAAAATTGCCAAAAGTAAACTTAAAATGTTCCCGAAAAAACACGTTTCTTGGTCAACCTTATAGGTTAATAGCAAACTAAGCTGTTCAAATATGAAACATTTGATCAAAATTCGCTACCATAACGCACTTGCTGTGTCCAGAATTTATTTTCTTACAAATATGCATTATATTTCGATGGAAAATGCAAAAATGCAATAACATAAGGCGTGTTTGATTGAAAAAAGGAAATTTGTATCACCAACGACTTATGGGCCACCCTGTGATTGCAGAAATATTATTTTAAGATGTAGCTCAAGACACCCTATAATTAATATATACAAATTTTCTTCATATCTTATATAATAACGGATATATTGGGCTTTATTAATTTTTTACGAAAATTCGACAAAAATTATATACCATTAAATGATAAACTCTATAGCTAAGGCTACTGCCAAGCATCAGAGAAAAGGTCTATTTGAAATTAATTTTCTGCAAGTATTTTAGTAAAATGAAGGACAATGACGGTTGAAGCTAAGACTTTAGGGTTTGTAAAACATCCTTATTGAGACATTTTATTTCTATAGCCCGTATTAGATTTAAGTTATTTGCCTAAATGTTGCCAATTTTGACATTTTAAATCGCCACTTTGACATTTTGAGGAAAACTCCAATTTATTTATTTTTAAATGCCTATAACTTTTTTATCTTTTGACCTACATAGCTAAATTTTGGTAGGTGACTTACCTATAAGGATATAAACCCGCGTACCAAATTTGGTTGGCCTTACTTTGTTAATTCCGGAGATATAAATTTTTTTCGAAAGAAAACACAAAATTTTTCGGGAAAACATGGGCAGATTTTCCTGACTAACGAACTTATCCAAGCCATTTGCAAAAGGAATTTTTTCACCAAATTTGATTAAAATCGGCCCATTATTTTTTGAGTTATCGGTGTGATACATATATATATATATATATATATATATATATATATATATATATATATATATATATATATATATATATATATATATATATATATATATATAAACATATAAAAATTGAAACTGACCCCGGATATGTTTTCTGGGGGGCCTAATTAGCGCTCATTTGAAGAAATTTTTTCAAAAGTCGGGATCTCCTCATTAGTGAATTTTTTTTAAGAAAATTCACTAAAAACTGTTGGAGTTGATCTAGCAGGTCAAATGTTAGGTCTTTATGAATTCCAGAGGAAATCCAAGAAATTGTGGATAGAGGCATTCCACAGACTTCTAATGGTGTCAGTGGTAAATTCTTGGATAATTTACGAGGAAATCAACCATTTGAAACAGTATCCCCTGTTACATTTTATAGTACCCTTGACGCAGAGACCCTGATCGAAGAAGGCCAAAAAAACAATTTCAGTGACGAGAGGACCATAACGTGGACGTCTTTCCTTGAAAAGAAGCCGTGGAAATGTCCCTACGCACTTGCCAATTGAGGGCGACACCACAAGACGGTGTACACTTTGAGCACAAAATAAATTCAAACCAGAACAAAAACAATGTGCCAACACTGTAATATACCACTGTGTAAGAATTGTTTTGCAAAATATCACCTTTAAGTATAGCTAACGTATTTTTTTCTCAAACGATTATTGTTATGATTTTTTTTTAAATTTCAACAACACACTACGAGGGCTTACAGCCTAAATACTATCGTACCGTGGGTGTTGACATGGAGGAAAGAGGCAACTTGCTAATTCTGGACTTGAAGGTTTGGAGGTTCGGAGGAGAAGGAAAAACATGTGCCGGTAACGAATTCCACAACTTGGAAGTCCTCGGGACTAAAGAGCGGGCAACAAGATGTTCTATGTCTGGTGACCTGGACAGTAAAAGGGTGCATTCGCTCTGTTCCCCTGGTAGATCTGTTGGGGGCAGCAGGTGGGGAAACTATGGAGGAGAGCTCCTCTGAGCAGGGCTCGTGCAGATATCTATAAGAGAGAGAGAGAGAGAGAGAGAAAGAGGTCACCAACGGCACGTCGATGAGCAAGGAATGGCAGCCTTTGGTTGAGGGTAGGGTCACCGATGAGACGTATACATCTCTTTTGAATGGAGTCCAGGATAGCGAGTGTAGAAGCGGCAGCTGCACCCCAGATGTGGGAGCAGTATGCGAGGTTTGGTCTTATTTGTGAAGTATATAAGGTATAGAGATTATCTGGTGAAAATTATTTGCGAGCCTCGAAGAGGAAACCTAATTTCTTAGCAGCCGCTTCTGCAATTGATGTGACATGTTGGTGCCAATTAAGATTTCGATCCACAGAAATACCAACAGGAGAAAAGGACTCATTACTTCGAATAACTTGGTTGTTCATTGTGATGGGTCTAGAGCTGGTGTGTCTCTTATGTTAAAAAAAAGCAAGACTGAGATTTGGTGGGGTTGAATTGTACAAGATTTCTACTTCGCCAGTCTAATATTTTTTGGAGATCCACGGAGACACAACCCTCCATGAGTCTGCGATCTTCATCTAATTGGGCTAAAGAGACAGGCTTACAATATTGTATATTTGAGTGGAGGGTGCTGTCGTCCGCGTAACTGTGAACTGGGTTGAATGTGCTAGAGAGGAGGTCATTGATGTGGAGAACAAACAAAGTAGGGGCTAAAGCTGAACCTTGAGGAACTCCTGCATTAATTGGATACAGTTTAGAGAAATGGCCATCCACAACAACAGAAATGCAGCAACAGAGTTTTGCAGAGTTTTGGTGGTAGGCCATAGACCAGAAGTTTATTAAGCAGCGCTGCGTGCCAGACCTGGTCGAATGCTTTAGATATGTCTAGAGCAACAATCTGGAATTCACCGTGTAGTTCCATAGACTTGTTCCAAGAATGGGTGACAAAGGAAAGGAGGTCGGCAGTCGATCTGCGCTGACGGAATCCATACTGCATGTCGTGGATTAGACTGTGTTTTTCAACAAATTTTAGTAATTCGATGTTTATATACTTTTCCACCACTTTAGAGACGACTAAAAGAAGAGAAATAGACCTGTAGTTGCTAGGAAGCGCTTTGGATCCTTTCTTGTGGATGGGTTGTACTCGAGCAGTTTTCCAGTTACTAGGGATCATGCCTTTATTGTAAGATATCTGAAACAGAAGACTCAGGACAGGAGCAAGTTCTGGTGCGCATTTTTTGAGAACAATTGCTGGGATCTCGTTAAGGCCAGAGGCTGTCGGGGGGAGGTGACTGATATCTTATAGCATTCAGGTTTTGTAGTAAGAAGGAGATCCAAGGGATTTGAGCTGTGTGTTGGGATACGAGGAAATTAAGTAGGTTGCTGAACCATATTGGCTAAAGAATTGCTGACTGCAAAGGCCTCCGCTACTCTCCCTTGTGGATCGGTTTTTGAAGATCCTAGCCATTCCTTATTATGGACATTGAAGTCACCAAACATAGTGACCTCGGAGGATGGATATTCAGAAATAGTTTATTCAGAAAGGTAGTCAAAGTGCTGGACAAAGTTGTTGTCAGAAGGTGACCGATAAATGCAACAGATGAATTTAGTTGCAGTCCTGAGAGAGAGTTTTATTTATAGTATGTCTTTTCTTCCAGCTTCTAAATTGGGGAGTCTGGTGGAGGGTAGATTGCAACGGACGTATGCGCACACGCCTCCATGCAATCTAAAGGAAGTAAGGAGCTCATACCCCGGGAAATTAAGGTGATTAGTGGCTCTTTTGGCACTGATTTGGGTTTCGGTGAGGAAGAGGAGTTGGGGGCCTGTTAGCCTGGAGGAAATGGTGGACGGAGTTCAGGTTAGAATTTAGGCCACATATGTTCGAAAAGGATATGTTAAATCTTGATGTTGGCGCCCCCTGTACACCCCTCTTCTGGAGGTCCGAATGGAGGGGTATTTTACCTCCGGGATCTTTTATACAAGGAGGAGCCATCATCAATTTTGCTTATAAGGGAAACCGACTCATACACCAGAACCGGAAACGTCCGTTGGGACTTCACCGGCCCCTTGATGTATGGGGTGGTACCTCCTCGGGCGTGAAAAATTACGCAAAGGAAAATTCCACTACCACCTATTAGATGTTGCTCCAAGACTAATGGTTCACATATGTACCACCATCCAGGACTGATGGTAGATATCTGTACCACCACCGCTAGCCTTTTTTTAATTAAAAAGACAGCTAGACTTTCTTTAAGAGTGCCAGTGATTGCCCTGGAACACTAAATTTTACAAAAAAATCAATAACAAAAATTCGTTTTGAAAGGGTTAAAAAAGTAACTATATCTGTATTTACCTACCTATTTTTGTGGCACAACAATAAGGTTATCACGATATCTTCGAAAGACATACCCTAAACATCACTTCTCATGAACCATTTCTTAAAAAAGTAAAGACGCACTTGACATGCTTATGTGGAAACTTATGTCACAAGAATATATGAGGAAATTAACATGAATTCTTTTATGGCGATTTTAGTATGAACGAAGAGGTAAGTGCATAAATGTTGGGTAAGATACTCTATAAAAGGGACTTTGATGTAATATTGAAAACTGGAGCGTATCTAAGTAAACGTTAATATTCGGTTGATTAGGAATGTTCTTCACGGTGACGACTAATTGGTCATTACATATTTAGAAGCGCCCTGGCTACTTTATAGCACGAATTAATAAAATCAGAACCATGTGGCTGTTTTGAATATTAAATATTACGTTCATTCAACTTTATCAACACATTACAACTGTTACAAACGGAAATGTGACAACAATATGCATGTTTTGCCTTATACAGCTTACTTATCAGAATGGTAATGGTAAAGTCTATAGTCACAGTCGACAGCAAAAATAATACGCCCTTAAAAACACGTCAACAAAGAATAGAGAAAATACAAAGATTAACTGTGTTGTGTGTTTTGTTTCGTCAACATCAGTCGAGTTCCGCGACTATGGCCAATTACCGACGCCAGGGAGCAGTTTCACCTTACTATCCTGGAAAATTTTCCGAACCTCTGCCCCTATGTAAGGAGGGTAGAGATCTTTAAGGTGCCAAGGCGTTTTCGACTAAAAAAAAATATTTTTATCACCAACGGCTTATTTGATTGTAGAATTTTTTTAAGATGTAGCTCAAGCCACCCTATAATTAATGTATACATTTTTTTTTCATTTCTTGTAGAATAGCGGATATATTGGGCTTTATTGATTTTTTACCAAAATTGGACAAAAGTTATATGCCATTAAACTATAAACTCTATAGCTAAGACTACTGCCAAAACATCAGAGAAAGGGTCTATTTGAAATGAATTTTCTGGAAACATTTTAGTAAAATGAAGGACAATGACGGTTGAAACTAAGACTTCAGGGTTTGTAAAATATTCTTCTTGAGACATTTTCTCTCCATAGCCCGTATTGGATTCAAGTTCTTTGCCCAAATGTTGCGAATTTTGACGTTTTAAATTGTCACTTTGACATTTTGAGGAAAACCCCAATTTATTTTTCTTTAAATGCCCATAACTTTTTTGTCTTTTGACCTACAGCTCTAAATTTTGAAAGGTAATTTACCTATAGCGGCATGAAACGATGTTCTAAATTTAGTTGCCCTTACTTTGTTATATCCGGAGATATAATTTTTTTTTCTAAAGAAACACACAAAATTGTCCAGGAAAACCTAGACCGATTTTCCTGGCTAACGAACTTATCCAAGCCACTTACAAAAGGAGGGTATTCACCAAATTTTGTCAAAATCGGCCCATTATTTTTTGAGTTATCGGTGTGATATATATATATATATATATATATATATATATATATATATATATATATATATATATATATATATATATATATATATATATATATAGATATATATATATATATATATATATATATATATATATATATATATATATATATATATATACAGGGTGCGAGATTTCGCTGGTAAAGCTAGACTGTGCTTACACTAATGGTATTATCAAAGATTTTACTCCAGAAAATCACTAGGCAGCATATACTTCATAACTTAAAATTATTGCCGAATACACAGGATGTTCCGTTTGAGCTGGCCATTCACCAACTTCGTTATTTTAAATAAAACATCCTGTATATTTTCACATTTTCGGATTTCTAGAGTGATTTTACGTCGAAAATGTATACAGTAGTATGAGCGGAAACCCATCCATTTTTGAGTTATTTCTTGTTTTTCAAAAATAATGGCCATTGCAGTCTCTATTTTACAAGTCTCTATCTTGGTAAGTGATAAAGAAAGGACCATCATTTTAGCAAAGCAGGTGCGCAATAGTATTGTAATTATCCTAATGTACACTAAACCGTGACTAGATATACAGTGCGTTCACAAAAGGGCATCCACTTCTGACAACTTCAACAATCAAAAACTTTTTTTCTTCAAATGGAACACCTTGTATATTATTATATCGTTGAACTTGAAATTTCATTATCTTTCATCCTATGTATGCATATCTATACAAAAACTTAAAACATTTTGAGATATATGATGAAACAACACATTTAGAATGAATTATACAGCTGTTCGTGTGTAGGAGCTAAGAAAGACCCAGTATAAGCTAATTGGTTGGACTTTGAATACTTTACAATTCCAAATAAAACCCCTAAACATTATTCAGCTGTTTATTGAAAAATAATATCATAAAGTTTAAAGATAATATGTTAAGTAAAGGTTTTGTATAGTACATATTTGATAACAATAAAAAAAATTAACTTATAAACTTTAGAAAGGATTGGAACGACTATAACAAACAATGAGATAACAAATATTAATGAAAGTAAACTAAAGAAGATGTTCGAAGTTACGTTCAGTTTCCTGCAGACATATATGCACTCTTCGTCTAAAAGAGTTTCTAACATTTTGCAATATTGCTGGTGTTATCGAGTTGAATGCTTCCCTAATTCCAAGAATCATGTCCTCTGCAGTGATTAGTTGCACAGCATAAACAAGATCCTTAATATACCCCCACAAAATGAAATCACAGCATGTGAGCTCCGGAGACCGAGCTGGCTAGGGAAATGGTCCCCCGCGACCAATCCAGCAATTAGGAAAATTATTATTAAGCCAATCTCGGACACGTAACGTTGTGTGAGGTGGTGCACCATTCTGTTGGAACCACATTCGTCGCAGCGTTTCTAATGGCACGTTATCTAAAAATTCAGGCAAAATATTTTCTAAAAAATTAAAATACCCTTGGCCTATGAGAGTACGTTTATAAAAATATGGTCCAATTATGTACTTTCCTAAACATCCTGCCCATACGTTTACAGTCCATCGATGTTGGTTATCCACAGTATGCCTAAAATGGGGATTACTATCTGCATAGTAGTGAAGATTGTGTTGGTTTGGCTTACCGGTACTAGTAAATGAATATTCATCACTGAAAAGTACATATTCAAAGAAATTGTCCATCATTTAAACTGCCCACTCACAAAATTGCACATTATTCCTGTAGTCTGCCTCTTGTAAAGCGTGCTGCCTTGAAACATCGTAGGCATGGTAACGTTTTCTTTTCAAAGCCTTTTTTGCTGACTAATCGCTTATGTTAAGTTGTCCTGATATTCTTCTCGTACTGGTTTATGGATCCTCAATCACATAAAATTATACCTAATTGCGTTAGCTCATCGTTTTTGTACGGACCCCTGGCATTATTGCAATATTTTACACTGCTTGTAGTGGAAAAACGGGTGTTTAGCCTTTCGAATGACGTCTGACGCCTGTCAGGAAGACGTTGGTGATAAATTCTGGATGCTAATAATGTATTACTATCACATTCGCCCAAAGCTAAGAGCATATCTCGTAATTTTGCTTCAGAATAATTCATTTTTTATTTTCGGAAGATTTTTTAAACTACAATTACCAGAATACTTTTTTACAGTGTCAAATAGCGTCGCGGGTGAGTTTGTCAACGTTTAAATTTCTAAGCAAAGCACACTTTGTAAACAAGAGCAGGTAATATGTAAAGTCTGTCGATGAAAAGTAAAGCAAAGCAGTCAACATGATTAAAGGACAAAATGTTGATGTACAATGCTGTTTACAATAAAGTGCTGCAACCAAGTGAGAGGTTTAATAATCATTAAATGTGTTAGTATTCCTTCAAGAATGATAAATGTATACTTTTAACTGCATAGACTTTGCATAAAATTCGTAAAAAATATAATGAATATTAGGTGTGCCTTGATTTCATAATTTCCAAAATATGAGTGGCTTATCAGGAAATCGATTAAATAATTTATTAAAAGTCTAACTAATTAGCTTATCCTGGGTCTTTCTTAGCTCCTACACACGAACAGCCGTATAATTCATTCTAAATTTGTTGTTTTATCATATATCTGAAAATGTTTTAAGTTTTTGTATAGCATGTTAAAAGGTTGCAAATCTGAAGGGCTAACAACCCGTGTTACAGCAAGTTAAAAGGGTTGGTGGTCTAAGGCACTACCAACCCGTGTTTATAGGAAGTTAAAAGGTTGGAAGTCTGAAAGACTACTTGCATCCTTACCCATACCAGAAGCCTCATCAAGTGAGACGGTTGTAAACCTCACTTTGCTCTTTTACAAAATTGGATTTAGGTTAAGTTTTACCAATGGATTTACATGAGTTTTTGTTTATTTTTAGTACACATTACTATACAAGAATTATGAAAGTATAATTCAGGACAATAAGGTTCATAATAAACAATCTGTTTATTTAAATCATACGCAATAATAGTGACCATATTCCCAAGTGAGTATTATCTATTATGCCCATTTAATAACTATGTTTTTGACCTTTCAAATTAAAAAAAAACTTGGGACGCAGCAAGTGCGTTATGGTAGTGAATTTTCATAAGATTAAGATGTTTGATTTATGAAAAGAAAGGTACTACCAAAGGGACAAATAAAATACAATATCTCTAGATGAATCTTTATAGTGGGTTAATTTAATAAAATAAATGACAATCAGGAATTTAATTTGTCTAAACAGCACAAAATGAAATATATATATATAAAATTAATTTGGTAAATTAGCAGTTTACCTCATGGAGGGTTTTGAGAATTGTTTTCCAAAACATGCTTAGGATTCTCCTAGGTGCATAACCCACAACAAACATTTTTTATAAACAACCTCTAAAAAAGTTACAGGACCAGGAGTTAATAAGGGTGTAGGGCGAGGAAAACGAACTGTAAATATGAGTGGAAAAGCAAAAAAATAGCTTAGTCGGATCTCTAACAGCTGCCTTTTTCAGATTTTGCAGTCGTACCTCCTTTAAATGTTTTTTAACTTATAGTAACAGATCATGAAGAAGTTCACATGTAAATAACTCAGTAAAGACAAGGAATGCAAAGGGAAAGAGTAGTGTCGACGTGCATTAGTGATGTCAAATTATATTTATCAGCAGTTGATTTATCTAAAAGTGTTGTATGTGGGAAATTCCCTAATAGTTCTCACAGAAAATAAACAATAAGTTAAAAGAAAGGAAGTTTAATACAATTTTAAAAGTGGAATACAAGGTATATTTAAGTAAGGGACAAAATTCGCTTATTGTGACAATACAATCAAAGGCTGTTAATGAAAATCGTGTAAAATAATATATTTACTAACAGGTGTAAGATTTACATTTTATTATTATAATTACGTGGCAGCTGTTTCCCTCCGATATGGATAAATTATCTAAAAAAGACACATCGTTGGGAAAGAGCTGTCATGTAAAATCAATATAATATATAGGTCATATTAATAGTTTTAATATACATTTGAAAATGAATTTAGTTCTAGTGTTATCTACTATCGACTAATTAAAGAAGACTATGTATCACAATTCCAACAGTTTAGTAAATTTAAAATCACATGAAATATAATTCTTCAACAAAAAAAAAGAGGCAAAACAATACGCCTAGTTGGTTATAATTTAAACGTTTTTAATTAAATCAATTCTGATAGTGGTTTGAGATGGACAAATGAACTATTTTAATTTATAATTAATTGTTTTCTACAAAAAATTTTGGTTTGTTTAAAAATACAGACGATACAATGTTTTTATATGTTGAAGCTTAAGGTTTCTCTGGTTGGCGTTTCAAGGAATTGTTACACATGTTGATTTCCTAGCAGTCCAATGTGACACCGTACATATCTCTTCTTGAACTCATTGTGACACTCGAGTAAATTATTGAGTCCTCGCGACTGAACGTTGCTTATAAAAGTCTATACACTAATAAACGGATTTGCGTAGTATGTACATATATACGAGGCCCACTCATTGTTGTTTGATGATCTTTCGCTACCTTACTTAAAACACATTCAAAGCAATCTCAATTGTCAATAAAAATTGGAATCTTCTGCCTGAGGTCCCAGAAGTGCACAGTCCATTTTTGTTACAATTTGTGCATTGTGTTGCTTGGAGTTTATGCAGGTACGTCAAAAACTTTTGTAGTTTCAAAGTTTCCATTTATTTTGATTGTCCAAATAACTAATACTGTCCCATACACAAATATAAAAAGCATGATTTGGAAACATTTTTTTTTGGTCTGTAACGAACGGTTCAGATTATTTTAAAATTGCTCCAGGGGATAGGTGATAATTGATTTTGAGAAAATTGAATGTTTTTTTAAACCTTCAGTAATATTATGTTTGTTTGTTTATTACAAAACTTTGAATTTCATCAAACATCTGGTATTCTATGCTGAAATCAATTTTGGGGTTAAATGTGTAAGGGTGGAATATTGATGCCAAAAATTTCAATTTTTTTTAAGAAAAAAAAAAGACAAAACATCTGAAAACGTACACAACTTGATTCTGGAATGGGATTTGTTTTGTCTTTGGCAAAGGAACACTTCATATTGTCTTTGGGTTGGGTCACTTCAGGGGGTAGGGGATCAATGGGGGGTGATTTTATGAAAATTTAATTTTTTTTGTTAAAAGTCGAGTAATATAACCTTTCAGAAGTTTATCGGTAGAGGAATACGAATATTTTCTTTTTGTTCAAGTCATGGATCCTGAAATCATTTCATGAGATAGTATTTCTAACAAGAGTAGATTATCACAGCTATTTGGATGTAGTGATTTAATTTGCAATACTTTCTCGTTAGAAACGATTATGACAATTGTAGTGGGGTTACCTTCCACTGCATTGAGAACTGACTCTTTAATTTGAGGAGGTCATTGGTATCTTTTGCATATAGAATTAGATTTTACAGATTTCAAGGCATCTATTTCCCTAAAACATCTGCAGATATGTTCAAAAATATTTCTGCTGCGTGCTATTCATCCGGGAAAACCTGTCATAATAAATTCTCACTGCTTCTTTTCCATTTTGTTTCGCTTCACCACAATGTAATAACAAATTAGCTAATTCACCCAAGGTATAATTGAAAAGTGCATTTTAAAAGCATATACAGCATCTATTACAAGGCTTGTTCAATTAAAACCCATCTTTGGTCAGGTTAGCCTTGAAAACAGTTGTAATCACTCAAATGACGTTTTGCAATGTTAGTTTTGTTTGTAAACATCACACTTATGAGTTCCTGTCATTTGTATTTAACAGCGATTTTAAGTATTGTGACTTTAAAATGGCGTTTGTTGTTAACAATCCATCTAAATATAATCAGTGTGCGGTCATTCAATTTTTGTGTGATAAAGGTTTGCAACCATTGCAAATTCAAACACGAATGCAAGCAGTGTATGGAAACACATGTTTTGCATATCCACCTGTCAAGGAATGGTGTCAAAAATTTAAAAGTGAAAGAGAGAAGATAAATGATAAGCCGCAACTAGGTGCATTGAGTACTGCATCAACAGACAGGAATGTGGCATGTGTAGAAGACCTGATTAGAGGAAATCGTCTATTGTCATTCAAAGCAATTTCAGAAGATGTTGGTGTGATTATAGAATCTATCCGTAGTATCGTATACAAACTGGCTTACAGCAAAAGGTGTTAAAAGGTAATCGTTTTCAGTCAGATGAAGAAGTACTAAATGCCTTAAAAGAATTTTTCGGGCATTAGCCACAAGAATTCTTTAAGCAGGGTATACATCAGTAGGTGAAACAATGGGATATGTGCCCTAATAATAATAGTAATTATTTGTAAATATATTTGCCAATAAATTTGTTCTGAACCAAAAATGGGTTTCAATTGAACAAGCCTATTATTACCTTGATAAATAAATGACAATAACAGCCTAATTTTTTCATTCTTTCCAAAACACATTCGATCCACAACATAAGACAACATAATTGCATTTATCTCATAAGCGAGATGAAAATCGACAAAATATATAAAAAATTATCAGCACTAAATGACCTACATAACTGCTAAGAAAGAAACGTCAGTGACAGATTTTTTTTTCTTAGAAAATTATTAGTAATGGCACCAATGTACCGCCCCTATAAAGGTAACCACACTCTTTTAGCAGTAAAATATGTACCAGTCTGAATATCTATCACCTTCCAAATTTAATGCAGCTTGCTGGTCATGATCTTCATTTTGATATTTTTGACACATCGATCCTTACTAGATACCAAGTTTGTTTTTTCAAATGAAACCTCCGGTATATATATATATATATATATATATATATATATATATATATATATATATATATATATATATATATATATATATATATGTTTTAATATTAACTAATAAACCAGATTTTTCTTTCAGCTTTACTTGATAATATGACAGGTTGTTGAGCAATGATTGGTATTACTCCACGGAGTTTCGAAATTTTACTTGCAATATTTTGGTTTTTTGCTAATAAGTCGAAAACCGCTAATAATAGGTAGAACATTATATAGTACTTTAAGAAAGAAAATCAATTGATCTTGCTATTCCTATATAATACAGGATGTTCGATTTGAAAATCTCACATTACCTGCCATTATATGTTCTACCTAAAGACCATTTTTATTGCAGACAGCCTATATGCAATAATTGGATTTTCATGACTATATCAACCTATTAGCAAACAGCAACAAAAAACTCAAACCTCTATCTATGCTGGTTATGGAAAGACTCTTTTGTTGTTGTTAATGAATGGAGGTTGCGAACTTTCCTAACTAATAAGTTTTATTTTTTTAACGTCTTGAGATAGGTTAACAGATATATAAACACACACACACACAATATATATATATATATATATATATATATATATATATATATATATATATATATATATATATATATATATATATACTTTAAAAACATTACTGCAAACATAAGAGTGTCACAATACAGACATTTTTTTCATTTGAAAAAATAATGTTATGGGACGACGCCGCCATGTCATAAATATTTTCAAAATGAAGACCATAACCACTTAAGAACATAACCTAAATTCACATTTCTATCAATTTTGAAACACTATATACTTCTAATACTCCATCGAGTTTGGCCCACGCTTTACATATAATTTTGATACAAGTATATAAAGTGGTGATATTTGGTGGTTTTAAATTACAAATGCAAATTAAATTAGCTGCAATTTCTATGAAATCCTGTTTTTGGGATTGTCATTTTAGGACTAAGAGTACAACAATTATACTATTTAACTCATCTGTAAATATGTACAAAGTTTTCACATCACCAGACAGACGATCCTAAATTTGATATTTTATGTCTATGATGGACAAACCTTCCCTTTAAATCTTCATTCATGTCCATGAGGCGTTTCTGGTATGGTTGATAATCTGCAACACAATTATAAAAAAATTAGATGCATAAAAAATTCTAGATTCTACATCTAACATTCTATATGCGAGGTATCTAATAAACCTCACCTACCCAACCAATAGCCCCAATAAGGATTCAGATGAAAACCCCACTATAGACAATACAGAACCACCAAAGGACAGTTTGATCTCTTTCAAGTCTATGGTTGAATACACCAAGGCTTTAGAGATGATATCCGGTGAGATTTCGAGAGTAGGAAGATTATGACTCCATAATTGAACTACAACCCAACCTACACCTAACCACCACTCTAAAGATTAGGCAGATTAAGGCCTAAAGAGTTCTATTCCATTCATATTTTACTCAACCTCTTGAAAATGATAAATGGCTCCAAGCCAGAATGTCGAGGTTCAACAAATTCTAGAGAAAGTTCAACCAGACATATTAGTTAAGCGAATGATATGATATCTGTCCGCTTTACATAAGTCGTCACAAGTTATTTACTACCAGTTTCAATAATTTTCTGGGCATACTAGATCATTAAGTTTTCATAGCCAACTTAGAATGTTCTGATGATAGCCATATTTTTATGGGGCTGAATGGAGAATAAAACAAGCAGTATAAGTCACAAAAAATCAGAGATAGCATCACAAAAGGCTAAACTGGCTTCCACTTTTTGTAAGGAGTGTACATATGCTCATGCGCTATGTTTGTATAATAGAACATTTCTTCATGACAAAGGCAATTTTTTCTTGTTTTAACTTTTTTTTTCACATACATGAAAAATAAACACTATTCCTTATCCACTTCGACTACTCTCTTATTTCAGCATGCACAACTTGACGAAACTGAGTCACCAGCGATGCCCACTTGTCATGTTACTTGATTCATTTAGATACCACTGCCATATTTTATTTGTCCACTTTTATATACCTACCAGCAATTTTTACATTCTACTAAATATAATATTACAAGATATCACCAATAATACAATTGGTCCACAAATTATCCAAGAGGTTTATGCACCAGTAGTACATATAGCATCACAACGGAAGAACTTCGGCATAGTGTTAAAATCTAAGTATATAATACAATCTGAGTGTAGCGTGACCAGCATTAACATTGCTTTCCATAATTATAATTATAAAATTTAACAATTTAAAGGAGCACCTATTATAATAACCAGTCTAGCTAATCATATAGAATCCTGTCTCATTGAATCAGACAGGATAGAAACCTTGTCTGCTTATACTTTGTAATCAGTATGGAAAAGCTTTCTGATAATGTAACAAAATTAATTAATGACACCCACTAAGCATGGTTACTTACAAATTCTTACCGCAACGTTAGATAATTTACCATTAGGCAAGTTAAGTTTGCAACATTTCTAAATGTTTGCAGGCAAAAAACCAATGCAAACTTACAAATGAAACTTTAACGTAACTTTCAAAAATAATATCTAGTTTGCCGTGTTGTGGTTTTTCTCCATTTGTAAGCTCACGTAAAGTTACAATTGTAATGTTTCTGAAAGTTTGTTTCAAATTGTAAACATTTGAATTCCCTCCGTTTTCGGGTATGTTCGATCCTATGTCATCATCGTCCAATAGCAACATAGCAACACCGACGCCAACAGCGAACTGACTGACAAATGACAAAGCGCCCGGCATTAATTAATGGCGGTTTGTTGTTTACTTTTTTTATAATTTCATCATCATAAGTTGTTATTTGATCTATGTCTATTTATTTTCCTGGAAGTTTTAAAGATTGAACAATCTTATTGTAGCCTGAATTGTTTGAATTTTGTAATTCGTTGTCTGGAGAGTAGATAATGAAACATGGAGTATATCGACAAACATTTCAGGTAAGAATCCCTAAAACAGCTATATATTAAATACATGTGTGAATTCATTATTCTCTTTTCTGTAGCATAATTATTTTGGTATGTCGCTATTGGTGAATTATTATAAAATGGCTGCATTTATATTTTTGTTTCTTTTTATGCAATATTATATTATTTACATGAATTTTGTTATGTCCTTAGAAGCAGCCTGGAGATGTCATACCTGGTCAGACCAATTCATTTTAAAACGTTAAATATGATTCACCTATGGAAGCATGTGGCTTATACATAGCAATTGACATCATAATAACAGTGGAGCAGTACCCATCAAGCTGCCAGGATTGCTTATTTTACACTTGTCGCAGTATTCTATGCTATGGAACATTCATATGGGTTAACTCGTCAGCAGCGGAACATGTGTTTATCATGCAAAAAAGAGCAATAAGGACATTGTGTGCGTAGGTCCAAGAAAAAGCTGCCCTGATGTGTTCGAGGCCAATGGGATACTTAGGTACACTTCCAGCTATATCCTTCTTCAGTATATGTATTCAAAATATCCAGTGAATGATGAAGTTCGCAACATCAATACCAGGTACAGGCATGAATTAAAAATACAGTTCCACAAAAAGGAGAAAACAAAGCAGATGTTTGATTACTTGGGAATCAAATTCCTCAATTTTCTACCTAATGTTATTAAGATGCTTCCACTAACAAGATTGCAGTAGGCACTATTGGATGTTATAAAACAAAAACCAAGGTGAAGGAATTTATTAGTGCTCTAAACCAATGTGTATAATGTTACATACTACTTGTATTCATTCTTTGTAGTGTGTGTGTCTGTGTGTTAGGCAAAAGCTTTGGAAGGCAAGTTCGACTAGCCACAGACTTTTTTTATATATACGTAATTCATTGTAGTCATAATTTTGCTTTATTTTAACTCAATGTTTCTGACATTTTAGACATTGACGGTACTATACTTACTCGATAGGGATAGTTAAGACATGCGTGAACACTTTCAGAGACTGTCGTCATGTTTAAGCTATTTTCGCAGTGAAGTTGTATTCATTTACCTGTGCTTGATTTATCCATTGCATATTCTTACGTTTGCTTAATTAAACTTTCTCTAAAATCGAAATGAACGCACCATTTTAGATATTTCTTTTTCACAATAGTATTTGATATGTTGAATTTATTTTATGTAACATATGTCACCACATATTTTAGAAGCTAAAAAAAATCTTGCCTCTCAAAACAAGTAATGCTGCAGAAGGCTTCGTTTTTGTTATTGGTGTTTCACACGTTTTTCTAGACGACTAAAGAGTTATTTAGTAAAACAATATCAAAAACAATTAATTGGTATTTATTTAGAAAAAGGAATTTTTGAAATCCGTCAATTAATAACGATATCACGAGTTCAAGTTATCTATTTTGTCGCTGAGTTTTGACTAGAACTGCATTTTAGGCTAAACATGGACACTCGCTATATGTCTAACTATTTCTATCTAGTAACTATAGTCGGTACTTATAAAGACAGTGACTTACCATGTACATTTGATGGTCAATAAAGTCTATATCTATCTATCTATCAGCAGAAATGAAATTGTAAGTCTTTAATTTTTTTATGTAATAAAGATTTTTTTCTAATTAACATTGTCTTGTCATTTTTTACAGTTTTACAAGAAATTTTATATTATGTATAAATACACCTATATACCTATATTCAGTATCAGTTTGTAACTTGAAATAAATTCAGTTAATCAAATACAGTTTCTTTTTTCAAAAATGCTTGGACACATTGGTTAGTATTTCGAGTTGCAGTCTTTTAAAAAAGCTATACAGTATATACCATATTTGAAAAATGACTTCATCGATAATTTCTTTGAATCAACCTTACGTTTTTGTTGACTATTTTTAAAGTTCTTACATGTGAAGTTGTAGAAAACCAGCAGATTTAAAATTTTTATTCATTGATAACTACACAATTTTTTTCGTGCTTTCAACTCAAGATTTATAATAAAAATTTGAAAGTTGGTGGTTTTGTATCGCTTGATGTGTACTTTAAAAAAAGTCAACAAAAAGCTAAGGTTGTCATTTACAAAAATTATCAATGGCATTTGATACAAATTGTATAATACATTTTTGAAAAGATTGTAACTGAGAATATTATCAGACTCCGAGCATTTTTGAAAAAAAAAGTTGAAGTAGATTAATTGGAATTATCACAGGTTACAAACTTGCACTGTATATATAATATATACAATTGCAGATAAGTTGCAAATGTAAGTTTAAATTTTACAACTTTGCCAGGCCCTTTTAAAATTGAAGCTTGCTGTAAAGTAACATGTGTACGTATAAAGAAAGTTTGTAACAGCTCACTACAGTAAACTTGCAGTAAAGTTACAAAAGAAACACTTACATATGTAAAGTCACTGGGGGGAAGATTTGCCATTTGCAACGAACTTGCAGGAGGCTTTCTGCAAGTTATCTATCAAACTTACACTTGCTTTGGAAAAGATTCTGCAATGTTAATGCAATATTACCTTGCTCAGTGGGCATTAGATTAAGGGAAATTACAAGTTTGACACTATTTAAAAAAATATTACCTGGACAGTACACTTCCTGTTTTCAATACTCCATACTAAATATTTTAATTAGAAAGAAGCCACTGTAGCATCAAAGGTCATAGGTTATACCTCCTGCGTGACCCTCTTACTCTTTCTCATCTTTAAGAAAACTCACTACTGCTGATTTTGTGGAAACTACCATTGCTAAAAAAGGAAATAATTTTTAAAGTAAGTTCTACTTATGTCTCCATAAATGACAATAAATTATAACAAAAACTAATTCAAGCTCACAAAACACAACAGAAAAAATCTTAGGCTTTGGACATGTGCTAAATTATTTCACCTTGGGTAAATACTTCAAAGTATATAAGATTACCTCTAAAATGATAACATAAAAAATAGGAATACATACCTTTTATATATAGTAAACATCTTTCAACTTTAATTATATAAATTCATCTCTGTTTTTTTGTTTTCATAAAAGATTCGCAAATTTAAGGTTACTTTCTTAAAAACAATTAACGTAGATCCTAACTTGAATTTTGCTCTCAATTCTGATAATTTTTGTAAGGTGTTTCTGCTAAAATAAATATAATATCACGATTACCTGAATTATGGTAGTGAAGGAAAGATTTCACCGTACTATTTAATATTTAGAAAAAAAAACCATTAAAACATGATGTGGATATACCGTGTACGTGTCACGTGTAGCGCTTTCCACCCTAACGGCCTTTAAATAAAAAAACAGATGACAGTAAACAGTACTACACTGCTGCATTGACATATAGTGCAAAAAGTTTTCAAGTATAAATAAGTTTTAATTTAAAATATCATACGGATTTGGTAATTCAAAACGTTTGGTTATTGTATCGCAATTATTGTTTGAATTATGTCATTAATAATTTAAAAATATGTTAGGTCCATATGTTTTCATCCTAAGAATCAAATTACATTTTAATATTTGTTAATTTTTATTATATCTGACAACCCTGTTTATTTATATTTACGAACTCTTGTGTCGCTTCGACGATTTTACATTTTTCGGGTCTAAAGTAATAACAAACACATTAACATTTTCGTCAAATCTACTTAGTTTTATTGGTTGAATTACTTCAAGTACTGGTCCATTCTCTGAGATAAAATAAATATAAAATCTCATTGCGGAATTATACAGCAAACTAGATCTACTCGCAAACCCATAACCGACGGACAGAAAAGGTTAATTGTTCTACAAGTGGACACTAATATCAACAGTGCTGTTACAGTTTATTATACTATCTAAGTCACTTTTTTATCCAGTTTCGAAAGTCTTTCGAAGTAGAATCTGGTACGTTGTATCTTTGTATCTACAAAATGATAAATGTTAATGTAGATCTGTAAAATATGTGCCTGTAACAATACACAGACTAGTTTAGTTTGCCGACTGATACTGCAACGCAATTTCGTCCTTGCTTCTAATGCAACGGCATTCCAAGTCAACTAGATTACAGAGTTGTACACAAGTGAAATTGTTGTGTAGAAAAATTTAGAAACAGAAAATATTTAGGTTTCATTTGTGACTTTCCTTTTGGTGCTTTTCCATTTTTTGTAGAAAAAAATCGCGAATGAATATATATATATATATATATATATATATATATATATATATATATATATATATATATATATATATATATATATATATATATATAATTGATAGGGAATAACAGTCGTTATTATTGGTTTCCAAATTTTAAAATCTCAATGAAGGCTATCGACCTCAAGATTCTGTGGTCAAAACAAAAAAAAACGCAAGTTCTGTGTTAAAACATGCTCTATATTTCGCACCTTCTTTGGTACTTCATCAGGAGCCTACAAAGAGCGGCAGCTATGATACACAATCCAAAGATAACTTAGAATCACCTACCGAAAGCTGAACAAAGTATGAAATATAGAGGATGTTTTGCAAAGAACTTACATTTTTTGATGCCCATAGAATTTTGAGGTGGATAGCCTTTATTGAACTAGACACACACACACACACACACACACATATATATATATATATATATATATATATATATATATATATATATATATATATATATATATATATATATATATATATATATATATATATATATATATATATATATATATATATATATATATATATATATATGGCGCATTGAAAATGAAACAGACCGATTTGCGTCCAGACAAATTTTTCTTTTAAGAAACGCTGAAATACGTCAATTTTAATATTGAGGAGGACATGTTTTGACATAAAACAACTTTGTCACATCAACCCCTTACGGGTGGTGATAACAAACCTTATATTTTAAATAGGGAACATGGGTCAAGGGTTACATCATTTGAAAGCTCTTTCTTTTCTGAATTCAGCACACTACTTTTTTTGGTGGTTTTCTTAACTCGTTTAAAAATTATTCACAGTTGGAGTTGCATGAACGTATTTCATTCATTGTGATAAGAAATGCATTAATTAGTCATTTTTTCGTTAAAAAAAACTAAAAAACAAAACCAAACGTTGAAAAATGTTTATTCAGTTAACTAAGTGTTCAAATTGTTGACCACCAGCTTCCATACAAAAGTACACATTTTGTGCAAAACGAACTCTGACATTCTGGAGCATTTGTAGAGTTATTAGACGGCATTCTTCAACAATACGTCGTCGTAATTCTTCCAGGGACTCCGGTTCTGTTGCGTAAATTCTACTCTTTAAATGGCTCCATAGAAAGAGGTCTAAAGGAGTTAAATCCGGTGATCTAGGGGGCCACTTAATAGTACCTCTACGCCCAACCCAGTGCTCTGCAAACTCTGTGTTAAAAAACTTCCTAACACGTTGTGAAAAATGCGGAGGAGCTCTATCTTGTTGACACACTAATTGATTTTCTTGATAGCGATCATCATTTTCAACAATGTCAATTAGTAGAGGGTAAACGATATCTTCTAGTAACTCCAAATGCGTTTCGCCACTCAAATTGCCATCAAGAAAAATTGGTCCGATTAAACGGTCTCCAAAAATACCAGTCCAGACATTCAATTTTTGTGGAGTTTGAGTGTGGACTTCGTGAAAATTTCTTGGATTATTATTTGCCCAATAACGACAATTATGACGATTGACTGTAGAGCTAAATAAAAACGTACACTCGTCTGAAAAACAGATATTGACCAGAAAGTTCCCGTTATCAGCTATTCGTGCAGTCATAACTTCACAAAACTCCAGCCGCCGATCATAACCATCTTCATTAAGTTGTTGTACAAGATGAATTTTATAAGGGTGAAAATTATGATGCTTCAATATTCTCTGAATAGTTCTTCTTTTGATGTTTTAAACAGTGGCCAATTTTCTCGTGCTCAAAGTTGGGTCTGCAGCAATTTGCCGTAAAACTTCCATCTCAGTAGTCTCATTTCTAACCGGAAATTCACGTACAGGAACCCGTTTTGTGTTGGTTACAGAACCACTTTGTCGAAACTTTGCAACTAATTCCAAAATGTATTTTCTGTTAACATGTCTGTTCGAATGTCGTTCATTAAACAAATTTGCGGTACGGTTGGCACCGTCATCGTTTTTGAAAAAAAGAGTAATTATTTCGACTCTTTCTTCTACAGAATACACCATAGTGAAATTAATTTTCGGTGGTACTATCAAGTATCAAACCGAGCGATAAACTGAAATAATAAACCGCATTTCTCTCATTCCGATATCAAATGTTCTGATAGTCAATTTTTTGTTTACACACCAACAAAACATTGACTATCAGCACATTTCTTATCGGAATGAGTGAAAAGCGTTTTTGCATCTTCAACTGTGAATAATTTTTAAACGAGTTTATAAAACTTCCAAAAAAATTAGTGTCCTGAATTCAGAAAAGAAAGAGCTTTTAAGTGATGTAACACTCAACCCATGTTCCTTACTTAAAATATAAGGTTTGTTATCACCACCCTTAAGGGGTTGATGTGACAAAGTTGAGTTTTATGTTAAAACATGTCCCCCTCAATATTAAAATTGACGTGTTTCAGCGTTTCTTAAAAAAAATCCTTCGTACTAGGATGTGTCAGTTGAATTTTGATATTTTTGAGAGAGATCTCTCTTAGGTCTAGGGTTAAACACACTGAGACCTTAGAGACAATTTCCGGCGAGAGGGAGGAGGCAGATTGAGGTGCCGTAATCGAGCTAAAACAACCCAACGCAACTTTGTCCACCGCTCTAAGGAGTAAGCAGATTAAGGCCCTAGAGTTCATGTCCTTACATATTTCTTTTACCTCTTGAACATGGCTCCAAAACATGAGTAGAAACATCAAATTTCAATAAATTCTGGACGCAGTTCAACTCGAGAACCAAGTATGTCTCACATTAAAGACCGTGGAAATCTCGCCGAACATACATATATATATATATATATATATATATATATATATATATATATATATATATATATATATATATATATATATATATATATACCGAGTGACAACTTTCAAAGCGAATGACATGGGAAATCACATATTTGCAGTTTGCTACTCACCTCTTTTACCTACAAGAACGGTAGTGGTGTCTATCAAACGAGAATTAATTTTCTGAGCCTGTTGATACCAAATACCTATTAATTAAAAGCTCTTTTTAGTGTTTATTGTAAAAACATATTACAGTGCTGGCAGTTTGCGAAGAGTTCGAGATTTAGTCTCAGTTAAGTACGATGATCGATCCATTCCATCCGTGAGCACAATCCAACGTATTTTAAGACAATTTGAAGTATCAGTAGAAAATAGGGGTGATAAGCTTACAGCTGAATTTGTATTATTTCAATGTCAATGTATTTTAATAATGAAACAGGCGTTAGAAGACAAGTTAATGCAGAACTAGAGAAAAGGGTGCTAGCGTTATTCAATGTCAATCCAACTACAAGTAGTGGAGTTGCAGCAGAAAAATGTGGTGTTTCTCGGGAGCGTGTGCGAAAAATCCTTAAAAAACACAACTACCACCCGTAGTGCCATCAAGATGCAATAGATGAAGAGAGCAGGTGCCATTTTCTTTCATCGATTTGCTTTACTGACGAGTGCACGTTTACGATAAATAATGAACCTAACGTACAGAATACAACAAAACCCAAGGTTACAACTTTCGACGAGATCCCAATACCATCCGATAATTAATATTTGGGCAGGCATTTTTAATAATCATATCATTGGACCGTTTGAATTTATTGGCAATTTAAATTTAGAAAATTATTTGGAACTCTTTGTTAATAAGGTATGTCTTGCATTACACGAAGTTGCTAATAAAAATCGGGAAGTCTGGTTTCAGCAGGATGGGTGTCCAGCTCATTTTGGTGTAGACGTAAGAACCTGTTTAGATAATTTTTTCCTAATCATTGGATTGGTCGCGGTGGTAATATTAAGTGGCGGACCAGATCTTCCGATTTGGCACCTTGTGACTTCTTCTCGTGGGGTCACCTTAAAAACAAAATTTATAAAACTCGTCACCCAAATATTACTTCTTTGAGGGAGGCTATCTTTGCTGAATGTGCACGCGTTAATAACCAACAACTCGCACAAGTTCGAAAGGCATTTTATAATAGGTTGGGATATTGTTTATATCAAAATGGGGGACTATTTGAATATTTATTGTAATTGTTTCAGTTAAATTATTGTTACTTATTTTTTGTTAATAGTTAATTTTATTATTGTTCCGGGACTGCAGGCACTACTGTTATAATTGCTTTTTCTTCAAAGTGTCTTATGTTAAAACAAAATCAGGGTAAACGAGGATTTTCGTAATTTTTTAATAATGTGCAATCAGCATTATGCCCGATTATCAGATCATCGTACTTAACTGAGGACAAATCTCAAACTTTTCGCAAACTGCCAGCACTGTAATATGTTTTTACAATAAACACTTGTTCCACATTACTATAGCTATTATTATTATTATTTATTGTCAAGCTTTTCAGGAAAATGTGTATTGATATTCAGAAATGTCTGATTTGACAGTAACAAAATTATTCCAATATTTGATTTCCCATGTTATTCGCCTATGTTCCGCTTTGAAAATTGTCACTATATATATATATATATATATATATATATATATATATATATATATATATATATATATATATATATATATATATATATATATATATATATATATATATATATATATATATATATATATATATATATATATATATATATATATATATATATATATATATATATATATATATATATGGCTAGAGCTTTTAATAGGTATTACAGAGATGTTGGAGAGATGTTGGAGAGAATCTTGCAGCGAATATCCCCAAACAAGACATTTTGGAGAGTGGCCCCTACATTAGAAACAGTATGTACCTCGACGAAATCGAAGAAAGTGAAGTGAAACAAAAAATATTAGAATTAAAAGAAAATAAATCGCCAGGTAATGATGGAGTGGAGGCCAAGACATTGAAAACAATTTGTAATGAAATATCCGGAGCTCTTACGTATTTGTTTAATAGGTGCTTACTTGAGGGAACGTTTCCAAGGGTGTTTAAGGTGGGTATTATTTTTCCTATCTTTAAGAAAGGTAGTCCAATGGAAATTATGAATTACAGACCTATAACAACAATTTCTAATATCGCAAAAATATTTGAAAAAATCTTGAAGTCCAGAATGATGTCTTTTATTAAAACGTATGGAGTGTTATCCAGTCGTCAGTTTGGTTTCTGTGAGGGTTGTTCTACGGAGGATGCTATAGCTTTTCTTACGAAAAAACTTTATGAAAGTCTAGATAAGAACCAACCAACCTTATGTGTGTTCCTGGACCTTGCAAAAGCATTCGATACGGTATCCCACCAGAAATTACTGGAACAATTATATAAAATCGGCTTTCGGGGAAGCGTATACAGCTTACTCAAGAGTTATGTTAGCGATCGAAAACAGTGCGTAAAGGTGAATGGTCATTTGAGCAGCTACGAAAGTGTTAAGTGTGGGATTCCGCAGGGTACAGTGTTGGGTCCCATACTATTTAACATATATATGAATGACTTATTACACTTGCCTACGGCAGGGGAAATTGTCAGTTATGCTGACGACACAGCTATTATATACATTGCAACAGACTGGAAATCCCTGAAACAAAGAGCAGAGGAGAACCTCAGATTCATGAAGGCTTGGTTTGACCACAATATGTTGCCAATAAACTGGAACAAAACAAAGTATGTACCATTTACATCGTATGCCAGTGGTTTACCAAATCTGGGTAATTTAAACATCGGCAGCAGTCCAGTAGCTGAAGCAAAGAATATGTTATATCTGGGATTAAAGATAGACTGTCATCTGAGATGGGATATACATACGAGTCAAATTGTTAGGAAGTTGAGAAGCTTTCTGTTTAGATTTAGGAAACTGAAACAATTCATGGAGGAAACTCACCTCAGAACTGTATACCTTGCCCTTATTCAATCCCAACTGATGTATGGATTGCTCGCTTGGTGCAGCGCTTCAGAAATATATTTGAGAAAGGTGGGAACCACACAGAGATGGATACTAAAGATTATATGTGGAAAAAATATGACTTACCCTAGCGATCTGCTCTATTCTGAAAACAAAGTAATGGATATCCATAAGTTGTACTGCCGTGCAATTTTATTGTACACACAGAGAGAGAAGAACACCATAAGTTTCCTGGAGCACACCTACCAAACACGGTTTAAAAATGTGGTAACGGTAAAACAGAGAGCGAATAAAAGGATTTGCCGAAAAAACTTTGTTTATACTGGTTTGGGAGCGTACGATGTGTTGCCACTGGATATAAGACAAGTGAATTCATATAGATTGTTTAAAAAGAGGGTACAGTCCTGGCTACTTGAAACTCCGAGAGATGTTATCTACAGACTGGTTAATTTAGGTTAAGATTTTGGAGATGTAGTGCATCCAATCCTGTGTTTTAAAATGTGATGTACATTTTTTAAGGGGGTTTGTATTTTACTTGTATTATATATTGGCTGCTTAACTTGCAGAGATTTTTTATGGTTTTGACTATTATTTTACCTCTGCATATATTTCGTGAGCGCATTCGTATGGTGTTTTATAGCATTATTTTTGTTTTTTTTATATATTCTCGCTTGTTTTTAGTACAGTTTTACATGGTTTTAAAATTTTGGTGTTGTTTGGGGAGTGCTGGATTGGGCGGTGGTTTTGTGTTGGTGGGAGAGAAGGATGAGAGGGAGGAATGAGACTATTGTCTGGGGTCTCCTCATTGACAAGCTATTTTGCTTCTATGGAGTCATGCTGTGTAGAGGTTGGTGTGGGAGATAGAAGGGAAGGAGGGAAAAATGTGTGGTATTATAGTGATCTAAATTGTTGGGCACATATGCTAGAAATCGGTTTTAATATTATGTGGCTTGGTTTTGTTTTTTTCGGTTGAATTGCTTCACAATTGTTTTGGATTATGTGCACTAGGTATTTTTGAGAAAGAAATTATATTGCTAGTATCACCAAGTCTCTGACTTAGGTGATTCTCTAATGTATTTTATAAGTTATTTGTAGTAAAAAAAATATGTGTATATTGTTCAATAAACTATTATTATTATTATTATTATTATTATTATTATTATTATTATTATTATTATTATTATTATTATTATTATTATTATTATTATTATTATTATTATTATTATTATTATTATTATATAGACGCGGTGGCGTATTCGACACAACACATGTTCAAGACCTAACGATAGTTTCACTAACAAATTTAGTTTCATCAGTCATCGGAGGATGAAAAACTCTCGAAATTTCAAGGATTTTTCATCCTCTGTTGACGCTAACTTTGTTGATAAAAAGGTCGTCAGATATTTAAAAATACGTTGTGGTGAATTGGGATTTTTTCAAGTGTACTTATAGGTGCCCATCACAGTTTTCAACCTTCACTTAATTAAGAATACTTATTTAAAAACGATTTTAAATGAAAATAATATTTTCAGTAAATAAGATCTTCAGTTAAACGATTCGATATAATGACGTTCATGACTTTTTGAAAGGCGATAAATCTTTCATCAGCTTGGTCATAAAGTAGTGAATTCTATATGAAGTCAGCGTTACATTACAAAAACAATTATTTATAGATTTTCTAAATATATACATACTTCTTTACTTGCTGATTGCTAAACTCGATGATATTACCGCTTTGTTGCAGCAAATGTAAATGTTATTAACAAAGTACTAATCAGGAATATCTTGCAAGCCTTGACATTAAATTCGCTACCAATAAATCTAGATCAAGTTACTCATTTGTGTTTTACAATTTCCTTTTTGCTACTCGATCTTAATAAATTTTGACGTTAACTAGTTTTGTTATTAAATGATCTATTGTTATCCGTATTATAAACCACCAACTATAACTACATTGAACAATTAATAAACAATGGATATTTTATTTTGTGCAACCGTTCAATAGCACAAAACAAATCAGTCTTTCATGTTTACAATAGTTATGTCAATCTAGGAGACACATATTTTTTTTAATTGCAAAAATGAATCATAATCTAATAAGACTGGCCTTAAAATTTTAACCACTTACTTCCTGTACCTTCTGGATAATAAATTAAGGCGTAAGAACCCGGATATTCTTTATTCTTCTTCAGGTAGGTATAAAAAAATTCTACACTTTATCATTTTTAAACGTAATTAATTTCGCTTATCTGTTTTAATTAATGATTCTTTTAGCTCCTCAGACTATAAGACACAACATATATAAAAACCATGTACTATGCCGACAATCTTTGATACATTCTCTTTAACTATCAATGACTCACTTTACAAGGTTTCCACCAGATTTGAGTGCTTCTTTGCTTTTAAGCAAATTTCCTGAAATGTGTTAAATAATAATAATAATAACAATAATAATAACGGGAGGTAATAGTAATAATAAAAACGGAAGGTGCTAACACTCCTAACAAAAAGGTCAAAGCTCACAAAACGCTTCTACACAATCCCAGTCAAGAAAATCGTCAAGCATTTAACGACGCAAGAAACCGCTATATCCGCATTCTTTCTGAGGCAACAACTCGTTTAATAACCACATCAAAAACAAAGTCCTCTTAAGCTTCAGCGGCAGCAAACCCTTCTGGGCTCTTGCTAAATCTATTGTGAATAATTTCTGCAAGAGTACGTTTCCACCTCTTGTCTCAGGGGATGAAATTGTTTCTACCGACCTGGGTAAGGCTGGTCTTTTTTCCTCGTTGTTCGGCAGCACTTCTACTCTCAACCCGCCTTCAAATGTTTAACCACCAACAGTCCCCAATGTCGCACATAAAATGACGGATATCATTTTCAAAACTAAAAAGGTACGAAAGATGCTTTCTTCTCTTAATACCAGGAAAGCCTCTGGCCTTGACGAGATCCCAGCAATTGTTCTCAAAAAATGCGCACCAGAACTTGCTTCTGTCCTGACTCGTCTGTTTCAGACATCTTACAATAGAGGCATATTCCCTAGTAACTGGAAAACTGCTAGAGTACAACCCGTCCCCAAGAAAGGATCCAAAGCGCTTCCTAGCAACTACAAGCCTATTTTTCTCCTTTCAGTCGTCTCTAAAGTGATGGAAAAGTATATAAACACCGAATTATTAAAATTTCTTGAAAAACACAGTCTAATCCACGACAGGCAGTTTGGATTCCGTCAGCGCAGATCAACTGCCGACCTCCTTTCCTTTGTCACCCATTCTTGGAACAAGTCTATGGAACTACACGGTGAATCCCAGATTGTTGCCCTAGACATATCCAAAGCATTCGACCAGGTCTGGCACGCAGCACTGCTTAATAAACTTCCGGCCTATGGCCTACCAACAAAACTCTGTACCTGGACAGCAAATTTCCTCTCCAACCGGAGCATTTCTGTTGTCGTGGATAGCCATTCCTCTAAACTGTATCCAATTAATGCAGGAGTTCCTCAAGGTTCAGATTTAGCCCCTACTTTGTTTCTTCTCCACATCAATGACCTCCTCTCTAGCATATCCAACCCAGTTCATAGTTACGCGGACCACAGCACCCTACACTCAAATATAGAATATTCTAAGCCTGTCTCTTTAACCCAATTAGATGAGGATCGCAGACTCATGGGGGGATCTGTCTCTGTGGACCTCCAAAAAATATTGGACTGGGGAAGTAGAAATCTTGTACTATTCAACCCCACCCAATCACAGTCTTGCTTTCTTTCTCATAAGAGATACACCAGTCCTAGACCTATCACAGTGAACAACCAAGTTATTCAAAGTAATGAGTCCTTTTCACTTGTTGGCATTTCTGTGGATCGAAATCTCAATTGGCACCAACATGTCACATCAATTGTAGAAGCGGCCGCTAAGAAATTTTCTCTTCCGGGCTCGCAAATACTTTTACAGCTAATCTATATACCTTACATACTTCACAAATAAAACCAAACCTAGAATACTACTCCCACATCTGGGGTGCTGCTGCCGCTTCTACACTCGCTATCCTGAACTCCATTCAGAAGAGAGTTATACGTCTCATCGGTGACCGTACCCTCACCCAAAGGCTGCCATCCCTTGCCCACCGACGTGCCGTTGGTGACCTATCTCTCTCTCTCTCTCTCTCTTTTATAGATATCTACGGGCACTGCTCAGGGGAGCTTTGTTTCATAGTTCCTCCACCTGCTGCCCCCAAAAGATCTACCAGGGGAACAGAGCGAATGCACCCTTTTACTGTCCAGGTGACCAGGCATAGAAGATCTTGTTATGCCCGCTCTTTTCTTCCGAGGACTTCCAAGTTGTGGAATTCGTTGCCGGCACATCTTTTTCCTTTTCCCCCGAACCTCCAAACCTATAAGTCCAGAATTAACAAGTTGCCTCTTTCCTCCTTGTCAACACCCACGGTACGATAGTATTTAGGCTGTAAGCCCTCGTGGTGTGTTGTTGAAGTTAAAAAAAAAACAGTTAGACCAACAGATATTGAACCTACGTACATATTTCCACCAGCGGACTGTTACTTCTGAAGTACACCGTGTCATATGCGAGGCAGATGATTCAACACCGCTACAATTAAAAGAAAGCCAAATACAAAGTCACCATCTGACTGCTCAGTACAAGCTGGAATCTTGGATGCAGAGGCCTCTCAATGGGCGACATCTGAATGAAACCTCCCAGGCACATGTCGATAAATTGGCGTCGAACTACTGGTTGGTGTCCGGACAAATGTTTCCCGAGACAGAGGGGTTTTTGATCTCCATACAAGATCAGGTCATCCCAACAAGAAACTACCTGAAGTATATAGTTAGAGATAATTCAGTCCGAGACAAGTGTAGATTTGGGTGTCAGTCATCAGGGACTATCCAGCACGTCCCCGGAGGATGTCGAGCGTTTGCTGCAAGAGAGTATAAAGAGAGGCACGATGCAGTTGCAAAAATACTTCATTATGAACTGGCTCTGAAACTGGGACTTTTAAATCTTACTAAGGTGCCCTAACAAACCGACGATTTTTCCACAACAGACCAGATATAATAATAGTGGATAAGTCCTGCAAACAAGTGACGCTGATTGATGTGCAACGTGCATCGTCCAAATAGCCTCTGCAGCTTCGGCACCAAACCTATGAAGAACGCCTTGAGTGCCTCAGACTTACAACCCTGCAGGAGAGGCGATCGAGATGTGACCTGATTTATTTGTACAAAGTGACTCATGGTCTGTGTACACCTCCGTGTGAAACCTTGGTACTTCTTAGTGATGACTCTAGGCCGCAGGGACATTCGTTCAAGTTGAAGAGGGAACCTTTCCGCACCACAAAGCGACTCAATTTCTTTTCAAACCTTGCATTTATATGTGGAACAGTTTGCCTAAAAGTATCTTAGCTTCCTCAAATATCGGTATATTCAATATTGAATGCTCATCTCAACAATTGAATTTGCCATTTCTTATACACGTTCTGGATATTAAATGTTGCACTTTTGGTTTTACAATATAAGGTAAGTCTTTGTACTATTCTAATAAATAAATAAAATCAAATATCAACTAATCTTGGCGCACGTATTTCTATTATCTTTCCTGTTTGGTCACTCGGTCTACTTTTGTATTGCCAGTTATCTCTTGTTTTGTTCTAAACACTGACGTCTCTTTCAACTTTCCAGAAATGTAAGGCAAGGTAAAAGACAAGTCGCCGAGTGCTAAGTAGTTGCAGGGGCAGAAGAGGCTGCAAACGTTTTTTTGCGGTATCAAGCACACATTCTGGTATTAGTGCCCTACTTAAACATGGATTACTATATTCAAGTGGATCTATTTTTGCCTGCTTCTAGTGGAAGAAAAATGGACACTTCCAAATGCCTAACCCACAAGAAATCCGAAAGGCCTGAAAAAGAACGGGTGGCTGGACAGTGGTAATAATAATAATTATAAGAGACCACGTGGCTGCAATTCCCACAAACATGCTAGGGGCACCAGAGATCACTACAGTCAGTAAGCATTGGATTCCCGGACGGCAAGGCGGTGACCTCAAGAATCTAATGCAAAACAGGAGGCCAAAGACCCCCAGTAACATGGACTTCTCCGAACGAAGAGAGAAAAGAAAATAAAGAGGCACATAGCCTAAGTACAGATAACACTTATGGGCTGCAGGAGCCACGGAACGGAAAACTAATATTTTTTTCAACAAACGGTGACACCAAGCAGGCTTAGGAGGATACCACTGTCAGTAAGCAATGGGTACCAGAAAAACAAAAAGATAGCCTCAATTAGCGGAGGCAAAACAGGAGGTTCGTGGCCCTCAGTAACATGAGTTCCTCCGGCAGAAGTGGGGCAAGCGAGTTAAAGAGGCACAGGTCCCAACCCCTATAGAGGTAGAGAGACCGTCGAGGAAGGAAGTGAATATTCTCCTCAATAAACGAAGGTCTAAATTTACGGCAAGCGAATCTTCATCAGGCCAGGGTTGCTTTGTTATAGTGCATCAAATATTCAAAAAAAAAAATGCATGGACCACCATACTGCAAAACCACCAACCAAGAAGAAAAGGAAGGTTGCTGGCGGAACTCATTCAAATAAGCTTGAGGTTTCACTTGGGACAGAACAGCCAACGCCTGTAAGCTACACAAAAAACCTGTGTCTAGACTGTGGCTTCTAATGAAAGAAATAAAACTGAGCGATACATGGTAGCGTCACAAATGAAAGGTCGATGTGAAGAAATTCAAGCGGCTCACCCCCCTTAATATAAATCTAAATCTACGATAAAATGGTTGCGTACTGTTTGGACATAAGAAGACTCTGCTTCTGTATATTTGTTTCACTTACTCAATATCACGGATTTACGATTGTTTTCCTATTCATTCGTCTTTTTTTTTATGGTGGTGAGACTACGAGCTTTGACGGTAGGTTTGAATGCCAATACAATTCTGAGATATTGGTCTGATATAGTTGAGATTTGTTTGGTAAAACGCCTAGTTTTCCAAACTACCTTTTTCAGATATTGATGTGTTTGTAGATCTCACGATTGTTACCCCTTTCTGTATCCCCATTGATCTCTCAGTGATTGCAGGGCTAGAGGTGGTAGTAGCGGTGGTGAGGAGGCTAACACCAAGCAAGTAGGCCACAATGGGTCCTTTTTATCAACCCCGGCATCCCAGCAACCATGTTCTACTCTTCCTTGGTTCCGTCGCCAAACCTCCTCGACCTCGAAATGAAGGCCATACAGGTCTTCCATTTGACGTTACTTACCTGGTTCCTCTGCAGAGTCCTCTAACCGAACAATTCTATTCGAACACTCCCAAAACCCTCGCATTCACACAGGTAGTGGTTAGACGTCTTTTCATTCTCGCCGCATTTCTGAGATGTGTGAGGTGTCTTTTAAGAGCGCACTGACCTGTCAGCACCCCAATTATGCGGCGAAGCGCAGGTCGACTCCTACCGAGAAGCCAGACAGTCTTGTTTCTGCCCGGCCCCTCCACGAAGTCCCTTGCGAGCCTAAAACCACCGGCCGGACCCACTGCCTCTCCATGGCCACCTCAGTCCACCTGTTTAAGGCGACGGAGACCGTCTTCCTACTTATGCCTATCGCAGGCTCCGGGCCACAGAACGGCCGCTGGGAACCAAGTCTTGCGAGATCATTCGCCACCTCATTCTCCGCTACGCCAGAGTGTTCCAGACCCCCCACAAGTTGCACTTCCTTTGCCCTTGCTAGTCCCTTAAGGGCGTCAGCGCACTCCTGAACCAGTGTTGACCTAATTTTGGTCGCGCAGACTGCCCGGAGGACCGTCTGGCTATCCGAGTAAATGTATACACACCTGTCGATTGGCTACAGACAGGATAGCGTACACCTCCGTTTCTAATGCCGTTCTATATGCGCCCAGAGCATAATTCTCGCGCACCCCCAGGTTATCGATGTATATTCCAGCCCCGGAGGATTGCTATTCCTCTTCCTGCGATCAGTCGGTAAAACAAACCAGGCTGGCGGGGTGGAATGCAACCTCATTTTCCTCCACTGATCCCTACTGGGGATTCTGAGCGTATATGGCCTAGTCAACCTAATATTGTCCTCTGCATTTCGTACCTTTATGGTGGAAATCGGAATTTCCTTTTCCACCTCCTTGGCGACTCTTGCATGTCCTATTATTGCTCCCTCTCCGCACCAGTTTCCAGAGTCTCGCATTCTAAGATGCGACGCCATAGCCTTCCTTCTGATATAAATGGGAATCGGTGGCAGCATCAGCAAGACCTTTAGCGCGGCTGAAGGTGTCATCCTCATAGCGCCTGTGATACCCAGGATTGCCATCCTTTGGAGTTTGGCCAGCTTTTTGGTAGAAATTTAGTGCACACTACACCACCCGACCAACGCCCCATAGCGAATTCTTGGCCTGACGATTGCAGTGCAAATACAATGAAGGATCTGAGGATTAAGTCCCCAGGTCCGCCCTATCACTCGACGCAGCTGTCAGAGGGTCGTTACTTCCTTCCGTACTACTCGTTCTATTTGTGACCCCCATGATACTTGAGTTCAGGACCACCCCCAGGTATTTGACTTCCCGCACTAAAGCTAAGGGTTTTCCAGACATCTCTGGCGCCCTGAACCTCTCCATTTTCGTCGTCTTGGTGAATAGGATCATCTACGTCTTCGATAAGTTTACGGAGAATCCCAGCCCACCACACCACTTTTCAATTATGCTGCAGGCAGCTTGCATGCACGCACAGACGACGCCGAGGAATTTGCCGGTGACTAAGACCAGCCCATCATCAACGTACGTCTGGGTGTAAAAGCCTTCTTGGAGAGCCGCTCCATGAGGCCGCTCATGACCAGACACCATAGATGAGGCGACAAGCAGCTTCCCTGAGGGCAGCCTCCCGTGACTCCAACGTCCACCCCCCGGCCTCTCAAGGTCAGCAAGACTCTCCTGTCCTCCAGCATGCTCGCCACCCAACTTATTAGCGACCAAGGCAATCCCTTATCCTGTAGGGCGGCACAGACCGTATACGTCCTTGCCCTATCAAGACCCCCTCCACATCGAATAACACAGCTAATGTGCTCTCCCCATAGTGTAGGGCCCTTTCCACCTTTCGGGTCGCATTGTGGAGCGCCGTCTCCGTCGATTTCTCTCGCTGGTACGCGTGCTGATTTTTATGGAAGGGGTGATCCCTGAGGATCTCTCCCAACATTAACCTATCTACAGTATTTTCCAATGCCTTAAGCAGCTGATTAGCCTGTACGCGTTGGCCAGCGTGTAGTTCTCCTTTCCCGGTTTAGGAATGAAGACCCCCCCTGACCCGGCGCCAGGTCTTTGGGGCATAGCCCAACGTCAGGCTGGCCCGCAAAACCTTCCTTATGTTGGGAAGCAGTATATCTACGCTCCTCTGGAGCACGGCCGGAATGATCTCATCAGAGCCTGCGGACTTGAATGGAGCAAACTCGTTCACCGCCCAGGTTATAGAGCCACTCGTGACCACCACCTCCGCCAGCTACTAGTCCGCATTCGGGACCGATCACCTGCCCAGGTCGACAGCCTCCGTGACGACTCCACCGTCCGCAAGGTGAACTTCGGCGAGATGGCGCAAAGTCTCCTCGTCGGTATTGGTCCAGCTCCCGTCTGGTTTCCTTAAGGATCCTATAGTAATACTTGACTCCTGTTTGAATACCCTTACCAGCCTGGCTGCGTCCGCCAAGGAGTTAACATCTCCGCAGTACGTGCGCCTGCCAGCTCGTTTACTCCATCGTAATTTCTTCTTAAACTCCATTCTGGCAGTTTTAAACTCGTCCCAGGCCGCCTGACCAGATTCTCGGACGGCTCTCGGTTTAAGGCCCTGCGAGTCCGCCCTCGTAGTGCGGCGAGTTTCCTGGTCCACCATCGGACTTTGATGGACGGGTCTCCCCTGAGTGGTAACGCGGCCTCGTAGCCTGTCATTATTTTACCTTCTAGGGCATCGGCCTCGCTATCTAATGCCTCTATAGAGAGTCCTCTCCCCTTTGGGCTCATTGACGACCCACCAAGACCCGCTACGTGAGCATCCCAGTCGGTCTTCCTTGTATTTCTCCTGGGGGGAGGCCCCTCGCGGTCCACATCCAATTCAAAGCTGATCATAAGATGATCGGACATTGATATGTGTTCCGTTACCCTCCAGCAAGATATGTTCCTCTGCTTGCCAATATGATGTCAATAACATCCTGCCGGACACGATTGACAAACGTCGGAGCTGTACCTCTATTTAATATCTCCAGGTCCGTTGTAGCCAAATACTCTAGTAGAGCCTCACCGCGTGGGCTGGGATTTGTGGTTCCCCACAGTCTGTGGTGAGAATTGGCGTCACAGCCTTTAATAAGTTGCAGGGCTAACTATAGTATAACAAATGCCAGGTTCTACACCTTCCAGATTTTCATTTGATCGAAAAATAGTTGACTTTTTAGATTACCTTCTTCAGGTATAATAAATTGGTCGCTGTTGTCTCTAATGATATTATTGTTGTATCAAAGTATCCAAAGTACACTACTTGCTCGAGTTAAGTGTATATGTTAATACGGTTTCAGTGCTAAATCCCCCTTTAGTAAATAACGACTCTCATAAAAGCAATTACATCAAAAATGGTTTAGTCAAGATATAAATCTAGAAAACACAACACATAAATTAGATGCAGCTGGAATTTTTAATTGCTTCTTACAAATCCACAAGGTTAACGTTATTGATAAATGAAATAAAAACAAATTTCATAATCGAATACTTTAAGAGTATCAATGACACAATAATCATAAAGCCTGTCATAAATGAACTAAAGCAAATCGTTTTGATAACTGGAATAAAAGCAGTCCAATTATTTATTTAAAAGGTTATTAAAAATGTAACAAATATATCTGATAATGGAATAAGGTCTAATGTAAAATCTTTAACAAAATCGATTAGAAGTTAGCTAAATTAATAAACTGTCAATTCGTTATGCTAATTTTCGTTTTAGTTGTTATAGTTTATTGTGAAAGATGTTATGTACTTTGACACGCGCTTTATATTGCGTTACATTTTTAAAAGAATTTTATAAAGCTAATGCGATTACAGAATTTTTTATATAATTATATACAGATATTTTGAGGCAACCAAATTACTCAGTGCACAGAGTCACGCATTTTGGTTGCAATTGCTATTGAATATTGAAAATATTGCATTTTCATATACCTCTTGTATTTCAGTTGTGTGACTTCTCGAGTTTCTGTGGAACTTATTTTTGTAAGATTTTTGTGATATGTTGGTAATTAATAACAAATGTTTAGGAAGTTGTTGTAAAAAAAATTTGCCGAATTTGTGTGAAAAATTTAATTTAGTGTAACATCACTGAAAGCAATTTCTGTAAAAAAAATGGTGATTTTCTGTAAAAGAAATTTGTGCAAATTTTCATTTTTTTTTTCAATTTTGGTCCTAAAGCGAATAATTATATCGTGGCAGGTGTGTAAACAGCATAAAGAGGTTCGTTGGGCAGGAAAATCGGACCAGTTTTTTTTGGAACTTTTAAAGTTTTTTTGGGAAAATGTTTGTACTTTTTGAAACAACAAAGCTATTTTAATGAAATGCGATAGATTGTTACTAATATATAGGTTATACTGCCAACCAAATGTCCTTCTTTTAAAAACAAGACATATTTGGGATTAAAAGCATTTTTACGAAAATTCGCTACCATAACGCACTTGCTGCGTCCAGACTTTTTGTATTTTAACCTACAGACCTAGATTTTGGTACGTGCGTCACTATTTATAATACAAACAGGAGTGACAAATTAGGTTGCCGTTACTTTGCTATTCCCGGAGATATATTTCTTTACGAAAGAAAACAAAAAAAAATCCGGGAAAACCTGGGCCAATTTTCCTGTCTAACAAAGTTTTTTTAATTTTTTCATATATCACTTTTTTAATTTTATTTTTACACTATCGAAATTTAAATTACATACATACATACATAAAAGCTACAACTCAAGACAGTTGGTTGGTTGGTTGGTTGGTTGGTTGGTTGGTTGGTTGGTTGGTTGGTTGGTTGGTTGGTTGGTTGGTTGGTTGGTTGGTTGGTTGGTTGGTTGGTTGGTTGGTTGGTTGGTTGGTTGGTTGGTTGGTTGGTTGGTTGGTTGGTTGGTTGGTTGGTTGGTTGGTTGGTTGGTTGGTTGGTTGGTTGGTTGGTTGGTTGGTTGGTTGGTTGGTTGGTTGGTTGGTTGGTTGGTTGGTTGGTTGGTTGGTTGGTTGGTTGGTTGGTTGGTTGGTTGGTTGGTTGGTTGGTTGGTTGGTTGGTTGGTTGGTTGGTTGGTTGGTTGGTTGGTTGGTTGGTTGGTTGGTTGGTTGGTTGGTTGGTTGGTTGGTTGGTTGGTTGGTTGGTTGGTTGGTTGGTTGGTTGGTTGGTTGGTTGGTTGGTTGGTTGGTTGGTTGGTTGGTTGGTTGGTTGGTTGGTTGGTTGGTTGGTTGGTTGGTTGGTTGGTTGGTTGGTTGGTTGGTTGGTTGGTTGGTTGGTTGGTTGGTTGGTTGGTTGGTTGGTTGGTTGGTTGGTTGGTTGGTTGGTTGGTTGGTTGGTTGGTTGGTTGGTTGGTTGGTTGGTTGGTTGGTTGGTTGGTTGGTTGGTTGGTTGGTTGGTTGGTTGGTTGGTTGGTTGGTTGGTTGGTTGGTTGGTTGGTTGGTTGGTTGGTTGGTTGGTTGGTTGGTTGGTTGGTTGGTTGGTTGGTTGGTTGGTTGGTTGGTTGGTTGGTTGGTTGGTTGGTTGGTTGGTTGGTTGGTTGGTTGGTTGGTTGGTTGGTTGGTTGGTTGGTTGGTTGGTTGGTTGGTTGGTTGGTTGGTTGGTTGGTTGGTTGGTTGGTTGGTTGGTTGGTTGGTTGGTTGGTTGGTTGGTTGGTTGGTTGGTTGGTTGGTTGGTTGGTTGGTTGGTTGGTTGGTTGGTTGGTTGGTTGGTTGGTTGGTTGGTTGGTTGGTTGGTTGGTTGGTTGGTTGGTTGGTTGGTTGGTTGGTTGGTTGGTTGGTTGGTTGGTTGGTTGGTTGGTTGGTTGGTTGGTTGGTTGGTTGGTTGGTTGGTTGGTTGGTTGGTTGGTTGGTTGGTTGGTTGGTTGGTTGGTTGGTTGGTTGGTTGGTTGGTTGGTTGGTTGGTTGGTTGGTTGGTTGGTTGGTTGGTTGGTTGGTTGGTTGGTTGGTTGGTTGGTTGGTTGGTTGGTTGGTTGGTTGGTTGGTTGGTTGGTTGGTTGGTTGGTTGGTTGGTTGGTTGGTTGGTTGGTTGGTTGGTTGGTTGGTTGGTTGGTTGTTGGTTGGTTGGTTGGTTGGTTGGTTGGTTGGTTGGTTGGTTGGTTGGTTGGTTGGTTGGTTGGTTGGTTGGTTGGTTGGTTTGTTGGTTTGTTGGTTGGTTGGTTGGTTGGTTGGTTGGCTGGTTGGTTGGTTGGTTGGTTGGTTGGTTGGTTGGTTAGTTGGTTGGTTGGTTGGTTGGTTGGTTGTGTTGCCCTGGTTGATTGGCAGCTAACAGATTTAGATTTGTTGAAAGCAAGTTATAGAGCTGGTCAGCTCTTTAATAGTTGGTTGGTGTGGTATACTTGAAATATGGTAGGTGGTAGTGGAATTTTCCTTTACGTGATAATAAAGGATGTTTTTCACGCCCGAGGAGGTACCACCCCTTACATCAAGGCGCCGGTGAAGTTTCAACGGACGTTTCCGATTCTGGTATATGGGTCGGTTTCCCTTAGAAACAAAAATTATGATGGCTTTTCCTTGTACATAAGATTCCGGAGGTAAAATACCTCTCCATTCGGATCTCCGGGAGAGGATTGTGCAGGGGGCGCCAGCATCAAGATTTAACATATCCTTCTCGAATATATGTGGCCTAAATTCTAACCTGAACTCCGTCCACCATTTGCTCCAAGATAATAGACCCCAACTCCTCTTCCTCACCGAAACTCAAATCAGTGCCAAAACAGCCACTAATCACCTTAATTTTCCAGGGTATGAGCTCCTTACTTCCTTTAGATTGTATGGAGGCGTGTGCGCGTACGTCCGTAGCAATATACCCTGTACCAGACTCCCCAATTTAGAAGCTGGAAGAAAAGACATACTATGGATAAAACTCTCTCTCAGAGCTGCAACTAAATTCATCTGTTGCATTTACCCGTCACCTTCTGACAACAACTTTGTCGAGCTCTTTGACTACCTTTCTGAAAAAAACCGACCATCTGATTTCTGAATATCCTTCCTTCGAGGCCACTATTCTTGGTGACTTCAATGTCCATAATAAGGAATGGCCAGGATCTTCAAAAACCGATCCACGAGGAAGAGCAGCGGAGGCCTTTGCAGTCAGACATTCTTTAACCAAAATGGTTCAGCAACCTACTTACTTTCCTCGCATCCCAACACACAGCTCAAATCCCTTGGATCTCCTTCTTACTACAAATTCTAACTGCTATATGATATCACTCACCGCGCCCCTGAGTGGCTCAGACCACCGCATTGTCACTGCTTCATGTGCAATGCAACCTGAGGTCACACAGTCATCACACCCACGTATCGTTTGGCACTACAACTCCGCGAACTGGGACGAAATGCGAGATTACTTTTCCTCATTTCCACGGGCGTCTGTCTGCTTCTCTCATCCTAACCCCTCTAATATCTCACAAAACGTCACCGAAATTATCCAAGCTGGCATGAAATTATTTATTCCACGTACACAGAAAACCGCTGCAGCCACTCAAAAGCCCCGGTTTTCTAAATCCTGTGACAAGGCCAGACTTGAAAAGGTCAAAGCTCATAAAAAGCTTCTACAAAATCCCAGTCAAGAAAACCGTCAAGCATTTAACGACGCAAGAAACCGCTATGACCGCATTCTTTCTGAGGCAAAAAACCGGTTAAAAATCACATCAAAAACAAAGTCCTAAGCTCCAGCGACAGCAAACCCTTCTGGACTCTTGCTAAATCTATTGGGGCTAATTTCTGCAAAAGCACGTTCCCACCTCTTGTCTCAGGGGATGAAATTGTTTCTACCGCCCTGGGCAAGGCTGAACTTTTTGCCTCGTTGTTCGCCGGCAATTGTACTCTCAACCCACCTCCAAATGTTCAACCACCAACAGTCCCCAATGTCGCGCATAAAACAACGGATATCACTTTCAAAACTAAAAAGGTACGAAAGATGGTCTCTTCTCTTAATAGCAGGAAAGCCTCTGGCCTTGACGAGATCCCAGCAATTGTTCTCAAAAAATGCGCACCAGAACTTGCTCCTGTCCTGACTTGTCTGTTTTAGACATCTTACAATAGAGGCATATTCCCTAGTAACTGGAAAACTGCTCGAGTACAACCCGTCCCCAAGATAGGATCCAAAGCGCTTCCTAGCAACTACAGGCCTATTTCTCTCCTTTCAGTCGTCTTTAAAGTAATGGAAAAGTATATAAATACCGAATTACTAAAATTTCTTGAAAAACACAGTCTAATCCACGACAGGCATTATGGATTCCGTCAGCGCAGATCAACTGCCGACCTCCTTTCCTCTGTCACCCATTCTTGGAACAAGTCTATGAAGCTACACGGTGAATCCCAAATTGTCGCTCTATACATATAAAGCATTCGACCAGGTCTGGCACGCAGCGCTGTTTAATAAAATACCAGCCTATGACTTACCACCCAAACTCTGTACGTGGACAGAAAATTTGCTCTCCAACCGGAGCATTTCTGTTGTTGTGCATGGCCATTTCTCTAAACTGTATCCAATTAATGCAGGAGTTCCTCAAGATTCAGCTTTATCCCCTACTTTGTTTCTTCTCCACATCAATGACCTCCTCTCTAGCATATCCAACCCAGTTCACAGCACCCTCCACTCAAATATACAATATTCTAAGCCTGTCTCTTTAGCCGAATTAGATGAGGATTGCAGACTCATGGAGGGTTCTGTCTCCGTGGATCTCTAAAAAATATTAGACTGGGTAAATAGAAATCTTGTACAGTTCAACCCCACCAAATCACAGTCTTGCTTTCTTTCTCATAAGAGATACACCAGCCCTAGACCCATCACAATAAACAACCAAGTTATTCAAAGTAATGAGTCCTTTTCACTTGTTGGCATTTCTGTGGATCGAAATCTCAATTAGCACCAACATGTCTCATCAATTGCAGAAGTAGCTGCTAATAAATTAGGTTTCCTCTTCCAAGCTCGCAAATACTTTTGACCAGCTAATCTCTATACCTTATATATTTCACAAATAAAACCAAACCTCGAATACTGCTCTCACATCTGGGATGCTGCTGCCGCTTCTACACTCGCTATCCTGGACTCCATTCAGCACAGAATACCAGATTTTTGATGGAATTAAAATGTTTCTAATAAAAAGAACCTTAACGTTATATTACTCGAGTATTAACGAAAAAATGTCAATTTTCATCAAATCGCTCCCCATTCATCCCCTACCTACTGAAGTGATTTTACCCAGAAACAAGCCGGGGCGTCGATTGTCCAGTGCTAACTGTATACCAAAGTTGACTACGATATCTCATTTCGTTTTAAAGTTATAGTGGCTACAAACAGACAGACATACAGACCGACAGAAAAAAAATTAGTCTCCAAATCATGTTTTCTATATGTTTTGAAACTTTTTACAACGTTTAGGCGAAAAAAAATTTCTGAAATTTTTGTCGCCAATGCGATACTTCCACACGTTGTGACGATGTGGAAGTGAAAAGAGTATATCTTCGAAAATGAAAAAAATCTGGACGCAGCAAGTGCGTTATGGTAGTGAATTTTCATAAAAGTGTTTTTAATAGCAAATATGTGTTTTTTTTTTCAGAAAGCAGGCATCAAATTTGGTTACCAGTATAACCTATATAGTAAAAACAATGTGCCATGTTTCATCAAAATAACTTTATTGTTTGAAAACGTACAGAAATTTCCGAAAGTAAACTTAAAATGTAACCGAAGAAATCCGTTTCTTGGTCAACCTTATAGGTTAATAGCAAATTGAGCTTTTCAAATATGAAGCATTTAACCAAAATTCGCTACCATAACGCACTTGCTGCATCCAGAATTTCTTAACTTACAAACATGCATTATATTTCGATGGAAAATGCAAAAACATAAGGCGTTTTCCACTAAAAAAAATTATTATTTGTATCACCAACGACTTATGGGCCACCCTGTGATGGTAGCAATAATTTTTTAAGGTGTAGCTTAAGACACCGTATAATTAATGTATACAATATTTTTTCATATCTTGTATAATAACGGATATATTGAGCTTTATTGATTTTTTACGAAAATTCTACAAAAATTATATACTATTAAACGATAAATTCTATAGCTAAGGCTACTGCCAAGCATCAGAGAAAGGGTCTATTTGAAATAAATATTCCGGAAATATTTTAGTAAAATGAAGGACGATGACGGTTGAAACTAAGACTTCAGGGTTTGTAAAACATTCTTCTTAAGAGATTTTCTTTCCAGAGCCCGTATTAGATTCAAGTTCTTTGCCTAAATGTTGCGAATTTTGACGTTTTAAATTGTCACTTTGACGTTTTGAGGAAAACCTCAATTTATTTTTCTTTAAATGCCCATAACTTTTTTGTGTTTTGACCTAGAGAGCTAAATTTTGGTGGACACCTCACCTATAATGAAATAAACCAGGGTACCAAATTTGGTTGCCCTTACTTTGTTGATTCCGGAGATATAATTTTTTTTTGGAAGGAAAATCCAAAATTTTCCTGGAAAACCTGGGCCGATTTTCCTGACTAACGAACTTATCCAAGCCATTTGCAAAAGGAAGGTATTCACCAAATTTAATCAAAATCGGACTATTATTTTTTGAGTTATCGGTGTGATACACACACACACACACACACACACACACACACACACACACACACACACACACACACACATATATATATATATATATATATATATATATATATATATATATATATATATATATATATATATATATATATATATATATATATATATATATATACAAACATATAAAAATTGAAACTGACCCCGGATATGTGTTCTGGGGGCCTAATTAGCGCTCATTTGAAGAAATTTTTAATTCAAAAGTCGGGATCTCCTCATTAGTGATTTTTTTTTAAAGAAAATTCACTAAAAACTATGGTAATAAAATTTTGTACGTAGGTTTTCGATATAAATATATAAGCTAGGTACCGAAATTTAGATTAATATGTTGCAAGAAAAAAAAGTTATAGGCATTTAATTAAAAAATGTTTGGTGCCACATCATTTCTATGAAAATTCACTACCATAACGCACTTGCTGCGGCCAAACTTATATTTCTTTGTTAATCTGATGTATTAAGACTCACTTTATAATTGATTGTAATAAACCTTGATCAAAATTATTATCTGGTAATTGCAGTCAGGTTTCACCGGAATAGAGTAAACCACGTCATAGTCACGAGGATGGTTTGATGATACAGGACACTGAACTATTGCGAATGCTGATGATGGTATACTTATGCCGCGTCCAAACTTGAATAAAGAAGGTCAATATGAAACAAGATTTTGCTCTGGAATTTTTATACACAGAAAAATTAATATTCTATTCTAGAAAAAGCTTAATCAATCGTCATTATCACCATCACAGCCCAAATGCGAAGCCGCTTTGCCGTCAGAACCATGACTCTCCGTCCCCAGCAGTTTTTATATTTAATTCTTGTTTTCTTGCTTTACAACTTTGGTCAAGTTTTATAAAGTTTTATAGACATATTGCACTTAACCTTTGTCGTCTTTTTTTGTGAATTTTCTTTAAAAAAAATTCACTAATAGGGAGATCCCGACTTTTGAATTTGAAAAAATTTCTTCAAATGAGCGCTATTTAGGACACCTGGAACCCAAATCCGAGGTCGGTTTCAGACTTTATATGTTTATATATATATATATATATATATATATATATATATATATATATATATATATATATATATATATATATATATATATATATATATATATATATATATATATATATATATATATATATATATGTCACACCTATAACTAAAAAATAATGGACCGATTTTGATAAAACTTGGTGAGTACCTTCCTTTCGCAAGTGGCTTGGATATGTTCGTTAGCCAGGAAAATCCGCTGAGGTTTTCCCGGAAAATTTTGTGTTTTCTTTCGAAAAAAATTTACATGTTCGGAGTTAACAAAGTAAGGGCAACCAAATTGAGTACGCGTTTAAAGAAAAATAAATTTGGGTTTTCCTCAAAACGTCAAAAATCGCGATTTTAAACGTCAAAATTGGTAATATTTAGGCAATGAACCTGAAACTAATATGAGCTATGAAAAGAAAATGTCTCAAAAATAATATTTTACCAACCCTGAAGTCTTAGTTTCAATCGTCATTGTCCTTCATTTTACTAAAATATTCCCAGAAAATTCATTTCAAATAGACCCTTTCTCTGATGCTTTGGCAGTAGTGTTGGCTATAGAGTTTATCGGTTAATGGTATATCATTTTTGTCGAATTTTCGTAAAAAGTCTTTAAAGCTCAATATATCCGGCATTATGCAAGATACGAAAAAAAAAAATGTATACATTAATTATAGGGTGTCTTGAGCTATATCTTAAAAAATATTTCTACAATTACAGGTGGCCCATAAGTCGTTGGTGATTCAAATTTTCTTTTTTAGTGAATTTTCTTTAAAAAATTCACTAATGGGGAGATCCGTGTTTATGTATATATATATATATATATATATATATATATATATATATATATATATATATATATATATTTATATATATATATTTATATATATATATATATATATATATATATATATATATATATATATATATATATATATATATATCGTACCGATAACTCAAAAAATAAAGACCGATCTTGATCAAATTTGGTGAGTACCTTCCTTTTGAAAGTGGCTTGGATAAGTTCGTTAGACATGAAAATCGGACCAGGTTTTCCCGGAAACTTTTGTGTTTCCTTCCTGAAAGAATTCATATTTCCGGAAATAACAAAGTGAGGGCAACCAAATTTGGTACGCGTATTTGTATATAAGAGTGAACCATGTGCCAAAATTTAGGTCTCTAAGTTTAAAGACAAAAAAGTTACGGGCAGCTAAAGCAACACATTTTGGAGTTATCCTCAAAACGTCGAACTCGCAATTTAAAATGTCAAAATTGGCAATGTTTAGGCAAAGAACGTGAAACAAATACGGATTGTGAAAAGAAAATGTTGCAAGAAAAGTGTTCTGCGAACCCTTAAGTTTCAGATTCAAACGTCATTGCCCTTCATTTTACTAAAATATTTACAGAAAATTCATTTCAAATAGACCCTTTCTCTGATGCTTTGGCTGTCGGTTTAGTTAAGTTGATGCTTTCGGTGTAGGTTTAGTGAAGTTTATGGTTTAACAGTCTATAATTTTTAGCTAATTTTCGTAGAACAAATTCGTTACTGCATTTTAGTATTTTTTATCGAAATATGATGCATGTTTGTAATAAAAAATCTGGACGCAGTCAGTGCGTTTTGGCAGCAAGTTTTCATTAAATCCTCCAAATTTCAATAACTCAATTTGCTATTAACGTAAGTTTTGTTGGTTAGGAAACCAACATTTAAATTTAGTTTCGGAAATTTTTTGTATAAACGCAACAAGGGCGTTTTGGTTGCGAATTTTCATGAAATGTTTCAAATTTAAATAACACAATTTGCTATTAACCTAAGGTTCATTGGCTAGGAGACCAGTTTTTTCAGAAACATTTAAAGATTATTTTCAAATAATTATTTTGATAAAATATGGTACATTGTTCCTACTATATAGGTTATACCGGTAACCAAATTGTTGCCTGCTCGCATTAGTGCCATATATTTGTAATTAAAAACATTTTTATGAAAATTCACTTCCATAACGCACTTGCTGTGCCCAGAGTTTTTTCCTAGTATGTGTCCTTTAAAAAAATAAGAAAGCGTTTATGGCTTGGAATATGTTATACCGAGGCCTCTGCAGACTTATTTATTTAATGAAACGGATCAACGGCTTTACTAGAACGGCCTCGAGCGCGAGATTTTAAAAGGGCTTACTCCCTACGAGGATATCTGCGACCTCTTTACAAGACTCCGACTACTGACGTGATCAGAGTGCCTGGATAGCTCTGTGGACGTAGTCCAGTAGCTTTTTAAATGACAGGCTGCTTTCTTACCTCTGGGGTTGCAGGCTATAATCGCTCCATCAGTAATATCCTAACCTTCTGAATTTCTATACAGATGTGGCAGATTTATTAATGTGGGTAATATAGACCAAAGATATTTATTTTATACTATCTATTACGTATTTATGTGCAAGTAGCAGTCTATAACGGGGGACTATTCACAATAGTAAAACAAAATACGTACTGATCATACAAACTATAATTCAACAGTAGTCATTCCAAATTTTGGGATCGGGATTAAATTTCGAGATTTCGGGATTTTGTATCACAATCCCGGGATCTCTGGATTAATCCCAAAATTCCGAAAAATGAAAAAATGTGGCGATTAATAATAGTGTAATTTTTTGACTATTTTAACACATTGCCGAACGTTGTGTATGAAAGAGGGATACTCAAAACACACTGGTTATTTTTTTCATATTAGTTTTTTTTTTCCCTCAGGGCTATTTCGCATCTTTGCCCCCGATAGCACCGCAGCCTTTGGCTTATTGTACATTCCCATTGTGCTTTCTACTCGACCCATTCCAAGATCACTGTGCCTTGAACTAGTCTGTACAGCAATTGCTAGGGTGAAGTTTTATATTGCTCTGTCTTCTCCGGTCTAGACTGTCCGTAGATCAGTTGTCTTTTGCGGTCCAAACAAGATGTGCTGGGCTGATTCCTCATCCTCGCCACTGAGTCCGCATGCCAGGTCCCCCTCGAACCGCCCCATTTTCTGCAGGTGTTTCTTGACGGCCATGTGCCCCCTTGAAGAGTCCTGTTATGTTTATCAGCTGTCCTCTGCTAAGATTTAGCAGCTCCACTGCTCTCTTTGAACTGGGATCCTCAATTACTGACTTCCCATGTCTGAGCCCTGGATAGTCTGCCCAGTACACCTTGTGTTCGTTTCTGGCCCAAGACTTAATGGCTCCCCTGGCAGTGCTCTTTGTCGCTCCAGAGCCGGTTCTGGTCCCATAAATGGTTCTCCTGACCCTCTCTTCGCCAGAGTGTCAGCTTCTTCATTGCGTTTGAGCCCCGAGTGACCCGACACCCAGATGAGGGTGACCTAATTCTGCCCAGCCAGGTCGCTCGTCTCGTCTCGGAATTCACTTACCAGCCTGGAATTCACCCGTGGACTACTTAGGGCATTAAAGGCTGCCTCGCTGTCTGTGGTGAGGATCCGCTTGTTGGTGTAGCCCCTCCTCTTGTTCTCCCGCACACAGTGCAGTATGGCGTACATTTCGGCGTTAAAGACCGTTGCATGGGCTTCGAGGGAAATACTATGACTTATCTCGGTCCTTCCGAATAAACACTTACCCCCGTCTCAGGCTCCCCGCCGTATCAGTCCGTGAACCAGGAGAGCGCGTCCCGTGGTAAGCCAGGCGTCTCCTCCCTCAATGCCTTTTGGTTGGGGATATCCACTGTAAAATTGTTTTCCCTGTAGATTCGCGGGCTCGCGAAGTCCGACCGCAAGATATTTTACCTCCCTGGCCATTGGGCCATATAGAATGAGAGTTCTGTGGCTCTCCTACTTCCTCCTCCTCGTAAACGGTAAGACGGTTGCTTTCTCGGGGCTCGCACCGAGCCCTCGGCCAACCGTCCACCTTTCCACTTGTTACACTGACTGTGTAGCCTTGCCTCGGACTATTATGACAATGTCGTCTGCATAGCCCTGTACCTCGTACCACCTCCCGAGAGGCCTCCTAGCAGGCCGTCCACCACTAGGCACCAGAGCAGGGAAGACAGAACGCTCCCTTGCGAACACCCCGCCGTGACCCCCACCAGCAGAGGCTCTCCCGCAAGTGAGGTGAACACCGCCCTGTCCCTGGGCATGGAACCAATCCACCTGCAGTAGATCTCCTCTAATCCACGCTCCCTGGCAGCTGCCAGTACCGATCCGAATGAGGTGTTCCTGAAGGCCCCCTCTATGTCTAGGAAGGCCATCAGCGCCACCTCGCTGTTCTCCAGGGTATCCTCCAGTTTCAGCAACAGTTGGTGCAGTGCTGTTTCTGTTGAGACTCCTGCTCCATATTAGGGTTATTACATAAATGTATGCAATAAACACAACGTGTTATATACATAGAGACTGTGTACAATTAACTAACGATTTAAAAAAATCGCTAGCCCTAGTACTTCCTTCCTTAATAAGGGACAATGTATCTGTATAAGGCAAGGTGCATTTCGACTATAATTGGAAACGCAAGCTGCCGTGACAACATATTACCTGGCTACACCACCGATGGCGACACTTGTCGTACATCTCACTATGGTCTACGAGTCTGGCTACCTTTAGCCGAACTTGCTGTTGGGTGTATTCTGGCTATATTTGGTATAGCGCACTGACGAGCTCTAATGAAAGCGAAACCGGTATGCGTTTCCAATTATAGTCGGAATGCACCTTGCCTTACATACATACAAAATAATAAGCACACTTGGAGAACCCAAATCACCACACAAATTTACAAAAGCCTGACGATCGATTCATTAACCAAATTAGCGTCATCAGAGGATTATTCACTTAGTGATACAAAATAATAATATACAAATCTTAGTAAATAATCCGAGAGTGTTAGTGTTGTTAACCACCCCTTAAATCCGTTCAGCAAAATAAATCACCCAATTAGTGTTGCTCGTCAACAAGTTGTTCTTTAGTGCTTGGGTGTTGTTGGTTTTCCTATTGTGTTCGTAGCATTAGGTGAATGTGGAGGTGTGAATGGAAAGAGAACGTCCTCAACATTACGGCAATGGGTCACGTGAAGTCACGTGCAGTCACATGACCATTTCTTCATAAAATGAGGTCTTGCACTCTGATTGTGTTGCGCTTCAGTGTCTTACCTAATCGACATTAATATTTATTGTATCACAGAATACAAATGCTAATTATTGATACCTTACTCGGTCATAGAGTATATTTATTGCGAGTTACTCTATCACATTTAACTCAAGAAATGAAGTGTTTTGGTTAATTTATATTACTAAAAATAAAAATTGTACATAGGTAATTCATCACAGAAGGAAGGTACCCAATATATTTGACCAGGATCGGTCAATTATTTCTTAAGTTATCAGTGTGATACATGTATACATATACCGGGTGAGATTTTTAAAGTGTTACAAGGGGATATCTCGAAAACGATTTGTTAAATTTTGGTGAATAGGGTGGCGCGGGCACATAGATTGATTGTAGATTGTTTATTGAGTCTACAGATCTTTGGCCTCGTAGTGCTGTGACGCGGATGGGTCTTTTGTGCCTGACTCTTTTTTCTAATACTTGCCAAAAAAGTTCAGACTTCTTATATAGTCTACTTATTTTTCCATCTTCATAAGCCCAGACAGCACAGACACATTCTGAGAATATACCAGAGATGCTTCGAAACAATATTCAAACATCCCCAGAACATTCTCACAAGGTACAATATATATTTATAAAACATTCTATGAACATGAGACTGGGACAGATTCTGTCATACTAATAAGGTTCTCAGAATGTTATTTAGAATATTCTTAGCAGCTCCTAGTATGTTCTGAGAATGTCCCACGAACATACAATGAAGCTTCTCAACGTGTTCATACATATACTCATGGGAACATAGCTGTTTTTGAAAAGATATACAGGGTGTTTCGCATAAGAAAAGACCCAGAGCAGGGGCATGTAAGGGAACCTAAAATATGGTGATTTAATACAACATACCCCCATACTAAGTTGCACCCCTGAGAAGTTATGGGCCCGCAAAATGGGTTTTAAATTTCGAAAATAAACAATATCTAAGTAATATTTCAACTTAAGAAAACCAAATTTGATACACATTTTGGGTGTACCAAGAGCATTAATCGTCAATGAGTAGAGTTCAATTGAAGCATTTCAAAGAGTTAAATAGTGGTGATGCACGCATAGAATGTGACGGAATTTTTTAACCTATTGGCGGATCTAAAAAAAGATTATTTCATTTTATGGGGAAATAAATTCTGAAACTTTTTTTTTTCACAAAACTTTTGTCGTTTTGAAGAAAAACCCGAATAACTAAAGACACATATATTATCAATGTCATGATATAATGACTTAGAAGAGATATGATATTGCGCTTATGCCCCGCTCCTTCCAATGACGTCACGTGGTGAGTAACGTTATAGAAGTCCAACTACACAGTTAAAACAAAGTCATTCTCAATCAAAAAGTTTCCATACGTCAGTTTAATGCTGTTGAAGTTACGCCTATATTGTCTTTTTTAGATAATATAGATCGCAGCACTAAATTTAAACTTTTTCTTTTTCATTACTTCCAACTGTATGCACTTTAATATTAGTAAAATACGTAATTTGTTAAGAGGTTGTGATGAAACGTCAAACCGCACTGCACGGCAGCATATTATTGTTGCATTGGACTCACCACTTGACACCATGCGCGTGACAGGTCTAAAAATAGGCAGTCTGAATATCATATCTCTCGTTATTTGTATCATGTATCAATGTTACTTTAAATCATCAAAAATTCGATAGATGCCTATGAAATTATCATGTTGAAGAATTTCGATAACTTATCGATAGCAATTTTTTTTACTTCTGTTGTTTGAGTTGTTTGTTTTCTAATAAATTATACTTATTCATACTTTTTTCCTGATTGTCAAATTTGACCTATACATAAGTTTACTGGCAAATATTTAATTTTCGATAATTTTTAGTAAGGTTGATATATGTTTCTTTACTTTTTCGTGTTTTCTTAAAAACACCAAAGTGTTTTGAAAATGACATGAGTAACAAAATTTTAGTGTTAAATTCCTCATAAAATGAAATAATATTCTCCTAAATCCACCAACCTGTTAAAAAAATGTAACATTGTAACCCTTTCAAATGCCTTAATTGAACTCTACTTACCATTGATTAATGCTCTATGTACACTTAAAACGGGTACTAAATTAGGTTTTTCTAAGTTAAAAAATTACAGAGATATTGATTTTTGTCAAAATTTGAAACCCCACTTTGAAGGCCGATAATTTCTCACGGGTGCAATTTAGTATAGGGGTAAGTTGTGTTAAATCACCATATATAACGTTTACCTACATGCTCCTGCCCTGTGACTGTTCTTATGCGAAACACCCTGTATACCTTTTTTGAATGATACAGAAATTAAGAAAATGCAAAGATATGAAATATTTAATTTATCTTAAAATTTTTATGATTTTTCATCATTTTACTGGTCTTTATATATTTTCGTATAAGCAAGCCCAACAGACCATATATGCTAGATTTGAACTTCAATCACTCACCTTCGTGTAGGTTACCATATTGTTCCAGTGGCTACACACACCTGTAAACTCAAGTTGTTTAATAAGTCAACAATTCAAGTATTGCACATTTTATCATATTAAGTATGTACTTATAACAAATACAAAGAAATATCTGAATAAAATAGTAATAAAACCATTAAAATTTAAATAACATGAAAATAAAATAAATAAAGATACAAATTTTCCGAGATGAATACTCGCGGTTACCCCGCTGAAGTAACTTAAAAATTGGCTAGACTATTGATCCCATAGGCTTTCAGTGTGGCATTGAAGGAATTGCATTACAGAATAGTACCTACACCTTTATAGAATACAACTAAATCGAACAGAACATGTCACAAAATTACATTCACTTACACAAAACTACAACTAAAAGTCATAAATCAGATCTTTTGACCCTTCTCTTGTATGGTTGCTTTTTGCTCTGCTCTCACGGTCTTGATTTTCAGTTCTAAAGCTATTTCATATCCCGATGGTCGATGTTTGTCACCAACAGCTTGGATATTCTGATTGTGGAGGCATACTTTGGCAAAGTGGTTGCGTATCTGATAAATTGCAAGTTTTATTGTACATTCATGTTCCTACCATATGTTCAGGCCCACATTTTTTGCACTTTATAGTGATACTTCTCACAGCATTAACTTCTTCCACATGAGTAAAAAGCCTGAGATGTTGCTTAGACAATTCTATAGATTTGCAGTATTCTTATACTTTTCCCCTCCATCAATCAATCCACATCATACGGCGGTAGTGGTTTATATTGCATGACTTACGTACTATTGACCATAACACAATTTTTTTATTATATATTATATAATGTAGGTGTACCTAATTCGTAAGATGATCCAGTCCCAAGCAAAATTGGCGAACCCACCACCAGTGTCAACTACAGGAGATGCTTCAAAACTTGTTTTTTTATTGGGTGCGTTTTAGTTCTTGATAACCTGCCACCATGTTTTAGTTGCTTCTGTACTCTGGATATATGTTTGCAATTACACACTGTTCTCCGTGTTCACGTCACATTACTATTTTTAATTAAATATGTTAGAATACAACTTTTTTCAACATTGACCACAGACCATTCATGTTGACATTAACTTCCATTTACGTCTATCAGCCATCTTGCCATTTGGCATCTTCCCTTCTCGGCGAAATGGACCTGCGTTCTATGCCTAAATAAGGGATTGCCTAAATATATAATTTTCGGATGTGTTTAACATAGACTGGTAACAGAATCAAACATGCAAAATAGTTACTATTATAATTCTCACCGCTATACCGTAATTATCATCTATCTTTTTCGTAAAATTTTAAAGTTATATAATATTATAAGTACATCTCAACCATATTCTTAGCGAATATTCGGAATAATAATCTATTCAACTAATCTCAGTATATTGATGAAGAATTTCCTTAGGATGTGATTGAATGAATGTACTCAGAATATTCAAGATTGAAGTTTCAAAATCCATAAATGTTATTAGAACATTCCGAAACAAAAATTCTGAAAAAGAATGTTCTCACGTTGTGAGAACATTCTGAGACTATCTTGTGCTGTATGGGTTCATAAGGTGTTATGTTACTGTGCAGGGTCCTGTGAAAAGTCATGTTATTATTCTCAAGTCGTTCGTGTTCAATTCAAGAAGCAATTTGGACTTATCTGTTGATAGGGCGGTAGAAACAATTTCATCCCCTGAAACAAGAGGTGGGAACGTGCTCTCACAGAAATTATTCCCAATAGATTTAACAAGAGTCCAGAAGGGTTTGCTGCCCTTGGAGCTGGAAAGAACTTTGTTTTTGATGTGGTTTAAAAAGAGCTTTTTGTCTCAGAAAGAATTCGGACATAGCGGTTTCTTGCGTCGTTAAATGCTTGACAGTTTTCTTGACTGAGATTGTGTAGAAGCGTTTTGCGAGCTTTGACCTTTTCAAGTCTGACCTTGTCAAGGATTTAGAGAACCAGGGCTTTTGAGATGCTGAAGAGGTTTTCTATGTACGTGGAATAAATAATTCCATGCCAGCTTGAATAATTTCGGTGACGTTTTGTGAGATATCAGAGGGGTCAGGATGAGAGAAGCAGACAGACGCCCATGGAAATAAGGAAAAGTAATCCCGCATTTCGTCCCAGTTCGCGGAGTTGTAGTGCCAAACGATACATGGGTGTGATGACTGTGTGACCTCGGGTTGTATTACGCAGGAAGCAGTGACCATGCCGTGGTCTGAGCGATCAATGTCTTATATCATTTAGGTTTTGTAGTAAGAAGGAGATCCAAGGGATTTGAGCTGTGTGTTGAGATGCGAGGAAAGTAAGTAGGTTGCTGTACCATATTGGCTAAAGAATTGCTGACCGGAAAGGCCTCCGCTGCTCTCCCTTGTGGTTTATAAAGATCCTAGCCATTCCTTATTATGGACATTGAAGTCACCAAGAATAGTGACCTCGGATGAAGGATATTCAGAAATGAGATGGTCGTTTTTTTTTAGAAAGGTAGTTAAAGAGCTGGACAAAGTTGTTGTCAGAAGGTGGCCGGTATATGCAACAGATGAATTTAGTTGCAGCCCTGAGAGAGAGAGAGTTTCATCCATAGTATGCATTTTCTTCCAGCTCCTAAATTGGGGAGTCTGGTGCAGGGTAGATTGCTATGGACGTATGGGCACACGCCTCCATGCAATCTAAAGGAGGTAAGGAGCTCATACCCTAAGAAATTAAGGTGATTAATGGCTGTTTTGGCACTGATTTGGGTTTCTGTGAGGAAGAGGATTTGGGGCCTATTAGCCTGGAGGAAATGGTGGACGGAGTAGAGGTTAGAATTTAGGCCACATATATTAGAGAAGGATATGTTAAATTTTGATGCTGGCGCCCCCTGTTCACCCCTCTCCCGGAGATCCGAATGGAGGGGTATTTTACCTCCGGAATCTTTTGTACAAGGAGGAGCCATCATTATGTTTGCTTACAAGGGAAACCGACTCATACACTAGAACCGGAAACGTCCGTTAATACTTCACCGGCCCCTTGATGTAAGGGCTGGTACCTCCTCGGGCTTGAAATGTGTATGTATCCGAGCGATAACTCAAAAAATACTAAACTGATTTCAATCAAACATGGCAAAAATCTTACACTATCTACAGATATAACAAAATTTAGTTCTTTAGCTTAATAGAAAATAGAGTTTTGGGCATTTTTCTCAAAAGGAGTTAGAACGCAAGGTTTTTTAAATAATAGAGAGATATCGATGCTAACACTTTCAAAAGAATTCTTCAAATGTGCGCGTACTAGGGCCTCTAAAATCGCTCTTCAAGGTCTGTATAAGTTTAAACTATTAACTATGCTAATATGCCGTATAATAATAGTGTACATTTCTTATGAAAATTCGCTAAAATAACGCACTTTCTGCGTCCCGAAATTTTGTTGTTGTACTTAGTGATAACTACAGTTTTAGAATAACTCCAAGTAAGTGCTTTATAAGCACTTCGTGTGTATTTAATTTTAGTTATTTTGTTTATTCACGTAGTTTATATTTTTGTTTTGATTTGTTGTGTACAAGTCTGAATCCCCAGAATTGAAAAAAGTCAAGATGCTGGTGGATTCAGCTCAAGTAATTCATAGGGTAATTAGAACTGAAAACTCAAGACAATTCTTGGCCACCCTTAAGAAGCAAATGAGAGAAACATACACAAGTGAAGTTAAAAGAAGGAATAATGAATATATTAATGCCGCAGACAATAAAGTTAAAGCTGTATGGACGATAATCAACAAAGAGAGAGGCAAACGACGCTGTTCAAGCTTGGAAACTGCTCTTAATGCGAATCAACTTAATAATCATTTTACAAGTGTCGGTATAAATGTGTCTAGTAGCCTTAATCACTCAGTAAATGAGGCTATGGGTATGCTGCATAATAAAAAGAATAGAAATCTGCACACCATGTTTTTGTACCCAACAACCAATGAAGAACTGACCAACATTGTGAAAAATTTTAAAAATAAGCACTCATCTGATATATATGGAATGACAGTTCCATTGTTAAAGGAAGTATTTCCTATCATAGTTAGCTGTTTGTGTGAGGTGCTTAATCAGTGTATGATCCAAGGCAACTTTCCTAAAAAGTTAAAGCTGGGAAAAGTGATTGCAATACATAAAGGTGGCAGTTTGGATGATTGTGACAACTACCGGCCTATCTCGCTACTTCCGATTCTATCAAAGATATTTGAAGAGCTTCTTAAGAGGAGGTTGCTGGCATTCATTGAACGATACAAGATATTAGATCCCCGCCAGCATGGCTTTAGACCCAAACGTTCAACAGACACAGCCTTGACCGAAATTGTTATGAGTATTGCCGAGGGACTCGATGAAAAAAATCATGTTAAAGTCGTAGCTTGTGATCTGAGTAAGGCCTTTGATACAGTTTCAAAGTGTATTTTGTTGGGGAAGCTGAAACATTATGGTGTCAGAGGTACAGCCCTCTCTCTCTTTGGGTCTTACCTGGAGGATAGGAGGCAGGTTGTGTATTGGGATAAACAGCTATCCGATGAGATGACAGTAGATTGTGGTGTTCCGCAGGGTTCCATTTTGGGCCCCCTACTCTTTATCATCTATATGAATGATCTGCCGGCCAACATTGCATCGGATGCGATCGGGCTTTATGCCGATGACACCAGCTTTGTTAACAGAGCAACAGCGGCGATTAATCTGGGCCTCCGTACTAGGACTTGCCTTGACCAAGCAGATGAGTGGTTTAGAGTAAACTCTCTAAAATTAAACTTAAATAAGACACAACGACTGGTGCTGGGTGCGGGACACAGCGGCGGGGCGAGGTTAAAGCTTCTTGGTGTAATTCTGGAGGATGGCCTTGCCTGGTCTGCTCATGTCTCGTCCCTGCTTGGAAGGTTGTCTACGGCTATTTTTACAATGCGACGAATGAAAGCTGTGGTGGGCCGGGAGGCCTGCAAGATGGCATATTTTTCCAACTTTCACCCTGTCGCTGGTTATGGTGTGCTTTTGTGGGGGTGCAGTCCAGGCTTGCAGCAAGTGCTCCTGAAGCAGAAAGAAGCCCTACGTGTCTTGTGCGACGTGTCTTGGAAGACTAGCTGCCGTGGGTTGTTTGGGTTGTTCGAGCGCGAGCGTATACTTACCATAGTATCGGTATTCATTTTTGTCTGCTTAAAATATGTTCATCAAAATAAAGACTTATTTCTAGCCAATGAACAATTACATACCTATAATACCAGAAAGAAGGCCAACTTTAGCATACCATATCACAGACTGGCTAGAACGCAATTGGGTGCAAATTATCTGGGTTTGAAGCTGTATAACAGACTGCCAAGTAATTTGAGGGAAATGCCTGAATCACAATTTGCCAGAGAGGTTAAGAGACTTCTGCTGCGGACGACACTGTATACAGTGGATGAGTATTTTGAGACTGGTTGGTAAGAGGCATCAAAACAGCTCCTTAGGGACTTTAAGTGTATTTTCTGTTGTTTAGTTTTCTATATATTTGGTACATAGATTGATTTGTTTGTTGTTTGTTCCTATTGTTTCTGTGGTGTTCTTTACAACTATTGTATTTTATCTATTTGACCATCTGTGTTTATGTGTATACATATTATTTACCTGACACACCATGTAATTTCTTGATGGCAAATAAATATTATTATTATTATTATTATTATTAATAAACTTATATTGTTATATATTCCTGGTAGGTTACTGACCAGCCTGTATAACTTTACATTATTTTTTTTCTATTTCATGCAACAATCCTCCTACTAAATGCTAATTTTAGTTTTATTATATTTTATTTTATTTCAACAACACACCACGAGGGCTTACAGCCTAAATACTATCGTACCGTGGGTGTTGACAAGGGGGAAAGAGGCAACTTGCTAATTCTGGACTTGAAGGTTTGGAGGTTCGGAGGAAAAGGAAAGAGTTTTCCTACGTTCCTAAGTGTACAAAAATATGTTTTGCATTTAAGCTGGCTTTTTTGAAAATTTCTGTAATACTCAAAAACGGTAGGTTATAGGTATGTGGAATCCTCTCGCAACTTACCTTTATTTTATCTCTAGATTACCACAACCTTATAATATACGAGGTGTTTCATTTAAAAAGATATATTACTTTGGGAGACATATTTTTTTGTGAATAGGCTGTACCGTTGACAATATTACATAGTGAGAGGTAAGACAGGAGTCGCCATCTCGTTGCGGAACCAAGTAGTATGTTGTCACGACAGCTCCAAATAACCCAAACTGTTATAAGATAGAGACTGTGTACAACCAACTAATAATTTTGTAAATTGTCAGTCCTGGCCCATTTCTTCCCTAATATAGGGACAATGTATGTATTGTTAGTTGGTTGTACACTGTCTCTATTTTATAACATTCTGTGTTATTTGGAGCTGTCGTGACAACATACTACTTGGTTCCGCAACGAGATGGCGACTCCTGTCTTACTATGTGCTGTGAGGTTGGCTACCATAAACGTATTACTTTATAGGTGTGTTCTCGCTGCAATTAGTATGCCGTACTGACGAGCTCTAATTAGAGCGAAACTGATCTACGGTTTTAATTGTGGTGAGAATACATCTAGCCCTATATTCACAATATTTTCAGAAGATACTACTGAAACCTTATATATGTTAGGATACAACAGAATTTGGAAATTCGAGCTGGTTCAATTAGAGAGACCTACGCGTTTATGGCGCCCCACTCTATATATATATATATATATATATATATATATATATATATATATATATATATATATATATATATATATATATATATAACATATTAAAATTGTCACTAACCCCGCCTATTGTATTTAGAGGGTTTTTCCGCGCTATTGGAAAACATTTTTTCAAATTTCAAAACTCGCGATCTCCTCATCACTGAATTTTTCCTACAAAAATTCACTAACATACACAAAAAGGTGCGCGAACAGAAACACGAATAAGAGTGTGCTGGTAGAGGTAAGAGAAAAAAGATGCTGGCTGTACGAAACTGAGAGAAAGAAGGACGCATACTTGAAAAAATATGAAGAAGTAGACCAAGAAGAAAACTTCTGGAAAGGATGATGTATTGCGAAAACTACAACGAAATGTAAAGGAGTGCTGCAGACAGAAAGTCAACAAGACAGTATCGCCCTTGACTGTGATAGCGACAATCCAGTTTAATTTGGCACAATTATTAATATCAACGTTTAATTAGCAAATGGTAACGGAATAAAAGTGAGAGGTTTGCAAATAAAGAGAGCAAGTCATTTACGGAAAATGGTAACGTGAATCTTGTAATTGAATTGTGGGTAATAATAGACAATCTCAGTCAGAAATACCGTCTTTCACCTGTTAAAAAAAATGTGTCTGTGCACTTCCAGCATCTTCCGTTTATTTATGTAAGCACGAATAAAACATGCAGCATTCGATTTTCGAGAAAGTATTTCACATGTCTGTAGATGTAATAGGTCACTTGTTATTATAACCAATTAATTATGCCTTAAAACTCTTATCGAATTTTTTATTACGTTTTAAGCGAAATTTTATTAAAAAATTCGCTAATTGAGAGGTATCGATGGTGAGACTGCAAACAGTTTTTCAAATAAGCGCGAATTTGGGAACCTAGAACCCGAAACCAAGGTCCGTTTCAATTTTTATGTGCTTATATATATATATATATATATATATATATATATATATATATATATATATATATATATATATATATATATATATATATATACATATATATACATATATATATATATATATATATATATATATATATATATATATATATATATATATATATATATATATATATAGGGTGGCGCATTGAAAACGAAACAGACCGATTTGCGTCCAGAGAATTTTTTTAAGAAACGTTGAAACACGTCAATTTTGATATTGAGGGGGACATGTTTTGACATAAAACTCAACTTTATCACATCAACCCCTTAAGGGTGGTCATAACAACCCTTATATTTTAAATACAGAATATGGGTCGGGTGTTACATCATTTGAAAGCTCTTTCCTTTCTGAATTCAGCACACAATTTTTTTGGAAATTTTATCAACTCGTTTAAAAATTATTCACAGTTGAAGATGCAAGAACGCATTTCACTCATTCCGATCAGAAATGTGCTGATTTGTTGGTTTGTAAACAAAAAATTGACTATCATAATCGAAATGAGAGAAATGCGGTGTATTATTTCAGTTTATCGGTCGGTTTAATACTTGATAGTACTACCGAAAATTAATTTCACAATGGTGTATTCTGTAGAAAAAATAGTTGAAACAATTACTCTTTTTTTCAAAACGATGACTGTGCCAACCGTACCACAAATTTGTTTAATGAACGACATCCAAACAGATATGTTAACAGAAAATACATTTTGGAGTTAGTTACAAAGTTTCGACAAAGTGGTTTAGTAGCCAACAAAAAAGGGGATCCTGAACGTGAATTTCCGGTTAGAAATGAGACTACTGAGATTGAAGTTTTAGGACAAATTTCTGTAGACCCAACTTTGAGCGCGAGAAAATTGGCCACTGTTTCAAACATCTAAAGAAGAACTATTCAGCGAATATTGAAGCATCATAAGTTTCAGCGGTATAAAATTCATCTTGTACAACAACTGAATGAAGATGATTTTGATCGGCGGCTGGAGTTTTGTGAAGTTATCACTGCACGAATAGCTGATAACTGGAACTTTCTGCTCAATATCTGTTTTTCAGACGAGTGTACGTTTTTATTAAACTCTACAGTCAATAGTCATAATTGTCGTTACTGGGCAGATAATAATCCAAGAAATTTTCACGAAGTCCACGCTCAAACTCCACAGAAATTGAATGTCTGGACTGGCGTTTTTGGAGACCGTTTAATCGCACCACTCTTGATGGCGATTTGAGTGGCGAAACGTATTTGTAGTTACTAGAAGATATCGTTTACCCTCTACTAATTGACATTGTTGAAAATGATTATCGCTATCAAGAAAATCAATTAGTGTTTCAACAACATGGAGCTCCTCCACATTTTTCACAATCTGTTAGGGAGTTTCTGAACAGATAGTTTCCAGGACAATGGATTGGGCGTAGAGGTGCTATTGAGTGGTCCGCTAGATCACCGGATTTAACTCCTTTAGACTTCTTTCTATAGGGCCATTTAAAGAGTAGAATCTACGCAACAGAACCGGAGTCTCTGGAAGAATTACGATAACGCATTGTTGAAGAATGCCGTCTAATAACTCCACAAATGCTCCAGAATGTCAGAGCTCGTTTTGAACAAAATTTGTACTGTTGTATGGAAGCTGGTGGTCAACAATTTGAAGACTTACTTAACTGAATAAACATTTTTGAACGTTTGTTTTTTTTTTAGTTTTTTTTTAACGACAAATTGACTAATTAGTGCATAGTGCACAATGAATGAAATACTTTCTTGCAACTCCAACTGTAAATAATTTTTAAACGAGTTGATAAAACTTCCAAAAAAATTTGTGTGCTGAATTCAGAAAAGAAATAATGTAACACTCGATAATGGTTGTTATCACCACGCTTAAGGGATTGATGTGACAAAGTTGAGTTTTATGTCAAAACATGTCCCCCTCAATATTAAAATTGACGTGTTTCAGAGTTTCCCAAAAAAAAAAACTCTCTGGACGCAAATCGGTCTGTTTCGTTTTCAATGCGCCACCCTATATATATATATATATATATATATATATATATATATATATATATATATATATATATATATATATATATATATATATGATTGAGGGTTTTAATGTGGTTTATAGTGAGGGTTAATGCAATAAAAGTGATGGCGTTATTATGTACGTAAAAAGCTGCTTCAGTGCAGAAATGAGTAAAATAAAGTTTGTTGAAGTTACGTCTGTTAGCTCAGACATTTTTCTAGATAACTTGAGTGCATTTTTGGACAAAAGAAGAAATGACATTGACATAATAGCTGGAGATATTAATATTGACATATTGAACTTGAAAACCCCTACTAATATCAAGTACGTAAATATTTTTAAGAAGTATTCCACTTGGCCCCAAGGTACACTTTTCCCTCTTCCACGTTTCAAAAAAGGTTTTGTCAACATGGCTCCATAAATAAAAAAGTTATGAGGGTGTCCCGCTATCAAATGTCTCACTCTGTACAAAAGTTTACCGATAAATGACAAACTTACTTTTTTTAATCGTTGAGTCGCCTGTACACTACGGGATCTAAAACTAAAGCTTATTAGCAAGTGGATGCAAAGTCGACACGTGTGGAGACACGTTTAAACCAAAAACTTTAGTCACCAAGTTGGCTTGTCAAGCCAAGTCGGCCATCTTACTTGTGCGGGCTTACATTCTTGTTAATGTTTAATTTTCTCCTCATGACACAATTCTACCAGGTAGGAAAAAATATATCGTATTGTGAAATTTTGAGCAGTAGGTTCCGTATAAAATAATTCGGCGATACAAATCTGTTCTGATTTTATTTAATATCATGAATATTTTTCACATTATTCTACTTGATACGACTTATATGCTAATTCTGGGTTAACATTTCACCACGACTTAGATACAGATCTCGTAGTGTAGGTGTTTTTTGGGATGAATTACGTAAGAAATATGTCAACCTTTGCAAACAAAATATTTCATTTTTACGTGTAGTTTTTAATTCATTGTTGTCCTGTGGTACAATTTATATCTTATGATAATATAAATCACTTTTTAAATATCATACTATATTAAATTACTTAATCTGTAATACTCTAAGGTGCCAGTTGTTTTTAAGTTTTTTTATAATGTCCCCGTTTTCATATAGCTACTAAAGAAACGAACATGCAACGTCCATTTTTAAAATTATTTCTACAACACACCACGAGGGCTCACAGTCTAAATACTATCGTACCGTGGGTGTCGACAAGGAGGAAAGAGGCAACTTGTTAATTCTGGACTTGAAGATTTTGAGGTTCGGAGGAGAAGGAAAAACATGTGCCGGCAAGGAATTCCACAACTTGGGACAAAAGACCGGGCATAACAAGATGTTCTATGTCTGGTGATCAGGACAGTAAAGGGGTGCACTCGCTCTGTACCCCTGGTAGATCTGTTGGGGGCAGAAAGTGGAGGAACTATGGAAGAAAGCTCATCCGAGCAGAGCCCGCGCGGATATCTGCAAAAGAGGGAGAGGTCACCAATGACACGTCGTTGGGAAGAAATGGCAGCCTTTGGGTGAGGGTAGGGTCACTGATGAGACGTATAGCTCTCTTCTGAATGGAGTCCAGGATAGCGGGCGTGAAAGCGGCAGCCGTACCCCAGATGTGGGAGCAATATTCGAGGTTTGGCCTTATTTGTGAAGTATATAACGTTTAGAGATTAGCTGGCGAAAAGTATTTGCGAGCCCGGAAGAGGAAACCTAATTTCTTAGCAGCCGCTTCTGCAATTGATGTGACATGTTGGTGCCAATTGAGATTTTGATCCACAGAAAAGCCAACAAGTGAAAAGGACGCATTACTTTGAATAACTTAGTTGTTCATTGTGATGGGTCTAGGGCTGGTGTATTTCTTATGAGATAGAAAGCAAGACTGAAATTTGGTGGAGTTGAATTGTACAAGATTTCTACTTTCTCAGATCAATATTTTGTAAAGATCCACAGAGACAGAACCCTCCATGAGTCTGCGATCCTCATCTAATTGGGCTAAAAAACAGGCTTAGAATATTGTATATTTGAGTGGAGGGTGCTGTCGTCCGCGTAACTGTGAACTGGGTTGGATGTGCTAGAGATGAGGTCATTGATGTGGAGAAGAAACAAAGTAGGGGCTAAAGCTGAACCTTGAGGAACTCCTGCATTAATTGGATACAGTTTAGAGGAATGGCCATCCGCGACAACAGAAATGCTCCGGTTGGAGAGGAAACTTGCTGTTCACGTACAGAGTTTTGATGGTAGGCCATAGGCCGGTAGTTTATTAAGCAGCGCTGCGTGCCAGACCTAGTCGAATGCTTTGGATATGTCTAGAGCGACAATCTAGGATTCATCGTGTAGTTCCATAGACTTGTTCCAAGAATGGGTGACAAAGGAAAGGAGGTCGGCAGTTGATCTGCGCTGACGGAATCCATACTGCCTGTCGTGGATTAGACTGTGTTTTTCAAGAAATTTTAGTAATTCGGTGTTTATATAATTTTCCATCACTTTCAAGACGACTGAAAGGAGAGAAATAGGTCTGTAGTTGCTAGGAAGCGCTTTGGATCCTTTCTTGGGGACGGGTTGTACTCGAGCAGTTTTCCAGTTACTAGGGAATATGCCTCTATTGTAAGATGTCTGAAACAGACCAGTCAGGACTGGTGCGCATTTCTTGAGAACAATTGCTGGGATCTCGTCAAGGCCAGGGGCTTTCCTGGTATTAAGAGAAGAGAGCATCTTTCGTACGTTTTTAGTTTTGGAAATGATCTCCGTCATTTTATGCGCGACATTGGGGATTGTTGGTGGTTGAACATTTGGAGGTGGATTAAGAGCAGAATTGTCGGCGAACAATGAGGCAAAAAGTTCAGCCTTGCCCAGGGTGCTAGAAATAATTTCTTCCCATGAAACAAGGGGTGGGAACGTGCTCTTGCAGAAATTATTCCCAATAGATTTATCAAAAGTCCAGAAGGGTTTGCTGCCGTTGGAGCTGGAGAGGACTTTGTTCTTGATGTGGTTATTAAACGAGTTTTTTGCCTCAGAAGGAATGCGGACATAGCGGTTTCTTGCGTCGTTAAATGCTTGACCGTTTTCTTGACTGGGTTTGTGTAGAAGCGTTTTGTGAGCTTTGACCTTTTCAGGTGTGGCCTTGTCACAGGATTTAGAGAACCAGGGCTTTTGAGTGGCTGAAGGGGTTTTCTGTGTACGTGGAATATATAATTCCATTCCAGCTTGGATAATTTCGGTGACGCTTTGTGAGGTATCGAAGGGGTTACGATGAGAGAAGCACACAGACGCCCATGGAAATGAGGAAAATAATCCCGCATTTCTTCCCAGTCCGCGGAGTTGTAGTGCCAAACGATACGTGGGTGTGATGACTGTGTGACCTCGGGTTGTATTGCGCAGAAAGCAGTGACCACGCCGTGGTCATCCAGCTGATCTTCTAACAAGAAGTGTAAGGGCTAAGAATTTATCTGAATCAGACATGTGGAAATACAGCCCTGTCTGGTTAGGTAAAAGTGACGGTCAATGGATTGAAGGCAAATACTTGCTGTGTGACCAAAGTGTATTGCTTAGCACTGTAACGGTTACAGATTTAAAGAGAATTTTGTTATAAATGTCGGATTTTGGGTTAGTAGAAAGGTTTTCTCATTCTGCAAAATTTTAAGAATTTTAGCTTATATGAAACGCTTTATCCATAATGTAAAAAATAAGAAAAGCCTTATGAGCCACTTACGAAGAAAGTTAAACAAGTTTTATAATTAGCAATAGGAAGAGCAGTTTCAGCAAACGACAAACTCTAGACCTTACTTACAGAGATCAAGGCGACGGTAAATTATAGGCGCCTCCCTTATATTGGAGACCACCCAGATGATCTAATAATATTATCGCCATTCAAATTTCTAATAGGCGATAAGAGTGGAAGTCATATGGCATTCAAAGTCGATGGAAGAAACCCTATACTTCAACTTTGGAGGCAGAGACAGAGGCTGGTCAGGATATTTTGAATGACATGGAGCACCTATTATCTTCAGCAACTTCGTTCGGCGCATCATTATCAACCTTCTAAATCGTCTTTTTTAGCTGTCGGTAACATTGTGTTATTGCACAACACAAGTTTCGGCGTTAATCTGGAAAATGGCGCGTGTGAAAAAAGTGTTTCCAGGAGATGATGGTAAAGTAGGTGCTTGAGAAATGATTTTACCCAACAGAACCATTTGATGACGACCAATACAACTGTCCTATACTCGCGAACTGAATGTTCGCGGCCGTGAGGAATATATATATATATATATATATATATATATATATATATATATATATATATATATATATATATATATATATATATATATATATATATATATATATATATATATATATATATATATATACGTATTCACGAGACGCCCCTGACCTGACGAGTTAGAGGGTAGCAACATAGTGAGCTAGCTTGGTGTAGTTTGTAGAGCAGGTATGGGCAACCTTTGCTTAGCTGAGAGTCCAATTCCGGGATTTAATCAGGTTGCGAGCCGTAGGCAAGAAATAAGTAGGTAGTAGTGAATGAAAAAGCCACAAAAATTCACGCATTTTTTTGTTTATTAACTATAGCATAATCAAACATATAAAAATATAAAAAGCAAATTAATAGAAAAAGATTATCAATATTGGGGTCAATATCAGTAGTACATAGGCGCAAAGTGTTCTCTAAATTAACATCTGTTAGCCGAGTACGATGCTTATTTTGATTAATTTTCATGATTCAAAAAAGCTACTCACATTTAGACGTGCTTCCGAATGTGCAAATTCTTGCGAAAACTCTCAGCTGTGGATACTTTTCTTCGGAAAGGTATGTTCTGTAAAATTCGCTTAGTTCCACATCATCAAATTTAGACTTCAAATATGAGTCTTATTGAAGCTCGATCAACTCCATTTGTAGGTGAAGCAGAGCATCTTCCACATTACACTTACAAGGATTTGCAAAAATATTGAAAGTGCTCTCCATATTCTTAAAATCGGAAAGTCGATCAGTGCATCGCTACGACAGTAGTTCCAGTTCTTCAGCATAGCGACCGAATTCAATGTTTTCGTGACTGGATAATGCTAAACAATTTAAACAGTTTTTACTTCTCATTTGTGTTTCCCGCAAGCGAATTTTGTTTTGAAAAGCTTTAAGATGACTGAACCACTTACCAATTGCCCTTGTTTTTGAAGCTTCGAGTTCAGGTCGTTTAAGTATGCTGTGATGTCTACCAGGAATGCCAAGTCAAAAAACCAAGTTGGATCACAAATTTGCAGCAATGTTTTCGCTGTCATTTCCATAAAATCAGCTATTTATTTTCTAAGGTGATAAAACCCTTTTAGAATTTTACCTTTGCTTAGCCACCTTACTTCGCAATAATATGTCACATCATCGTGTTCAGAAGAGAGTTCATGCAAAAGTGCTTTAAACTGGCGATGGTTAAGACCGCGGATCTAATGAAATTAATGGTATGTACTACCACATCCATAACATTCTTCAGTCGAATGGACTTACAGCAGAAGTTTTGTTGGTAAATAATGCAATGCAGATTTATTAAATCACATTCTTACACATTCATAGCGGTTGCTCTTTCCTACAGAATTCCGATAAAACCTTTTCCTGAACCGACCATTGAAGGCGCACCATCTGTGTACACTCCAACTAATTTACACCACTGCAACCTATATATATATATATATATATATATATATATATATATATATATATATATATATATATATATATATATATATATATATATATATATCTTCCCTTGGGGCTCGTCTGCGGCCTTGCCGCCCCGATAGCACTGCAACCTTTGGTTGATTGTGCATACTCTTAGTCTTACTCCACCCATTCCAAAATCACTGTGCCTTGAACTAGTCTGCACAGCAATTGGTAGGGTGAAGTCTTATATTGCCCTGTCTCCGGTCTAGACTGACCGTAGATCAGTTGTCTTTTGCGGTCCAGAGCTTTACACTCGCACAAGATGTGCTGGGCTGATTCCTCCCCCTCGACGCAGAGTCTGCATGCGAGGTCCCCTTCGAAGCGCCCCATTTTATGCAGGTGTTTCTTGACGGCCATGTGTCCCGTCAAGAGACCTGTTGTGTTTCTGAGCTGTCCTCTGCAAAGATTTAGCAGCTCCCCAGCTCTCTTTGAACTGGGTCCGTCAATTATTGACTTCCCATGTCTGAGCCCTGGACAGTTCGCCCAGTACACCTTGTGTTGGTTTCTGACCCATGACTTAATGGCTCCCCTGGCAGTGCTCTTTGACACGCCCAGAACCGGTTCTAGTCCCATAAATGGTTCTGCTGACCCTCTCTTCGCGAGACTGTCAGCTTTTTCATTGCCTTTGACCCCCGACTGACCCAGCATCCAGATGAGGGTCACCTCATTCTGCCCAGCCAGGGTGCTCGTCTCGTCTCGGCACTCACTCACCAACCAGGAATTTACCCGTGGGCTACTTAGTGCCTTAAGTGCTGCCTGGCTGTCTGTGGCTATGAGGATCCGCTTGTTGGTGTAGCCCTCCTCTTGTTTTCCCGCACACAGTGCAGGATGGCGAACATCTAGACCTGAAAAACCGTTGCATGGGCTCCGAGGGAATACTATGACTTACCCTCGGTCCTTCCGAGTAAACACCTGCCCCGTCCCACGCTCCCCACCGGATCCGTCAGTGAACCAGACGAGCGCGTCCCGTGGTATGCCCGGCGTCTCCTCCCGCCATGCCTCGCTGTCGGGGATTTCTACTGTAAAGTTGTTTTCCCTGCACATTCGCGGGCTCGCGAAGTCTGACCTCATTTCAAGCATGGGCTCCTTCACGATCTCCTGAATTTTGCAGTGGCCCCTGAAGCCTGGGTTGATCTTTAGTCTGCCATTGCAGGCTAGTCTGTATAGTCCTAGCCTGGCCTCCCCCATAATAACTAAGTGCAACCTATATTGCTCAAAAGTAATTTGCCACTCGGCAAAATATCTTTTCCAGTAGTGGTCCCTTGCAATTCTACTCTCAACCCACCTCCAAATGTTCAACCACCAACAGTCCCAAATGTCGCGCATAAAATGACGGATATCATTTTCAAAACTAAAAAGGTACAAAAGATGCTCTCTTCTCTTAATACCAGGAAAGCCTATGGCCTTGACGAGATCCCAGCAATTGTTCTCAAAAAATGCGCACCAGAGCTTGCTCCTGTCCTGACTCGTCTGTTTCAGATATCTTATAATAAAGGCATATTCCCTAGTAACTGGAAAACTGCTCGAGTACAACCCATCCCCAAGAAAGGATACAAAGCGCTTCCCAGCAACTACAGGCCCATTTTTCTCCTTTCAGTCGTCTCTAAAGTGATGGAAAAGTATATAAACACCGAATTACTAAAATTTCTTGAAAAACACAGTCTAATCCACGACAGGCAGTATGGATTCCGTCAGCGCAGATGGACTGCCGACTTCCTTTCCTTTGTCACCCATTCTTGGAACAAGTTTATTGAACAACACGGTGAATCCCAGATTGTTGCTCTAGACATATCCAAAGCATTCGACCAGGTCTGGCAAGCAGCGCTGCTTAATAAACTTCAGGCCTATGGCCTACCACCAAAACTCTGTATGTGGACAGCAAATTTCCTCTCCAACAGGAGCATATCTGTTGTTATGGATGGCCATTCCTCTAAACTGTATCCAATTAATGCAGGAGTTCCTCAAGGTTCAGCTTTAGCCCCTACTTTGTTTCTTCTCCACATCAATGACCTCCTCTCGAGCACATCCAACCCAGTTCACAGCTACGCGGACGACAGCACCCTCCATTCAAATATACAACATTCTAAGCCTGTCTCTTTAGCCCAATTAGATGAGGATCGCAGACTCATGAAGGGTTCTGTCTCCGTGAATCTCCAAAAAATATTAGACTGGGGAAGTAGAAATCTTGTACAATTCAACCCCAGCAAAACTAAGTTTTGCTTTCTTTCTCACAAGAGATACACCAGCGCTAGACCCATCACAATGAACAACCAAGTTATTCAAAGTAATGAGTCCTTTTCTCTTGTTGGCATTTATGTGGATCGAAATCTTAATTGGCACCAACATGTCACATCAATTGCAGAAGCGGCTGCTAAGAAATTAGGTTTCCTCTTCCGGGATCGCAAATACTTTTCACCAGCTAATCTCTATATCTTATATACTTCACAAATAAGGCCAAACCTTGAATACTGCTCCCACATCTGGGGTGCCGCTGCCGCTTCTACACTCGCTATCCTGGACTCCATTCAAAAGAGAGCTATACGTCTCATCGGTGACCCTACCCTCACGCAAAGGCTGCCATCCCTTGCCCACCGACGTGCCGTTGGTGACCTCTCTCTCTTTTATAGATATCTGCACGGGCACTGCTCAGAGGAGCTTTCCTCCATAGTTCCCCCACCTGCTGCCCTCAACAGATCCACCAGGGGAACAGAGCGAATGCACCCTTTTACTGTCCAGGTCACCAGACATAGAACATCTTGTTATGCCCGCTCTTTTGTCCCGAGGACTTCCAAGTTGTGGAATTCCTTGCCGGCACATGTTTTTCCTTCTCCTCCGAACCTCCAAACCTTCAAGTCCAGAATTAACAAGCTGCCTCTTTCCTCCTTGTCAACACCCACGGTACGATAGTATTTAGGCTGTAAGCCCTCGTGGTGTGTTGTTGAAATTAAAAAAAAAATGTAGCGGCCGTAAAGCCAGTAATTCCTCTGTCACTGCAAAATCTCCATCAACACCTCGTACAAAAATAGCTTACTGGGCCACGTCAGACGAATCTATACTCTCATCCAAAGCAATCGAAAATGTTTGAAAACCAGCTAATCTATCGGTCAATGTTCTTTTGATATCACTAGTCATCATATCTATACGTCGAACATCAGTAGGTCGCGATAAGCTCACTTTCTCAAACTCTTCTCTCCTGGGCTCCAAAGTTCTGCAACATCTACTAGGCACTCTTTAACAAACTGTCCCTCAGAAAACGACTTCGATGTTTTCGCTATTTTGTAACTAATTATAAAACTAGCTTTAACAACACTGTCTAGATTTGATTTTTGTGAATGGAACATTTGTTGCTGTTTCCCTAAATCGGTAATAAGTTTTTAAATTTTATCCTTTCTTAACTGGCCCGTGAGTAAATTATATTGAGCGAAATGCTTGCTGGAGTAATGCCGCTTCATATTGTATTCTTTTAAAACAGAAATTGTTTCATTGCACAACAAACACATAGGTTTACCACTATGCAAGAAAAAAAGTATTCATCAGTCTATTTGTCTTAGAGTTGACGACATTCTGTGTCCACTTTCCGCTTTTTTAAACCAGACATGTTGCTAGAATTTGCTTGCATACTTCCCGCGTCGTACTCTCGACCGTACGCGAATATGCGATGCGAACTTTATCAGTTGTTAAGAATTACTGAGATGACATGCGCGCTGAGCGGTTCATATATTACCCACAATAAGCAACTGGAATATTCTCGATCGCACGCGAGTACTTCAAGCGCATCGGGTGGCTTCCCGAATGTCTATCTGTTTGTCTCCTTCTAACGACTATTTCTGACTCGATCTGTGGCGTTCCACCGCGTACGCTTGATAATATTATTTATCGATTTGAATTGATATTGTTATTTAAACTTTCTGAATCTCTTGCTGGCCGGATTGAAGCTGGTGGAGGACCGGATCCGGCGCGGGGGCTGCGGGTTGCCCATATATGTTGTAGAGTGTCAATAGTTTTAGTATTGTGGTTAAGATTGTCGACTACGGTACACCAGAAGAAGTCACATTGACAAAAGCGAATATACAGATATTAGAACGTGAACGTGAACGCGAAGATTACATTGTCTCTTTTCAATCTAAATTAAGTTAAGATAGTAGTAGTGTGTATATATTTGTTTTTGATAATTGTTAATATATTGTACTTTCACCGAATTCAGGAATATAAGACCTTTATTTGACAAATACGCCATCGAGTTTGGCCCATCCTTTATTTATAAATATATATATATATATATATATATATATATATATATATATATATATATATATATATATATATATATATATATATATATATATATATAAGGCTGTTTCAAAAAACATGCACCATCGCTCGTGGGGCAATTCCTTACTAAAAAATAAGAAAAAAAGTTCCTGTGCACATGGGCCCGGAAACGCATAGTTTCCAATATACAGGGAGTTGAATTTTAATAATTTTTTTAATTTTTTATAAATAATTTCAAAACCACTGGATTGATTTTAATGAAACTTGGAACTTGAAAGTGTATTATGAAAGTGCATATTTTCAAGTAAAAATCTGCTTACAACTGCGTCAGTGGCGTGCGTACGGGGTAACTGTAAAAATTCATTTGGGGAAAAAATATGTGCGCCACTGTCTTTTTCCAACTTTGATACATCAGTTATGAAGCTTATTACATAAGCCACAAAAGCTACCTCTTGGTATTTTTTCGTTCAGGGTATCCCCTAGGAGATATGGTTAATTTTATAAAAAGGGGCAAAATACCGATTCGTTGGAGTAATGAAAAAAGTAATCGTAAAGACACCATGATTTTTCCAAACTCTTGTTTTTTGAACATTACTCAATTGACTTTAATAACAAAGCTAAAGAAAATGTTGAATGTGACCACCATTAGCGTCGTTACAATTATTTAACCTTCTGCGCAAAGATCTTCTTACTCTTCTGCAAATATTTTGATCTTCTCTAATGCTGTCAAATGCATATTCTATTCTTCCCAACAAATGTTCTCGTGTATTTACTGGTGTTTTATACACTATTTCTTTTAAATGACCCCACAAATAAAAATCGAGAGGATTCAGGTCCGGAGATCGAGGTGGCTATGACACCGGACCTCCACGACCAATCCATCGGTGACCGTATGTGTTGGCTAAATATGTTCTTACAACTGCTGCAAAATGTGCGGGCGCACCATCATGCTGGAACCACATTGTACCATTTCTCATAAAAGGCGGTAGTAACGACGGCAAATCATTATGTAAAAAGTTTAAATATGATTCATGGTCAAGACGATTCGGTAGAACAACAGGACCAATTATGTGATTTTCAATAATAGCAGCCCAAATATTGATGGAAAATTGATACTGCGAATTTGCAACTCTTAGAAAGTGCCCATGTATGTAAATTGTGAAAATTTACGATACCTTTTCGCGTAAATGACGCCTCTTCAGTAAATAGTACACGTTTAGAAAAATGTTGGTCGTGCCTAAGTCTGTTTAAGAACCACTGACAAAACATTACCCTTGGTTGAAAGTCTCTAGGTAGAAGTTCCTGGACACGTGTAAAATGATAGGGATATAAACTTTGATCCTTCAGAGTTCTGTGAACTGATGATGCCGAAATATTACCCAGTTCGGTGGCAATAATTCTCGTACTTGTACTAGGATCACGTTCAACTCTATTTAATATTGCCTCTTCAACTCGTACAGTTCAGCGGTATCTTCTGCGTCCAGAGTCAGCTTTTAAAGGTTTTAAAGAACCAGTTTCTCTCAAATGTCTTACAATACGTGGGAAAATATTTTTGTCAGGAATTCTTCTTTGCGGATAAGTTTCCTGATAAACTCGCACAGCTTGTCTAGCATTTTGATTTGTTTGTCCATAAATTAACAACATATCAGTCAAATCCGCTGAAGTGTACTTAATGAAAACCATCTTGAGAGGAGGAAATAATATTAATGAGCAGCTCAGTGTCAACAAATAACTAAAAACGAAAATACTGCACCGTATCAAAATTTAAAGAATAGCACGAAAACTCTTTTGACGCCTACCAAGCACTTCAAAATTGTAGAATTTAGAGAACTGTCAAAAATTATAGTTTCATGGCACTTTACGATTACTGTTTTCATTACTCCAACGAATCGGTATTTTGCCCCTTTTTATAAAATTAATCATATCTCCTAGGGGATACCCTGAACGAAAAAATACCAGGAAACAGCTTTTGTGGCATATGTAATAAGCTTCATAACTGATGTATCAAAATTGGAAAAAGACAGTGGCGCACATATTTTTCCCCAAATGAATTTTTACAGTTACCCCGTACGCACGCCACTGACGTAGTTGTAAGCAGATTTTCACTTGAAATTATGCACTTTCATAATACACTTTCAAGTTCCAAGTTTCATTAAAATCAATCCAGTGGTTTTGAAATTATTTATAAAAAATTTAAAAAAATTTAAAATTCAACTCCCTGTATATTGGAAACTATGCGTTTCCGGGCCCATGTGCACAGGAACTTTTTTTCTTATTTTTTAGTAAGGAATTGCCCCACAAGCGATGGTGCATGTTTTTTGAAACAGCCTGTATATATATATATATATATATATATATATATATATATATATATATATATATATATATATATATATATATATATATATACATGGTGTCCGGAAATTGTGAGCAAAAAATTCAGGGGGTTATTCTACTAAAAGAATTAATGCCCCTAGTTCCTATAATAGTTTTTCGAAAACTCGAAAATAACGGAGTTAGAGGGTGTCAGAAATGTTTGTCGTGAATCGATTCTTTTCAAATTTGGTGCACACGTATATAATATCACTTTGTATTTATGTTGCAAATTTGACATGTATCTATCTTAATTTAAAGGCCGAAGCTGCCCTTGACCAACAAATAAGGACACGATTGGAGGGAATTATAAAATCTTAAAAAAAGGTCATCTTGTTGCATCACGATAAAACTAACCGTTTTCGAGAAAAATGTTCTTCAAAATTTTTGCTGGTATTGATTGAAAACGAAATCACTTAATCCAAATGTAAATGTTAATAGCGTGTGCTTTGAAAACAGTCGCGGTAATTGCCTCGGAAAAAATATAAGTCACATGTTTTGACAAATAAAGTGTTATATTTTTATTATTATTACTACTATAAAATTATCAGCAATAACGATTTTACAGGGCTTCATTTTTTTATTACTTACTAGAACTTGCAACATTTAAACATTATAACAATAATTTATTAAAAATCATAACAATTAAATATTATAACAAAGTTTCAAAGTGATGTCCTTCCATCTCAACACATAAATCAATTCTTCTCAGTAAATTCCGAAGAACTCAAGCGAATATTCCGTCTTTTTGCCTGATTACCTCACAGTTGTCAATAATTCTTTGCCTGAGATCTTCAACGTTTTGGATGGCACTCCTCTATACAAGAGACTTTAGGTAACCCCAAAAGAAAAAATCCATTGTGTTCAAATCAGCCGATCTAGGAGCCCACTGCACGAACCTACCGAGTCCTATCCATAATGCTCATTATAAAGGTTGATCAAACCGTCATGTCCAAATCCAGCTTCATCTGTGAAGAGAAGCGATGATATAACATTGTTATCGTTGTTATGTAGATTTCGAATTATATTGCACAAATTCACGCGAGCTTCCGGATCTTCCGGAGATAAAGCTTGAACTTTTTGGTAATGATAAGGATGAAAAAGCTGCTTCTTGAGAATTTCATGCACATAACTTTTCGGGATACTCTCCTGAGTACAGACTAACTGTACACTTAAATTGGGATCATTCTCGATTGCATTTAATACACGAACTTCTGTTCCAAGAGTTCGAGTACTTCGCTGACTGCCAACATCTTGAAATGTACTTCTAAATGATCCGAATTCTCCCAGTCTTCGATGGATATCACTGAACATTCGGGATTGTGGTACCCTCCAAGGTGGAAATGCTTCAGCATACAAACGTCTTGCAGCAAGCGCATTTCCGCCAGCTATACCATAATAATAATGCATGTCACGTAGTTCAACGTAAGAATAATTATTATACATCGTATTTTATAATTATTTTTACTACTCCGCAAGTAAAATCACAACAAACTATTATCTGTCAAACTTATCGCCACATGATCTTGTTGACAGAGAATGTTTTCAAAGCACGCTCCGTTAATATTGAAAATGAGATTAGGTGATGTCGTATTCAATCATACCACTAAAATTTTAAGAACGTTTTTCTCGAAAACGGTTAGTTTTATCGTGATACAACAAGATGACCTTTTTTTAAGATTTTATAATTCCCTTTAATCGTGTATTGTTAGATTTGAGATAAAGATTCAAGCAAAAAAGTTATGAGTCCTTATCTGTTGGTCAAGGGCAGCTTCGGCCTTTAAATTTAGATAGATGCATGTCAAATTTGCAACATAAATACAGAGTGATATTATATACGTGTGCACCAAATTTGAAAAGAATCGATTCACGACAAAAAAGTTATCTACACAAATTCGAAAAAAAAAATTTGACACCCTATAACTCCGTTATTTTCGAGTTTTCGTAAAACTATTTTATGAACTAGGGGCATTAATTATTTGGGTAGAATAACCCCCTGAATTTTTGCTCACAATTTCCGGACACCTGTATATATATTAAAATAAGACAACCGATGTTTTGCTAATTTGCTTAGAAAAACCTTAAGCTCTTTGTCCGTAAATTATATTTTAGAAACCAGGGGCTGGAGCTCTGTGCGCGATTGAGAGTAAAAAAGTTTGTATGCTTTGATTTTTTAAGACATGCAGAAGGCTTCTTTGTAAGCTAATAAAAAAATCAAATACGAATTATTGTAGCGGAAGCAATCAGGATTGAATTAAAGGCAAGAATGGACATTAAACTGCAAGACATCCGTTCGTTTCAATATATTCTTACATATTGTGAAATTCAACAAGAATCCAATTTCTACTTAGGAAGTGTTACGAAAACATTCAAGATTCTTCTCCATTACGTTAATTTGCGATGTTCAATATATGTAAACCCTAATGAGCTATTAAATAATTGTAAAAGTTAAGTTTATCAGCATATTGCGCAACAAAATATATAGTCGTCGATTAATACAAATTATACGTACGGACATAAATTGCGCACCATCGAAAAATAACTCCTGATTTTTGTATGAAGAATGTTATTACAATTTTGGTTCACTATACTTTAGAAAAAAAAGTCTGGACGCAGCAAGTGCGTTATGGTAGTGTATTTTCATAGAAATGATCTGGCACGAAATATTTTTTATAACTTTTTTTTCTTTTAACATAGAAATCTAGATTTTAGTATATAGTTTCCTTTTAGTGTCGTAAACTTACGTACCAAATTTACTTACCATTGCTTTCCTATTTTTTTAAATAAAATTTTTTTTCGAAAGAAAACCCAAAATTTTCCTGGAAAATCTAAGTTTTATCAAAATCGGTCCATGATTTTTTGAGTTATCGGTGTGATACATACATACATATATATATATATATATATATATATATATATATATATATATATATATATATATATATATATATATATATATATATATATTTCCCATACATACAATAATACTTACTAACTAATATTAAGAACAGTAGCACGTAAGTTCAGAAGAACTTGTATGTGCTGAAAAACTCCTCCTACATATTGTACAGAGCAGTTGCATGCATCCTTCCAGCAACAGTGCAACAGGACGTATCACGTCCGTATGATCCGGTTCTCCAATCTTATCACTATTCTTTACCATTATATGATCTCTACAGTCAGCCGTGATCAAAGTCTACTCCCCTCTCATCGCAATAAAAATGAGGAAAGAGGAAGTTCCGATATTGACAACAGATTACTAAACCACTTGTTTCCCGATTCAATGTATACCTGCCCAATCACAATTAGAAATAGCACTCACTTACCAAGTTAAATACCCACCAAGTCTCTCACGTACGCGCACTCACACTCACACATTCTCACACATCCACACACCTTCATGCACATTCATTATCCAAATATAAACACGCCGTATGAAAACATCATTCCCTCTTTTCCCGTGTCACTTGCTCAAATGTTGCAAAGTTCTCAATTAAATGATTTAAAAAAATTTTCCTAAACTTATAATTATCTTTCGTTTTTTTTATCTCCAATGGCACAAGATTAAGTAGCACTGGACCAAGGTACGATACATAACGCTGTGAAATGTTCTTCCTACACGCCGCAGCCGTCATAAAATCACCCATTTTGCCCCTCGTACTGTAACCATGCGTTAACAATTTCTGAAGGCTTATAGTTGTGTGCGTGTATTGTATGAGTGCCATTATGTACAGTCCAGTGATATTAAGTACATTGGTTGCCTGGTCGTACAACAAGTTAGTGGGATATTTAATCTCCTTGTTCAATATAGTCTTCATTATAAAGTTCTGTGTGATGCGCAGAGTATTCAGGTAAGTGTCATATGCCGATCCCCAACACGATATTCCATACCTCAAAATTGAGTGGACCAGGCTATCATACATCAGAAGCAAAATCCTTTAACTTAAGATGTCTCGTAGAATATAAAAAATATGTACAAATTTTCTGAGCCTTTTGTTCAGGGTTTCAAGATGACAATTCCATTTTAGATGCTGGTCTATGATGATCCCCAGATATATATATATATATATATATATATATATATATATATATATATATATATATATATATATATATATATATATATATATATATATATTGTCACGAAGTGACGTAATTGCCATTAGAAATCTAAATAAATAGCGGGGAAATAGATCCGTACCATCTGTATTTAATTCACATTATTTTTGTTATTAAAACATTCAATAAAGTATAATTTCAAGAAAACGTCGCGAGATCGGGGGAAGGGTAAGGAGTATAGCGGGTTGAGGTCGCCCAAGCGGGTCCTGCGGCATGCGAAACGATGAAAGCGGAGACGGACGGGTTGGTCCACTGCATCAACCTACGCGCACCGTGTGCAGCGCCGGCAAGGAAAATCGTCAGGACCGTGCGAGAGCCAGCAGATCCACCGTGACGTGCTGAACAAGGTAGTTCTCTTTTTCGGCAGTCGCAGGGGCCGTCACGGAGAGTGGCCAGCCACCGTCCAGGTCTCGTCTAGAATTTGGCGTGTTTCTTTTTGGCTTTGGGTGCGTCGCGTCGACGACGGAACCAGCAGGCCGGCCGTCGGAGGGTGAGGAGCTTACCACCCCTATTCGTGATACCGTCCGTATAACTCGCAAATATTTCAGTTTCTGCCTCTGGTCTCTAATAAATTGATTTGTTGTCAAATAAGTTAGTTTAAACGTGGGGTATGCCGGGAGAATCCCTTGTGTAAGTATTTCTTTGTATATATTTTGTAAATATTTCCCCACCAATACTGTTGTAAATAGACTATTTGTTTTATACGGTATTTCATTTAAAGCTTCCCAACCAATCCACCCCAACATAACGCAACATTCTGATCTCTAATATACAGGCCATAATTAGGGAGTCCTGAGGGACTCTGCCTGAGGACTTAGGCGAACCCTGTCTCCACTGAAGTGTACCCCGGGTCCGTGTATCTGTAAATAACAACCGAGGACAGAGATATAGTCCTAAGGGAGCGCAGCGTCTTCCTTTAAACCACGCTGCTGGCGCCTGAGCAAATCCCGTAAAAAGCCGTATTGATAAGGTTATCCCGTGGAAACCTCCCCATATTAGGGAAAGATAACCTTATCCCGATTTGACCCCTCACAATATATATATATATATATATATATATATATATATATATATATATATATATATATATATATAAACATATAAAAATTGAAACTGACCCCGGATATGGGTTCTAGGGGTCCTAGATCGCGCTCATTTGAAGAAATTTTTTCAAAATTCAAAAGTCGAGATCTCCTCATTGGTGAATTTTTTCTAAGAAAATTCACTAAAAGGTAGCATCATATTTTCTTTAAAGTATTTAAGTAGAGACATGATATTAAATTAATTTATTGCGCGCGTTTAATGCCACGTGCCCAGATTTATTTCTATTATCTCGATTTTAGATAACTTACTGGAATCTAGACCTGATACTAATTTTATTTCTTTCAATTGTTTTACTTATCCACTCATTGAGTTTTCCAGTGTTTTAGTACAAATAAGTATAATATTTCCACAGGACCTGATGATATACCATACGACCATCTATCTGCTAACGATTACATTTATCTGCTTCACCATGTGAAAACTGGAACCTGTGATGAGCACTATTAAGTACACTTGGAGAAACCCAAATCACCACAACACATATTTCAGAGACCTTACAATCGTTTCGTTGACAATGTCAACATCTTCAGAGGAAGAAAATTATGAAGATCGTAAGGTCTCTGAAATATGTGTTGTGGTGATTTGGGTTTCTCCAAGTGTACCTAATTTATCTGCTTGATATATACAGTATTATATGAACCACCAATCCCTGATAACTGGTACGAGGCAACTGTGTTATCAGTCCCTCAACCAGAAAAATAAAGGTATTAAACATAATCATATAGGCCAATATCTTTAATCTTCACTATATGTAAGTTACTGGAATGCATAATGAATCAAAAGCTGATGTAAGCAGCTCCTTACTCAATTTCAAAGAGGATTTCGCCATAAAAAGTCAACGTCAGATAATCTAGTTCGATTAGAATAAGAAATATTAGAATATTTTGCACTAAAACAAACAGTTGGCGTGGTGTTCTTTGATTTAGAAAAGGCTTACGACATGACATTGAGGAATATCATAGTCAGTATAGTAAAATCTTGGAATCTCGATGGAAATATAGTTGCATTCATCATGAACATCCTAAGCAACAGCGAGCTTAAAGTAAAAGTCAACGGAAAATATTCATCCACAAAAACTATATAAAATGGAATGTCGTAAGTGTCTGTCCTAAGTGTAACACTATTTTTGAGAGCAGTCAACGACATTGTAAATAACTCTAGGTTCTCACTAGTCAAAACCAATATGTATGCTGATGATTTAATCACATATATATATATATATATATATATATATATATATATATATATATATATATATATATATATATATATATATATATATTCTCAACTTTGGAGATTGTCATTTGTTTTTGAGCTACATGTATCAACGTTTGTTTTTATAATGGCAGCCATATTGGATTTTTTGCCCATGTGATAGCCTGTGAAAAAGCTTTCCAATGATGTACAACATGCTTGAGAAATCTTATAATTGCACTGACAATTTTGAGAAAAATCGTTTTGAGGATAGTAGGCTATGAAATTCAACACCGGAAAACAAATGACAAAAAAAAAGTGTTTAAAAAGCAGTAGGCCATGGTGTCTAACAATAGACTTCTACTTTTAACATAATTTTCCATAATTATTCACGATAAAAAAATATTGTGATTTAATTTACAATACTTAATTAAGTAATAATGCTAGGTAATATTATGTGAAACAGTTTAATAACGAAACCTGGCAATAACAAAAGAAACTTAAACTCCACAAAACAACAGAATTAGAAACGGAACTCAACAAATAATAAAATATAAACTTAAAAATACACCAAATCTAAATTTTTTTTAACATGGCCACCGTTTTGTTCAATGCACTTTATACACCTTTTTGAAACATGCCTGCAAACTCTGGTGATTTAATTCAATTCTAAAGGTCTATATTACATTATAACAAATTTACAAAAATTTACAATTTTTATATATACTACGACCTAAATATAAAGCTCCTGTTAAAATATAATAACTTATCTCTAATTTGTTATTTACAAAGGAAAAAAAAGGTACTTCCTTATAGTAATTAATGTGTTTTCTGTTTAGTTATTATAATTATATTGTACAAGTTGTGCGGTTGTATATAGGAAAACTGTTTACAAAAACCTATTTAAAATAATTATTATTACTTGCTATGTTGCAAGTTGATTTTATTTGTATAACATACAGCTTTCTAACCATGGCTATAGTGAATTCTCGTATCAAACGGTTATGGGCGTTTTAAATATTTTTAGATTTTGATACGGCAGTCTATGTTTGATTCTATAAGGACTGTTATTGTATCTTATGTCTGTTATTTGTCTTGTCAATGGATTTATTTTCAATTTGTTTTCGTAAAAATTTGTGGATGTTTTGTTAATATAGTCTTTGATTGTTAGGGTGTTGGTCATGTCATGTAAGTGTTTAATTCTTGTGTATCTGTTTCTGTTCGTCACTAGTCGTAGGCATTTGTTTTGGTATATTTGAATGGGTTTGATTGTCGTATCTGATACTGAGCACCACACTGGTGCGGCATAAGATACAACTGGTCTTATTATAGTCGTATAGATTAATTTTTTGTTTTCGCTGCTAAGTTTACTGTTTCTTGCCATTAGGGGATACATGTATTTCATTGCGATATGAGCTTTGTTTAGAACAGTTTTAATATGGTATTTGAAATTAAGTCTGCTGTCCAGGTGTACTCCTAGGTATCTTACTGTTAGCGAGGGCTTTATTTATATATATATATATATATATATATATATATATATATATATATATATATATATATATATATATATATATATACCCTTCTCGTTATATATATATATATATATATATATATATATATATATATATATATATATATATATATATATATATATATATATATATATATATATATATATCGTTAGAAATTTGAACCAAAATGTTTCTATGAATAGAGTAGGTCCGGTTCTATGTAGTCCATTGTTCGAAATGTTATCTTAATAGCCAGCGTGTCCTTCTTAGAAGGAATATTTGATAACGGCGCACAGCATAACAAAGGCAGGTACGCAGTTTCAATCACATGGATTTAAGGCTCAACAGTGGGGGTCTATCGATATACCTTCCTAGAGGACGCTGTTCGCAACAGCTTGGCAACTAAGATATAAATAGTCTTTATCCACTTAGTTCACTCATCGCCTAGATGACGCTCACTTTGTTAGCGAAACGATTATTACATATGATATTTTACATTACAACAATATCCTAAAAAATTGTTATAATTTAATTAAATAGGTAAACCTAGTAAATAACTAAATTTTCTAACAGAACCCAATAAAAAGTAGATTAATGATTTACGAAGACACCTTTGAAAATTGTTTGATTTTTAAATGTAAGTCAACTGAAAACAACAGAAAAAAGGTTGCTATGGATATAACACTATCGCGACAATTAAGAAAGAATACTGTCATTCTTAATTATCTGAACAATTTGAAGTGTATTTAACACGTTGCTTAAAATGTTGTACTAAATAGTTTGTTTCCTGTTTATTTCAAATATTATTCAACAATATGTTCAGTAATGAAGAATATTTTGACACATTGGAATGTTACATTCGTTCTAATCGAAATAATAAGGCAGCTGCAAATTCATCTTAAAACAACTACCCAGACAGACGACAACTAAACACCAAAATATTTCGCAGGATAGTGACCAATATATTGAACGACGGTAGCTTCCACGCAAAGAAACTACAAATGCCAAGAAATGAATAAAGAAATAATGCCTCCGCAATCTGTTCGGTTTTATGGTGAACAAATTGACGTTCCAAAAAGTACGGTACCCCATGTATTAAAACAAAGTCATTACCATTCATACAAACCTACAGTCGTACAAGGCTTAAATGTTGACGATTACCCTAGGCGAATTCAATTCTGCAGATGGTATCAAGGACAATGTCAGCAAGATGAAAATTTTCATTTGAAAATAATGTGGACTGATGAATCCATATTTACAAATTGTGGTGTGTATAATCGCCATAATAGGCATTATTGGGCAAATGAAAATCCCCATCTAAAGGAAGAAAGACGATTGCAAGACAGATTTGGTATTAATGTTTAGGCTGATTAGGTGAAAAACTGTTATTTTTATTTGTAGATTAGACAGGTTTTTTTTCAGTTCAGGTAACTTCATTGTTGGTCCGTTCTTTTTTTTAAATAATAATTTAACTGGGGAAAGGTATCTTAATCTATTGAGAAATGATATCTTACCAACAATTAGAAGAGTTCATGATAATTTAGACGAGATTTGGTACCAACAAGAAGATTGTCCAGCTCACAATGCTAGAATTGTCAAAGAATTTTTGTACCAACATTTTAATTATCGTGTCATTTGTAACAATGGACAGGTTCACTGGTGTGCTCCAAGTCCTGATATAACACCCATCGATTTTAATTTTTGGGGTACTCTAAAGAATGATGTGTATAAACTCGATCCACCACAAAATATCAATGAATTACAATACAGAATCACGCAAGCTATATATCATATTAACCAAAACACCCTCACCAGAGTTTGCAGGCATGTTTCAAAAAGGTGTATAAAGTGCATTGAACAAAACGGTGGCGATGTAAAAAAAAATTTAGATTTGGTGTATTTTTAAGTTTCTATTTTATTATTTGTTGAGTTCCGTTTCTAATTCTGTTGTTTTGTGGAGTTTAAGTTTCTTTTGTTATTGCCAGGTTTCGTTATTAAACTGTTTCACATAATATTACCTAGCATTATTACTTAATTAAGTATTGTAAATTAAATCACAATATTTTTTTATCGTGAATAATTATGGAAAATTATGTTAAAAGTAGAAGTCTATTGTTAGACACCATGGCCTACTGCTTTTTGAACACTTTTTTGTCATTTGTTTTCCGGTGTTGAATTTCATAGCCTACTATCCTCAAAACGATTTTTCTCAAAATTGTCAGTGCAATTATAAGATTTCTCAAGCATGTTGTACATCATTGGAAAGCTTTTTCACAGGCTATCCCATGGGCAAAAATCCAATATGGCTGCCATTATAAAAACAAACGTTGATACATGTAGCTCAAAAACAAATGATAATCCAAAGTTGAGAATAACACAAAAAGATTACTCTGTAAAAAGTGTCCTGATAATGTGCAAGTCTTAGACATGTCAGATCAACGCCTAGTTAGATATTAAAGAAAAAGAATCCGACAAATTTTGTTTTTTTTTTCAAAATAACTCGAAAACGAAAAGAGGCAGGGCAAAATACAAGTCATATTTGGAACGGGCATGAAATTCTACAAAACATTGCTGATTTAACCGTCTCCCTATCTCTAATAATAACGGAGATAGCAATACATTCCCATCCAGTTTGACACACACTATATATATATATATATATATATATATATATATATATATATATATATATATATATATATATATATATATATATATATATATATATATATATATATATATATATATATATATATATATATATATATATATATATATATATATATATATATATATATATATATATATATATATATATATATATATATATATATATATATATATATATATTGATATAGAAAGTTATTTAGGAAGATTATAGTCCCACGTAGTAATAATTTAATCTATCTAGGAAAATTATAGTCCCACGTTTTTTGGCGCTAATTGATATAGAAAGTCAATGCACAGACTTTCGAAGCCCTCACGTTTGGTGCCAATTGTTATTTTTTTTTTTTGTAATAAGCTATGGATTTTAAATTTAATTTAATATATAGAATTGATATATATATATATATATATATATATATATATATATATATATATATATATATATATATTTAGTTTTTTTAGTTATATTTTAGGTATCTTAGCTTTTAACTTTTATTTTCCTGTAAAGTTTAGTGAAATGTGTTGTAAATGTTGTTATTATGAAATATATGTATTTGTGTATGTAACTTACACCTGGATGTACTCAATGTATTTTTTTTTACCTGTTTAACACACTATGTGAAAACTGGAACCTGTGATGAGCACTAATAAGTACACTTGGAGAACACCCAAATCACCACAACACATATTTCAGAGACCTTACGATCGTTTCGTTGACCAAGTCAACATCTTCAGAGGAAGAAAAGAAGAATTTTTCTTCCTCTGAAGATGTTGACTTGGTCAACGAAACGATCGTAAGGTCTCTGAAATATGTGTTGTGGTGATTTGGGTGTTCTCCAAGTGTACTTATTGTTTAACACACAGAAAACAACCAATCACATATATGAACTGCCTCTCACCTCAGGGAGCTTAGTAAGCAAGTGGGTTCAAGTCCCCTTTGGTTTTTTTTTTTTTTGTAATTTCGAAATATTCTGCCCTATCTAATTTCAGTTCTTTCCTCCCAAATACTCATATATGTATAAAAGAAAACAAAATAAGGCAAAGGTTTCAAATGATCACCAAACTTGAATATTTATTACAATTAAAGAACAAATGACAAAATTCTAATGCTACTTACTATTTTCAATGTATTTTTTTGTTTAATTTAGAGCTCTTTCTTATGATACTCCCCCCCTAAAAGTTATAGGCCTGTATTTCTTGCTTAAAATTTTTAAAATTACCTATACATATATAAATACAGATCTTTTCGAACTATATACTACACGAGAGCGACATCTACTGGCATCTGCTTGGCCTAGCGATTCAATGTATAGTTTATACACGTAGTCAGTAGATGATTTTCGGTTTCGGCGATGATGTGATAATGGACGTTACGGCTGAGAGATGTCTCTACAGATATCTCAATATTATTGATGGTAGAAAGTGAAACAAAGATGATGGCTTGAATGTTTGCCACACTCTGTTGAAGTTGCAGATATATCACATAAATAAGGTGTCTTATTACTCACTTAGTTTTCCATCCCCTGCAAAGTTGCCCTGCTTTGAAGTTCCACGTTGTCTGTGACCAGTGACGCCTGTTTTTCCTCAACCTGTTTTCAAACTTTTTTCCAAAGATTTTTTATTTATTTTTCTAATACCAAAAATTCAATCAATCTAAACTTTTAAGCAAAATTTCCCCGTCTTATACTTTAATCCAAATTGTCCCATATAATAATTTAATGACAATTTCAATCTTTTTTTATCTCAAAAATTTTCAATCTGATATTTTTATCAAATTTTTCCCCTCTGTTTTTTATTTTTCATACGTAACCAGCGTAACTAATCAAAAAACTGTTATCTGCCTGCTTGCAAATCAAGATTATAACAAATTTTTATACAACAATCATCTTATTATCATTATCTCTAGGGATACCTAAGTTGAATTGTTGTTAGTCAATGAGAGAATAATTAACCTAACTATAATTTTAGTGTCAGTTTGACGTCTGTCCTAAATAAAAAAACAGCTGACTTAAACATAGGTTATGACATGACATTTCTTACCATTTAACACTCAAATTTTGACATCTTACTATTCTTAAAGCTAACAATATCCTTAATTCTAACAATAACATCTTAAATTACTTAACAGCTATCAAACAATAATACCTTAAACTATCTAATTAAACTTGTCATACATTTACACTTGCCTTGCCTCCTTTTAACACATATATATCTGTAAAATTTAGTTTCTCCCTGCCTTACAGTGCAAAAACATTGCATACACCAAAGGTAAGTTGTTGTTTGTGTTTAGTATAATTTGTGGTACAATGTGTTTATGTATGTGTATATATGTATATGTGACCCCCTTTAGTAACCATATCAAAATATATATATATATATATATATATATATATATATATATATATATATATATATATATATATATATATATATATATATATATGTGTGTGACACGGCCTTTTTTCTCCGGATAGCGTGATATTTAAATGAGTTCACTCTGGCTTTAACAAATAACGAATATATTACAATATTTACAATAAGAATACGAATACACAAATAATAACTGTCTACACGTTCTATTCACCGAACTCCGTCTTTAACTCTGATTAACCTCTTGTTAACTCGGACTTCTTCAGAGACTCGACTCTGTGATATACTCTTTCAGACTCGGCTTCCTCTCACCGACTCTGTGCTCGACTGACTCCGCTCATAGACTCCGTAAGACTCTCTTCCGCCTTGCCACTCTGGCCTGACTGTTGCTGTGGTATCTTTCTGCGCCGAAGCACACTGAACAAGTCCCAGCTTGCCTTCTTTTGAATATATTGCTTCACATATATATATATATATATATATATATATATATATATATATATATATATATATATATATATATATATTGAGAATTGGAAAAGCTAGCCAATCAAAATTTTAAATTTGGTTAAAAGCCTCTAGAGTCTACTAACTATTGATTTAAAATAATTTCAAAATGGTTGATTTTATGTTGAATTTTATATTGGCGTATATAAATATTGTTTTACGTCAAATCTGACAAAAATATCCAGTGTTAACAACAATTATAAGAGTGGACCTAACAAAGATAGAACAAAATTTTGGTAGTGGGCAGTCAAAACATTTAGATGTATTTTTGTTTCATTCAATTATGAAAATCGTTTAGAGGGCGGTCTGAAAAAAAATTGAACAGGGTTGACACAAAAGTGCCAAAAAGTGGCATTTTTCATTAAACTTTAAACAACATTAAACGACTTGCACTAGCATTCCCTATACCTAACTCTTCGGGTTTTTGAGTTAATTGCAATTAATTAAATTGATTTGCCGTGATCACGAATTCAAGACCAGGAGAGGTAGCCTAAACTAGTTTAAAGCATAGTCGACTTTGAAAATGCAAATAATGATAGTTCGAGTAATCTGATCATAGCTGTCATTTAAACGCACGGTTTAAACGTAAGTTCTTAAAATTTATATCAAGGGTAATCTTTGGGGTGACATGGAGTGCACAAATGAGAACATACTGAATTTATTTTATATCCATGGAGCAACTGGTCGAATTAAACTTCGAACTTGCCGAGTTTTTAACGATAGATACCCACAATTGCCAAAGACGGCAGAGACAAAATTCCGGATTTTTTTTTCTTTGGCCAATCACCGACACCAGGGGGTAGTCTCACCTTACTATACTGTAAATATTGTCGAACCTCTGCCTTTCTGTAAAGATGGTAGGCATCTTTAACGTGCCCAACATTGCATGGACACGGGACCGACGGCTTTACGCCCCATTCAAAGGGTGGAACGTGCAGACGTGATAAAATACAATGCCACAACCTCGGTTGATGTTAATATTACAGTATGTACTGAAAAATTAAAGGAGAACCCTGGGATAGAACCCAGTACCCTTCGCTTCAGAGGCACATGTTGTTACCACTGAACCATCGAGGCTCAATTCCGGAACATTGAGGATAATCTTAAGACTTTTGGAAAATTAATTACGCCTCGTAATTTTCCAATACCAATAACATAAGATGAAGCTGTAGCGATAATTTTCTTGGGATATTTTAATGTTCTTCCTAGAGCTTCTATTCGTTCAGCGGTAAGTGATTTTGGATATTCACGAAATTCAATACAGGGAATTTTAAATAAACATAAAATGCATGATTTCAGGTTTTTGACCGTTCGAGAATTACATTCACAAGATACATTTTACCGGGTGCAATATTACGAAATGATGCTTGTTTAAATACAAGAATATCCAAATTTTATGGACAAATGAGTTAAAACTTTCTAAAGAGGGTATTATTGATCGGCGTAACTTACACATTTGGTCACATGAAAATCCATTCGCAATCAGGCCAAAAAATTTTCAACTAAAATTTAGCTTGAAAGTTTTTGCAATGCTAATGAACCACTAATGCCCAGTGTGACAAAGCTCGATTAAATATTTAACGGATGGTTAGTGACGACCAATTACAGACTATGATTCGGATTTTTGCCATGACAACCAAATATTTTGAAGCTGTGATTAGTGGTCTGAAGCCTTGACTAACTAACCGGCCGTTAAATATTTAATCAAGCTTTGTCAAACTGGACAAGAGTCCTATATTTCATTTATTATCAAACTTTAAACGGTGCTAGATATGTTGATGGTTTAAGAGACAAAGTTTCAAATTTTCTGAAAAATATCCCTTTGGCTGACGGTGCAAATTGTTGGTATCAACAAGATGGTGCTCCAGTCCACTATAACATTGCATTGGATTATGAATTAAACCAAATGTTTCAGACCAATGGATTAGGTGGTTATGTCTCTAGTTATGACCAGCATTATCCCCAGATTTAACCCCACTGGACTTTAATTTGTGGGGAGAAATTAAAGAAGAGGTGTATGAAACTCGTATTAAGAACTGCGAAGAATTACAAGCTCTTGTAATATTAGCATTTAATAATTTAGACCGATTAGAAATTAGAGGAGCGACAGTACAAAGTGTCAAAGACGGTTAATTAAGTGCTTAGAAGCTAAAGGTGGTTACTCTGAATTTTTTTTATAAGAGACAATGATAACTATTTTTATTTTCAAGGTCTATGTTACAAATTAGCTTAGGCAACCTCTCCTGGTCTTAAATTCGTAATCATGCCAAACCATTTTAAATACTTGCAACTAACTCAAAAACATAAAGAGTTAAGTATAATAAATACTAGTGTAAGTCATTGTAGAGATTATTTTGCATCTAACAAGCTTATAACATACAGGCTGTTCCATTTTAACAAAGTGACTTTTTGGCACATTTGTGTTGGCCCCGTTCAAAATTTTGTTTTCGTTCGCCCTGTAGCCGATTTCCACAATTTAATCAAATAAAAGTGAACTTATATGATTTGACTGCCTAATGCCAAAATTTTGTTGTTCGATCTTTGTTAGTTACACTCTTACAAATGTTGTTAGCACGGACGTATTTTTGTCAGTTTTGACATAAAACAATTTTTATCTCCGAAAGTTGACGTTTTAGGTTAGTAATATGTCTCATAAAGTCAATATAAAATTAAACACAGAATTACAACATCAAAAAATAAAAAAGATGTGGTTATTGTATTTAAAAGAACTAAGTTCTTATCCGGTTCCGGCACTCCGGAGGCTTCGACATTTTACAATTATTTTAAATCAATACAACCAAAGAATCTGAACAGTTCGTTAGTCGGGTACTAATTGTATACCAAAATTGAACACTGTATGTCAATTTGTTCTAAAGTTATAGTGTCTACGAACAGACAGACATACAGACCGTCAGACTAAAAAAAACCTTCCCGAACCACGTTTTCTATATGTTTGGCACTTTTTACGACGTTTAAGCGAGACAAAAATTTGAAATTTTTGTCGCTGATGCCATACCTCCAGGCGTATCGACGATGTGGAAGTAAACTCAATTACATGGCATTGGAGACAGAGGTTACAAAAAAAAGCTTAAACGTCGTAAAAAGTGTCAAAACGTATAGACGACATGATTTGAAAACGAATTTTGTTTTGTCTGTCGGTCTGTATTTCTGTCTGTTAGTAGCCACGATAACTTGAGAACGAATTGAAATATCACCTTCAAATTTGGAATACAGTTAGCACCCGACAAAGGAACGCTTCGATTTCTTTTTGGATCACATCGCTTCAGGAGGAGTAACCATTCATTACTATTGAAAATCGGGTAATATATCGTTTAAGAAGTTTATGGGTATAGGAATAGGAATATTTATTTCTTTGTGGTCAAGTAATGGACCCTAAATTCATTTCATGGGTATATGTTTCCGAGGAGAGTAAATTATCACTGCTATGTGGAAGTTCGTAAGGCTAGATGTATTCTCACCATAATTAGCAGCACAGACCAGTTGCGCGCTAATTACAGCTCGTCAGTGTGCTATACTGTGTCCAGCAAAAAAACAGCTATAAAGTAATACCCCTGTGGGTCCAGGGACTAACTAAAAGAATAGGCCCAAGGTAACTCCTGACCGTCGTAAGAGGCGACTAATCGGAGGCAAACACTGGCGGGGGTCTTGCCCAGGTGGGCCTGGATGGAGGCGGATATCTCTGGGGAGTGATGTACACCCGGGTTTTGAGGCCTCCACTCTGGGATTAGAAATGAACAATTGGCTGCAATTGTTTTTACTCGGGGGCGGGGTTCCAGATGGGTGCCGCCTTGGGTTGAGTGCTGGCGGGTGTTGGGTGTATAGACGACCCGGAGGGGGTTGACAACTCTGATGAGTGGTATACATCCGGAGTTTGAGGCCCCCACTGTGTGCTACGGAACGAGCGGACGGCCTCGCTTGGGCGATGCTCGGGAGCGGGTCTCGATGGGATGTCGCCTTGAGTGGGTGTCGGGTCTGGACGAACCCGGAGAGAGATCTTTAGGGGTGGATTATAACAAGAGGTTGAAGCCTCTTCTGTGAGCTTCGAAACGGACAAACGACCTCACTTGGATGCTGCTCGGATGTGGCACTTCATGATACTGTCCCGAGTCAAACACTGACGGAGTCTGGTCCAGACGAACTCGGAGAGAGGTTATCTCTCTTTGAGCTTTGAGACGGGCAAGCGACTTCGCTCAGATGGCAGTACATCTCTCAAATAATGTCTCACCTCGCAAATATCGTCTCCTGTCAGAAGTTAGATTTGTTGGGTGGTATTTAAGCAAACTCTAGCGAGTGTTGGGCTTGGACGAACCCGGAGGTGGCAGGGATCTCTAGGGGTGGATTACACCTGGAGACTTAGGCCTACTCTGTGAGCATCGAACAGGCTAACGACCCCACCTGGATGCTGCTCGAGGGCGGGACTTCATGATACCGCCCCGAGTCAATGAAACACTGGCGGGGGTCTGGTACAATTGAGGCTGGAGGAAGGCGGATATCTCTGGAGAGTGATATGCACCCGGAGTTTGACGCCACGAGGCAAACACTGACGGATTTCGGGTCCAGACAAACTCGGAGAGAGGTTATTTCTCTTTGAGTTTCGAAACGGGCAAGCGACTTCATTCAGATGACAGTACACCTGTCAAACAAACTTTCACCCTCAAAAAAAGATCAACTCCCGCAGGGAGCTGGCATTGATAGGTGAAATTTCAAGAACTAGACGTGAGCCACAATAGACCTAAGGTCGCGGTGGAGGAATTGGAATAGCCCACTTACAATAAATCTAATCTAATCTAATCTACGGTGGGAATACATCTAGCCTTACATACATTGTCCTAGTATTAGGGAAGAACATCGAGCAGCGCTGACAATTTGCAAAATTGTTGGTTGGTTGTACACAGTCTCTATAACATTTTGTGTTAACTGGCGCTGTCGTGACAACCAACTACCTGCTTCCGCACCGAGATGGCGATCCTGTCGTACATTTTACAATGTTCTATGTGCAAGTTGTGATTTAAGTTGCAACACTGTTTTATATTTATTTGCTGGGAAATATAATTTTGGGAATAATTCTCAACCACAATTTTTAATTTCAAAGAATACCCCCAGATAAAGCGATTTTTAAGCTACATTCTTAAGTAGATTTCAACTATCTATATAATTCCAAAAAGAAATTACAGCCCATTGTGTAAACGTCAACCAGTTGTCAGAATTTCAGAAAATAAGTTTTTCTCAAAAATCGTAACAGATTGACATGGTATAGTTAAAATAAAAAAGATTCAAAATGTGCCATTTAAAATTGCAGAAATATACAGGGTCTTTTGTTTAAAATAACATAGTTGGTGGCAACTTTTGTTATAACCGGAACTGCTAGAGATCATGAAATAAATTGACTAAAGAGAATGTAACCATTTATACCTAACTCTGAACTTTCAAGTTTTTATTCTGGCGAGAACACTATGGATATTTAACGAACGGTGAGACACTCTGTATAGGTACAATTTTGAAATATGAAATATGTAATAAATTATTAACTCTTATGACAGAGGGGATACAGAGGATTCAACGTTGAAATTTCACATCACTGAAATTTATGGCTCGCATTCACTTTTTTTCCAATTCAAAACGTAAGAAAACTTGATGTTTTGAAACACTTTAATACAAGACTTAAACCTAAGCTCTCGCAACCTTGGATGTTGAAAACTTGTTCATTTCCTTTTGCTGTGTCTTAACCTTGAGCTTTAGATCTTGATTTGTATGATTACAGTAACATGATAGCGATATGACGCAAAAATTCATATTATCAAGCCAGCCATTCGTAACGGCTATAGTGACTGAATCCTTCAGCACATAATGTTTTCTTGGTGCTTTTATCTCCAAAGATATCTGCTCTAATTAAACTGTACTGGCTATGTCTGTGTAATTGCTGAACCCCGCTGTCAATAATGTCACTTAAATTTAAACGAGAATTGTCATGTGGAATTTGTTCAACGGTGATTTCAATGACACCTCAAGGCAGCAACTTTTAACAAAGCAGGTTTAGTTTAGACATAGTATGAGTAGTAGAGTATACAACACTGTGAAACAGCCAAATAGATTAAATTCACTATCACTGTTATTGGTTCAAAATGATTACCAAAATAAGCTATAGATAGTGGAAAATATATTCATTGAGATTAAATATTAAGTTCTGCTTGTTTAAAAAAATATATAATGGTAATAGACAAATTCACTGTTTTATAGGTTATGAGACAATAAAAGGTCAAATGACAGTAAACAAAGCAATAACATTATAAGTAATTCATGTAAAATGAATTTAGGCATTATTAGGATTAAGAAATTACAATATGTCAAAATTTCAAACCTGCCGCTTGAGAACTATAAATTTTGATTAATTGCCCACTGAGCAAGGTAATATTGCAATAACATTGCAGAATATTTTCCAAAGCAAGTGTAAGTTTGATAGATTACTTGCAGAAGCTTCCTGCAAGTTTGTTGCAAATGGCAAATCTTCCCCCAGTGACTTTACAAATGTAAGTGTTTCTTTTGTAACGTTACTGCAAGTTTACTGTAGTGAGCTGTTACAAACTTTCTTTATACTTACAAATTTTACCTTACAGCCAGCTTCAATTTTAAAAGCACCTAGCAAAGTTGTACAATTTAAACTTACATTTGCAACTTATCTGCAATTGTATATATTATACATACAGTGCAAGTTTGTAACTTGGGATAATTCCAATTAATCTACTTTAGCTTTTTTTCAAAAATGCTCGGAGTCAGATAATATTCTGTTACAATCTTTTCAAAAATATATTATACAATTTGTGTCAAATGTCATTGATAATTATTGTAAATGACAACCTTAGATTTTTGTTGACTATTTTTAAAGTACACAACAAGCGATACAAAACCACCAAATTTCAAATTTTTATTAAAAATCCTCAGTGGAGAGCACGAAAAAAATTGTGGAGTTATCAATGAATAAAATTTTTAAATCTGCTGGTTTTCTACAACTTCACATGTAAGAACTTTAAAAATAGTCAACAAAAACCTAGAGTTGATTTAAAGAAATTATCCATGAAGTCATTTTTCAAATATGGTACATACCGTATAGATTTTTTAAAAGACTGCAACTTGAAATACTAATCAATGTGTCCAAGAATTCTCGAAAAAAAGAAACTGTAATTGATTAAGTGAATTTATTTCAAGTTACAAACCAATACTGGATATATGTATAGGTGTATTTATACATAATATATATATATATATATATATATATATATATATATATATATATATATATATATATATATATATATATATATATATATATTTCTTGTAAAACTGTAAAAAATGACTTAAGACAATGTTAATTAGAATAAAATCATTATTACATAAAAAAATTAAATTCTTACAACATATTATTCATTTCTGCTGATAGATATATAGATTTTATTGACCATCAAATGTACATGGTAAGACACTGTCTTTATAAGTACCGACTATAGTTACTAGATAGAGATAGTTAAGACATATAGCAAGAGTGCCCATGTTTAGGCTAAAATGCAGTTCTAGGCAAAACTCGACGACAAAATAGATAACTTGAACTTGTGATATCGTTATTAAATGACCGAATGCAACAATTCTTTTTTCTAAATGAATACCAACTAATTGTTTTTGATATTGTTTTACTAAATAACTCTTAGTCATCTAGGGAAACGTGTGAAACACCAATAACAAAAACGAAATCTTCTGCAGCATTACTTATTTTGAACGGCAAGAATTTTTTAGCTTCTAAAGTATATGGTAACATATGTGACATAAAATCAAGTCAACATATCAAATACTATTGTGAAAAAAGAAATATCTAAAATGGTGCATTCATTTTGATGTTAGATAAGGTTTCATTAAGCAAACGTAAGAATATGCAATGAATAAATCAAGCGCAGGGAAACGAATACAACTTCAATGCGAAAATAGCCTAAATACGGTGACAGTCTCTGAAAGTGTTCACGCATGTCTTAACTATCCCTATCCAGTAAGTATAGTACTGTCAATGTCTGTGTACCTTCAGAAACATTGAGTTAAAATAAAGCAAAATTATGACTACAATGAATTACGTGTATATATATATATATATATATATATATATATATATATATATATATATATATATATATATATATATATATATATATATATATATATATATATATATATATATATATATATATATATATATATATATATATATATATATATATATATATATATATATATATATATATAAAGTCTGTGGCTAGTGGAACTTGCATTCCAAAGCTTTTCTCTAACACACACACACTACAAAGAATGAATACAAATAGTATGTAACACTATACACATTAGTTTAGAGCACCAATAAATTCCTTCACCTTGGTTTTTTGTTTTATAACATCCACTAGTGCCTACTTTAATATTGTTAGTGGGAGTATCCTAATAGCATTAGGTAGAAAATTGAGGAATTTGATTCCCAAGTAATTAAACATCTGCTTTGTTTTCTCCTTTTTGTGCAACCGTATTTTTAATTCATGCCTGCAGCTGGTATTGATGTTGCGAGCTTCACCATTCACTGGATATTTTGAATACATATACTGAAGAAGAATATGGCTGTAAAGGTACCTAGTATCCCATTGACCTCGAATACATCAGGGCAGCTTTTTCTTGGACCTACACACACAATGTCGTTATTGCTATTTTTTTGCATGATAAACACATGTTCCGCTGCTGAAGAGTTAACCCATATGAATGTTCCATACAATAAAATATTGCGACAATGTACAAAATAAGAAATCCTGGCAGCTTGGTGGGTATTGTACTGTTCCACTGTTCGTATGATGTCAATTGCTCTGAATAAGCCTCGTGCTTCCATAGGTCAATCATGTTTAGCGTTTTAAAATGGATTGGTTTGACCAGGTAAGATATCTTCAGGCTGCTTCTAAGGACATAACAAAATTCGTTTTTGGTATTTAGGTTTTCTTTTTCCTTGAGTAGATTTCATAAAAAGAAACAAAAATATAAATAGGAACAGCCATTTGAGAATAATTCACCAATAGCGACATACCAAAATTTAATTATGCTACAGAAAAGTGACTAATTTTATTGAATTGAGACATGTATTTAGTATATAGCTGTTTTAGGGAATCTTACCCGATATGTTTGTCGATATCCTTCACGTTTCATTATCCACACTCCAGACAACGAATTACTTAATTACACCAAAAATGTAACAATTCAGGCTACAATAAGATTGTTCAATCTTTAAAACTTCCAGAAAAATAAATAGACATAGATCAAATAACAGCATATCATAAATATAAACAACAATCCGCCATTATTCATTATTGCCGGGCGCTTTGTCACGAGTCAGTTCGCTGTTGGAGTTGGTGTTGCTATGTTGCTATTGGACGACGATGCCATACGATCGAACATGCACGAACGCGAAAACGGGGGAAATTCAAATAAATGTTTACAAATTAAAAGAAACTTTCAGAAACATTACAATTGCAACTTTACGTGAGCTCACAAATGGAGAAAAACAACAAGCCTGCAAAAGAGATATTACATTTGAAAGTTATGTTAAAGTTTCATTTGTAAGTTTGCATTGGTTTTTTGGCTGCAAACATTTTGAAATGTTGCAAACTTAACTTGCCTTATGGTAAATTATCTAACGTTGCGGTAAGCATTTGTAAGTTACCATGATTATTGGGTATCCAGTAGGTTCATAGATTTTTATTCACATTTTCCGGAGGGAACCATCTATTGATTAACCTTTGTAAGTGAACGATGTTATTGGTCGTTAAAGCAATAAAACAGGGTGTCGGGATTAAAAAACTCTGTAACCCATATAGTTTGATAACACAGTCTCTCTTATTTCAACTGCAAGAGGAGTAGCATCATTTTTCATATTTGTCCAATTAAAGATAAAGTAAATTCGTAGAAATAATTACAAGTTTTAATCCAGATAACCCGAAAAACAAGTAATAGTTACATACAGAGGTTTTAATAAACCAATGAATCTGTTTACGATTATGAGCAAGGTTGTAAGAAGTGATATATTTACCTATTAGGTACGCCGAGTGACACAAGTACTATGAACTGTGTTTTATCAATATAAATCAAGGTATTTGAGCAAAGTTGTCTGTAACTACTACCAAATGGAGAAGAAAAATAACAATGCCTTTGTTTTTACGTCGAAGACTATTCAATATGTTAAATACAGGAGTAAATTGGCAATAACGCCGTAGTTAGGATAAATGTCGACAGAGGGAGCAGATACCAAGTATTTTAGTTTTAAATCGTCCATGTTTTAGTCACCATAGAAACCAATATAATATCGTTACGATAACAACCGACATCCAGGGTGAAGAAAACCGGTATCTGTTTCTTGTGCTGGAAAGGTAGGATAACGTTGTACTTTCACCAATATAATTAAGAGATAAAATTTTAAATAGGACCGGATCCGTAATGAGAATAAGTTGTTAGTAAATATAAGTTGCGAATATTTCTCACAAATTATATGTCAATAAATGTGGTAATTAATAAGAAGAAGTTGTGTACGTGGCTATATAGTTAGTTAATGAGAGAGAAGTCTTGATAAAAGGGAAACTTTATGAGAAGCTTAAATTATAAATGAAAAATAGAAGAAGTGGTAATTAAACGATATCTACATACTCACACACACACACACACACACACACACACACACATATATATATATATATATATATATATATATATATATATATATATATATATATATATATATATATATATATATATATATATATATATATATATATATATATATATATATATATATATATAAATTGAAACTGACCCCGGATATGTATTCTGGGGGGCCTAATTAGCGCTCATTTGAAGAAATTTTTTTAAATTCAAAAGTCGGGATCTCCTCATTAGTGAATTTTTTTTAAGAAAATTCACTACAAACACAAGTAGGTTTTATTTATGACAAGTAAAAAAATAATGTTACATACATATAAATATTCAATCATTTTCCATTGACTTTATAATGAACATTGGGGTAGAAAATAGTTGATGACTATAATATTTGAGATTAAACATAACACATAACAAGTGGTACATAAACCTATAACTAAACAAAATACATAGTAAAATAGATAATATAAAGTATAACAAATTATAGGGTTTTGAAAACCCATACACAGTCTAAAACAATTATAAAACCTAAATACATAACAATATGGCGCCCATACAACATATGGGTTATTTTACAAAATTACACAATTAAATTTTCTTTACTTTCATCACTCGAACTTTACACCTATAAATAAATATTAAGCATACCGTATTGTTTTATTTCTTACGAATTATAAGAGGTCTATTCCACATATTGTGGTACTGTGATTGTCTCCCCTGTTGTTTTTAAATGTTCTTTGATTTCCTCTCTCACCAACTTGAAGTAATATCTGGCTTCTAACTCATTTTTCCTTATAAAAACTTCTTTGGTTTCTTATCTCACCAACGAATAAATATCTGGCTCCTAACTCTTCTTATTTCTTAAACTATTTGATTTCCTCTCTCACCAACTCGAACATATATCTGGCTTCCAACTCCTTTTTCTTTCTAAAACTGCTTTGATTTCCCCTTCTTACCAACTAGAACAAACATCTGGCTTCTGACTCCTTTTTCTTTATAAAAAAAACTTCTTTGGTTTTCTCTCTCACTAACTAAAACAAATATTAATTTTCCAAATTGTTTTTATCTGACTTTTCCTTCTTGTTGATTTTCTGACATCCAAATCACTTGCTTGGTTTGCTTTTTTCTCTCTTAGGGATCGTCCGCGGCCTTGCTGCCCCGATAGCACTGCAACCTTTAGTTGATTGTGCATACCCTTAGTCTTTCTTACTCCACCCATTCGAAAATCACTGTGCCTTGAACTAGTCTGCACAGAAATTGGTAGGGTGAAGTTTTATATGTGTCCGGTCTAGACTGTCCGTAGATGAGTTGTCTTTTGCGGTCCAGAGCTTTACACTCGTACAAGATATGCTGGGCTGATTCCTCCCCCTCGCCGCAGAGTCTGCATGCCAGGTCCCCATCGATCCGCCCCATTTTATGTATGTGTTTCTTGACAGCCATGTGTCCCGTCAAGAGTCCTGTTATATTCCTGAGCTGCCCTCTGCTAAGATTTAGCAGATCCACAGCTCTCCTTGGACTGGATTACCCAATTATGGACTTCCTGTGTTTGACACCTAGACAATCTGCCCAGTATGCCTTTTGCTGTTCCCTGACCCAGGACTTCATAGTTCCTCTGGCCGTGCCTTTCGATACGCCCAGGACCGGTTCTGGTCGCATAAATGGTTCTGCTGATCCTCTCTTCGCGAGACTGTCTGATTCTTCATTGCCTTTGACCCCCGAGTGACCCGGCACCCAGTTTTATTTACATGATACATTAGATCGGCTTTATGTCCGGGATATTATATTCAAAGTATACGTAACAGTTAATTACAGAATTAGTAGAATTACCATTGAAACACATCCCACGACTGTTCCGGTCTTATAAGACGTCTTATCTTTAAGTTTAAAAATAATAGAAACAATCTTAGAATCATTTTTATAGAGACTTGATTTTGTTTACATTTCTACTATATTATGTTGAGCATAATATAGCTGTGCTACGCTAAAAATGTATTTGAGGCAGTTCATCAAGCTACAAATATAGTGTCGTTTAATAATTGATTTAATCCCCCAGTTAAATAATAATCACTTGGCAAATTTTTAATTCCATGTCGTCTGTTTTTCCATAATTGCGGCCGAGATTTCACGAATGTTGGTTCGGGTAGTATGCTTTATGCCTAGTATATAATTAATTTGATTACCGTTGATATAAGTCGTCTCAACGCATGTCTTTGGGGTTTTATTTTTGATTTGGAAAAAACTCTAAATATTGTGTACCAAATTACTTAAAATTTACAACATAGGTTTACTTGCACTATTTCTAGCCACATGTAAAGTCTCATTCCGGTTACTCTCATATTTACAAAATATAGAGTTTTCAAAAAGTTTTCCCCGATTTTACACCGAAAAAACTTGAGCATAAAGGCTGATTAACGAACTCGACCTACATTTTCGCCCAAACAAGATTTTTGCCAAGTTTGATTGAAAGATTGAAATCTGTTTAGTATATATATATATATATATATATATATATATATATATATATATATATATATATATATATATATATATATATATATATATATATATTGAAATAGTGATGTTTAAGCTTGGGTTTTTATCACCGTTAATAATTTTAATTCTATATATAATTGCCCCACGATTGGGCGGTAGTTGATATAAATTTAGTTTTTTAGTTAGATTTTAAGTATTTTAGCTTTTAAGTTTTTATTTGCCGGTAAAGTTTAGTGAGTAATGTGTTGTTAATGTGTGTTCACCAAAGGTTTGTGTGTGTATTACACCTTGGTGTATTAAATGCCTTTATACTGCTGTATGCCACATACAATTGATCACATGAATATATTTGACTCTTAAAACAGGGACTAGTGGGTTCAAGTCCTTCAAAATTTGTATGACTTTAAATATATAAATTTCCCTAGTACTTATATATGCATAAACCAAAATAAAGCAAAGATTTGATATTTACACAAAACTCGACTATTTATTAATGTTACTATAGATGACAAATACCTAATTCTATATTATTCTTTTTAAAGCTTTTTTTTTCTTGTTTTTAACAAATTTCAACCCCCGAAAATAAAATGGCTGGCCAGTTTTTAAATTGCTTTTTTTTTACCTTTTAAAGTGCTTAGGTATAATATAGGTCTCTTATTCTACAATAAATTATAGACTAATAAAAAACAACAAGAAATGGTAACCGCTTAGCAAAGTTAAATCCTTAACTTTGATGTGTAGACAATGGATGTTTCTTCTTGGCAAAGTATGGCTACTGGTCTTACGGTTGAAAGAGGGCCCCACAAGCATCTTGTTGTGATTGATGTAAAACAAATATGGTTGCTTCAATCAGTTGGGACCCCTTTCAAGTTGAACTTTATAACAGTTTGAATGCCTTTTTTACGATATTTCCTGTAGCTGTGAAATTAGAAACACAAAAGAGTATTTATATTGTACTCACTCACAGTGTGTTGTTAGATTAAACTCTCTGCTTTTTAACACCTTGTTCCAAACTTATAAGATTCTGCCCTTCTTTTTTAATTTTATTCTTCCTCCAAAACTAATAATTTTCTTCTCTCTGTTTACTTTTTTTTCATCACGACCGTAACCAATCGAAAATTTCTTGTTGGCCAACTTCAAAATTCATCTTAAGATTCTTACAATCCTCTTTATTATTTCCGCGGTTACCTCATTTTTAATTGTTGTTGCATTGACTTTACTTCCTTCACCTATATAAATTGTTTGTATTGTCAGTTTGACATCTGCCAGTAAATCTAATCATCTGACAGCATTCCTTAACCCATATAAATTATTTATGGTGTCAATTTGACGTCTTATGTTAAACAAAAACATATGTTCTAAATCGTAGGTTATTACATCTTAATCTTCTGAATTCTAATAAACAATAACATCCTAAATTTCCTAAAACTACTTATACAGTCCGCACTGTCCATATATTCACATTATCTAGGTTTATAGCCTTTGTATCTTATTTGTCTGCACTAAGTTAAACCATTTTTCTGCAGTCTATTCTGTCCTGGATATAATTTTCACTTCGTGTAGTCTAGTGGCGTGCGGTCCATGGAAGCAAGGGAAGCATTTCTTCCCTTAAAATAACGACTACATACCTAAACCGCATTATTTAAAATCCCTTTTCTATTTTAAATATTAAATTTCAAACTCTGAAACTAATTTAATTATTACAATTTTTATTTCGCAAGCTCACACACATAATTATTTATTATGCATCATACTGTATTTGTATATACGTTCCTAGCAAAGACGTCGTCCCAGTAAATGCGCCAGCGAACAGCACGAGTGGTTGCAATGACTTCGGTTAAATACACGTAGTCAGCAGGCAAATTTCTAAGAAACCCTAGCTCGACGGATGTACGCGTATTTTTAGAACGTATTGTACTAGGAAGACCCGGTGCACGTACAAAGTGAATGTCGTGATTATTTCGTACATATAAGCAGTTTACTAAGTTAAATACATTGGCATTTTATGATTATTAATATGGCTGCAAGTAGATCAGCTTTTAACAGCGGCGTCGGTGCGGGTGGGGATTTACAAACTTTACAAACAAGTGGTAATAATAACTGTGATTGTATTGTGTGTTTTGATAACCAAAGGATTTTCAGCTTTACCGTTTGCTTAAAAACTTGCTATTATTAATAAAGGTAGGCCGAAACCTGCTGTAAAAAACTTAAATCCAAGAATTAAAACATGTACTCGACATTTCAACGCGGAAAAAACTTATAAACAATATTAATTGTTAACGGGTTGTGAAAACAGGAATAAACTGTTTTGTTGGCCTGGTACTCTATTTGTGATTGAAAAAGGGGTGTGGAATAAAAGTGGGTTTTCCGACTTGAATAATCTACATAAAGTAGTAAAAAGACATGTTATGTCTAAAACGCATTTACAGACCATTTTAAAATTAAGTGTCTTTGGAAAAACGCGAATTGAATACGCCGTTGACAAGCAGATAGAAATTAGTCATCGCCAACACAATGAACTGGTTGATAAAAACAGAAACATATTAAAATGACTTATTGATGTTGTGTGTTCTCTTGGTCAGCATGCTTCCCGGGTCATGACGAAACAACTACATCTGCAAATAGAGGAAACTTTCAAGACCTAGTTTCTTTAATAGCCAAATACGACATTAATTTAAAAAATCACTTGGAACAGTCTAACGTTTTTCGAGGGACATAAAATCGCATTCAGAATGACTTAATTTCGGCTACTGACACTATTATTTTGAACAGAATTAAATCTGAAATTAAACAGACCCGTTTCATTGCTATTGATCTAGATGAAAAAACCAATGTAACTAATTTAAGTCAACTATCTGTAGTAATACGTTACGTAAAAATGGATGGGAGTGTACAAGAAATATTTTTAGGCTTTAAAAATGTGACAGAAGATCGTACCGCAAACGCTCTATATAAAATTGTGCTTAATATTATGAAAGATATTGAGGAGGCTGATAATAAATTAATTGCCCAAAGCTATGATAGGGCTGCTGTTATGGCCGGACGTTTAGGAGGTCTTCAAGGTAAAGTGAGGGAAACGTTCTCCATTGCTCTATTTGTACACTGTTGTGCTCATAAATTAAATTTAATTTTATCCCAATCTATATATCATATTAAAGAATGTAACGTGTTTTTTGCAACCTTAAGTAAAATGAATTTGATAAGTTCTGGGAAAAAACAATTGAATTAGGAGAAGTGGAGCCACGAAGAAAGCGTCTGCGCACTGATAATGTGGGAGACCTTCAAACTTCTTACCGTCGCCTTTTCTACGAAATCATAGATCAAATTCAGCAGCAAATTAACTGCCGATTTGATCATCTTAGTGACCTGAAATTTCTTGAATTGTGTAATTTTGGAGGATTTAAAGGGATACCTTTCCCAGAAGATTCATTCAAATCATTATTTCACCACCATGGACATTCTTTTGACAAAGCCTTATTACGATCAGAACTTACAGTCATTTATGAAACCGATGTTATAGGCACAAAAACTAACGCGAGTGAACTTCTAACTTTCTTAAAAGAATCAAAATTGGAAAATGCATATTGTGAAGTGTTCAAATTATGTGAATTAGTATTAACAATTCCTGCTACTAGTGCATCTTTAGAGCGAATTTTTTTTACATTGAAATGTATCAAAAGTTTTGTTAGAAATTCAACAGGCCATGAAAGACTTTCCCAAATTTCAATTTTGTCAGTTGAAAATAAACTCGTCCAGTAAATGTCCCAGAATCCACAGTTTTATGACGACATTATTAAAATTTGCCAAAAACGACAGAAGAATTGAGTTACACTACAAATAGGTAAGTTTCTGAGAATTGCTTCCCTTATTTGAAATGTCACCGCACGCGCCTGGTGTAGACCTTTCACTACCATAAACAAATTTACAACTATTATATTCCCATCTTACCTTCCTTAATCTATGCATACAACATATTAGTGAATCAATCCTGACTTGGATTATAAATTTTTTATACCAGGTCTTATGATATGCCTGTAAAATTTCATTAACAACTAGCAGTTCATGAACTTTAATCATTCACCGCCTATACATCAAAGAGTAGGTTTTTGTTTGTTTAGGTTTTGTATGGGTTGTTTTAACGTGTGTTTATATGTGGATATTTACCTTCCCATTATATGATACCATATCAATATATATATATATATATATATATATATATATATATATATATATATATATATATATATATATATATATATATATATATATATATATATATATATATATATATATATATATATATATATTAACGGACCTTGATTTTAGGTTCTATCGCTCATCCGAAGAAATTTTTCAAAAGCCTTTCATCGTGACCTCTATTAGAGAATTTTTCTTAATCAAAATCGTTAAAACGCCAGCTCATTTCAATATTTAATCCACTAATATTCCACTAGATCACACGAATTGTGTATACATGTAACGTATGCCCGCGCCACTCTCCGATTGGTCGAGATGCAACCTCTTTAATATATAAACCTTGAACATATACACAATATCGAAAAATCAGAACTACTGCTAATACATACCTCTGGTCAAAAAAATTATTGATATTTATACTTCAAAGCTTTAATTCAATTCGCCAACAACATCTAGTTTAAGAGTAAAACAATACTACCTAATAAAGCAAAACTTTTACATCTAGAGAAAGGTTTATAAGTATTATAGAACTAGCTTTCCATTTGGTTTCAACTTTTAACAGAAGATCTTAAACAATGACTTGTTTTCATTAGCACAAACTAGCCTTTTTTCAAAAGCAACAATTATAGTTAACAAACACAATTTATAGGAGAAATTGGTACAATACAAACTTTCAAGTAGAAGATCGCGAATCGTCGTTTATTAATAATTTCTCTGCATTGCTATTAAATTAATAACAATACAATTTCATAGATTTTTTCTTAATAAAATGATAGTTTATTGTAATCCCATTCTAACATTTTAAGGACACACCTACTAAAAAGCTTAGAAGAGATTACTAAAGTTTACATTATTTTAAAAGTTTGGACGCAGCAAGTGCGTTATGGTAGTGAATTTTTATAAAAATATTTTTAGTCATTCATTTTCATCATTCATATGTCTGTTTTTTTATTGAAAGAAGGCATCAAATTTGGTAATCAGTATAACCTATATAGTATAAACAATGTGCAATGTTTCATTAAAATAACTTTATTGTTTGAAAAGTACAAAAATTAGCAAACAATGTAAACAAATAAACAAAAGTATCTCTGAAGACGTCATTTTCATAGGATCTGTTGGTAAAAACGCCGTATCACACTTTTTGACATACCGCAAAAGATGTGAAAAATGCAAAACAATTGAACTAATTTGAAAACGATCAACAATATATTTTTTTCCTTACAAACATGCATTCTAATTCGACAGAAAATGCAAACATTCAATAAAATAGGGGTGTTCGATTACAAAAAGAAAACTTGTATCAGCAACGACTTATGGGCCAGCCCGTGATTATTAAAATAATTTTCTAAGATACAGCTCAAGACACCATGTAATTAACGTGTACAATTTTTTCTTGTATGTTGTATAATAACGAATGTATTCAGCTTTACCGTACAAATGCGTCACACTGTATATGTGGACTCTAGGGGGCCAAGTTAGCGATCATTTAAAAAAAATCTTCTCACACTTCAAAAGTCGCGGTCTCCTCAATGGCGATTTTTTTCTAAGAATATTCGCTAAAAATTAGAATTTATTGAACCGTGCACTCTATAACTAAAACCACTGCCAAAGTATCAGAGAAAGCGTCTATTTGAAATGATTTTTCTGCACATATTTTAGTAAAATGAAAGACAATGACGGTTGAAGTTGAAACTTACGACTTTGTAAAACACGTTTCTTGCGACATTCTCTCTACATAACCCGTATTTGTTTCAGGTTTTTTTGTCTAAATGTTACCAATTTTTACGTTTTAAATCACAACTTTAACGTTTTAAGAAGAAAAATGCTAAAATTTTCTGTCTAATTTGTCTATTATTTCTTCACCTTTTTGTGTCAAAAACTCAATCTTGGTCTGTAATATAAAAAGACTCTGGACGCAGCAAGTGCGTTATGGTAGTGAATTTTCATAAAAATGTTTTTTTAAATAGCAAATATGTTTTTAAAAAAAGCAGGCACAAAATTTGGTTACCAGTATAATCTATATATTAGAAACAATGTGCCATGTTTCATCAAAATAACTTTATTGTTTGAAAATGTATAAAAATTTCCGAAAGTAAACTTAGATTGTTCCCGAAAAAACTGGTTTTATGGTCAACCTTATAGGTTAATAGCAAATTGATTCAAAATTTGAAGCATTTAATGAAAATTCGCTACCATAACGCACTTGCTGCGTCCCGAATTTCTTTTCTTACAAAGATGTATTATATTTCGATGGAAAATACAAAAATGCAATAACATAGGGCGTGTTCGATTAAAAAAATCACAAAAAAAAAATTTGAATCACCAACAACTTATGGGCCACCCTGTAATTGTGGAAATATTTTTTAAGATGTAGCTTAAGACACCCTACAATTAATGTATACAACTTTTTTTGTAACTTGCATAATAACGGATATATTGCGCTTTAATGATTTTTTACGAAAATTCGACAAAAATGATATACCATTAAACGATAAACTCTATAGCCAACACTACTGATAAAACATCAGAGAAAGGGTCTATTTGAAATGAATTTTCTGGGAATATTTTAGTACAATGAAGGACAATGACGATTGAAACTAAGAGTTCAGGCTTTGTAAAACATTATTTTTGAGACATTTTCCTTCCATAGATCATATTAATTTCAGGTTCATTGCCTAAATATTAACAATTTTGACGTTTAAAATCGCGACTTTGACGTTTTGAGGAAAACCCAAATTTATTTTTCTTTAAATGCCTGTAACTTTTTTGTCCTTTAACCTACAGCGCTAAATTTTGGTAGGCAGTTTACCTATAATGATATAAACCCGTGTACCAAATTTCGTTGCCCTTACTTTGTTAATTCCGGAGATATGATTTTTTTTTCGATTTTTTTCGAAGGAAAACACAAAATTTTCCGGGAAAACCTCAGCGGATTTTCCTGGCTAACGAACTTATCCAAGCCACTCGCGAAAGGAAGGTACTCACCTAATTTTATCAAAATCGGTCCATTATTTTTTTAGTTATAGGTGTGACACATAAATATATAAACATATATATATATATATATATATATATATATATATATATATATATATATATATATATATATATATATATATATATATATATATATATATATATACATATATATATATATATATATATATATATATATATATATATATATATATATATATATATATATATATATATATATATATATATATATACAGGCTGTCCCAATAGTGTGTAATTTCTCTATATACCCCTTACCCTTAGAGCTAGCCAAAAAAACTTTTAACAAAATATTCTTGTGATTATCTAAGCTATATCTAGAAAATATATCCAGCTTTATGGAACTTCCGGTTGCACCGGAAGTAGCTATCAACTTCGTTATTTTAAATGGAATGCTATACTTTTTATTACATTTTTGGGTAGAGATTAAAAAATAAGTGTGACTTTATGTAGCATTCCCTATAGCTATCTTTAATATTTGTAAAAATATTACGACTTTCTTTTTTTTTAGCTCATATTTATGTGTTATTTAAAACGTCTGCTGTAAGCTGAGTTTTGAGTTTTGCTACCTTAAATTCTAAATATCAATAGACGACATATGATACTTTAAAATGGTTAAAGAATAAATTGTCATCATTGTACAGGGTGTATTATTTTGGGGTTACAGCATATCTAACTTTAAAGCAGCATAACTTGTGTTTTTCAAATGGAACACCCTGTTTTTTATGGATTAATCAGGCAGACCATTAAATTCTGCATCGACATAATATAGGTCTTTCTATAGCTATAGTTGATAGTTTTTGAGTTATAGTGGTTTATTTTAGTTGCGCTTGTAAAAATATTGGTACTGTCAGATTGTCACTGTATGAGGCACATAATGGTACTGTCAGATTGTCAGTGTATGAGGCACAGAGCATGTGAACAATGTCAGGTGACACCTAAACGTCTCCTTGACAAGAAAGTCAGCAGTTTTTATATCTCCATTGTTTGAGCTTTCTTCCGTCTAATAAATGTTTGTTTTAACAATAATTTGAATAGAATTACCAAATAAAATGAGATAGTCACGATGCAAATCACTTGATCATATCCTCGTAACTAGATAATGTGTCGACAAAAAAACTTATCGAATGCAACTACATGCAATGATTGTTATATAATGGACTTATTCATATTTTTACCATACAAAAAGTGAAACACAGTTTAATAAAGGTAGTTGTAATTATGAGAACCAGAAAGTGAAGTAAACTATAATAACATAACTATAATAATAATAATAATCCACGGTCATTAACAGAAAAAAATAATCTAAAAAAAGCGATACATTAGAACTATTAGAAATTTTGCCCATTGACCTGAATACACAATCTAACCCTCCTTAAGAATTCTTCTTGAACATTGCTCAACATTTTGAAAGTTATTGCCCTGCACGCGACTGCAATTTTATTTCTTAGTTTCTGTGGGGTGTTGGACGGTGTTTGATACACAATTTCCTTGATATAGCCCCACAGGAAAAAATCTAGACATGTGAGGTTAGGAGATCTTGCAGGCCACGAGGCGGGACCACCTCGCCCTATCCATTTATTGGGGTACCGATCATTTAAAAATCGGCGAACATTTGTGTCATAATGTGCTGGTGCCCCGTCCTGCATAAACCACATACGTCGATTGTTATCTAGAGGTAAATCGTCCAAAAAAAGCCTCTACATCTTCCTGTAATATACGCAGATATCCCTGCCCGTTGAGGTGCCCATCAAAGAAATATGGCCCAATAAGATTAGTCCCAATTATTCCAGCCCAAACATTTATCGTAAAACGGTGCTGGTTGTCAACTGATCTGCAAAAGTTTGGATTTTCTGAAGCGTAATAATGAAAATTGTGCCCATTAACCCTACCACAACTTGAAAATGAAGATTCATCACTGAATATCACGTAATTAAAAAAATTCTCACTTTCATTGTACTTTGCTACTGCCCACTCACAAAAACTGAGGCCACTTCGAAAATCTGCATTCGTCAATGCCTGCTGCAGCTTCATTTTATATGGATGAAACTTGTATTTTCTCAATGTTCTGTTCACTGAAGATTTTGATATTCCTATTTCGTCGGCAACTTTCCTCACGTTTGTGTGCGGATTATCTAATGCCGATGCAACAATACAAAATTCGTTTTCTTCATTGCCGCTTACTCTCCCTTTGCGTGTGGTCATTTCATAATTGGCGTTAGCAGTTCGCAAAAAACGGTCCAACAATTTGACGAAACATTTTTCCTGAGGATGTCTTCGATTCGGATATGTTTGTGCGTAAACACGAGATGCTAAAAAACAATTTCACCGACACGCGCCTATAATAAGTGTCATATCAACTAATTCTTCAGTATTATAATTCATTTTAAATTAAATAACACAAAAGTTAGCACATAAAACTTAGCTCAAACACCTGAGAACTGAAAATAGTTATAGTTCTGGTTAGGTGACATTTATCTGTCATCTGACAAAAAAATATTAGTTGTTTCATTCTCTGCGCCTACTGTATCTGACAGTACCATTATTTTTACAAGCGAAACTAAAATAAACCACTATAACTCAAAAACTATCAACTATAGCTATAGGAAGACCTATATTACGTCGATGCAGAATTTAATGATCTACCTAATTAATCCATAAAATACAGGGTGCTCCATTTGAAAAACACAAGTTATGCTGCTTTAAAGTTAGATATGCTGTAATCCCAAAATAATACACCCTGTACAATAATGATGAATTATTCTTAAACCGTTTTAAAGTACTAAATGTCGTCTATTGATATTTAGAATTTAAGGTAGCAAAACTCAAAACTCAGCTCACGGCAGACGTTTCAAATAACACATAAATCGGAGCTAAAAAAAAAAGAATGTCGTAATATTTTCAAAAATATCAAAGATAGCTATAGGGAATGCTACATACAGTTACACTTATTTTGTAATCTCTATCCAAAAATGTAATAAAAAGTATAGCATTCCATTTAAAATAACGAAGTTGATAGCTACTTCCGGTGCAACCGAAAGTTCCATAAAGCTGTATATATTTTTTCGATATAGCTTAGATAATCACAAGAATATTTTGTTTAAAGTTTTTTCGGCTAGCTCTAAGGGTAAGGGATATATGGAGGAATTACACACTATTGGGACACCCTGTATATATATATATATATATATATATATATATATATATATATATATATATATATATATATATATATATATATATATATATATATATATATATATATATATATATGAACATATAAAGTCTGAAAACGACCCCCGATTTGGGTTCCAGGGGTCCTAAATAGCGCTCATTTGAAGAAATTTTTTCAAAATTCAAAAGTCGAGATCTCCTCATTAGTGAATTTTTTTTAAGAAAATTCACTAAAAACATACAGGCGAATTGAGAACCTCGTCCTTGTTTGAAGTCGGTTAAAAAAAAAGCAAATAAAAGGTATTTGGGCTTGTCCGGGATTTGAACCTGGGAGCTCCCGCACTCTAAGCGGAAATCATACCTCTGGACCAACGAGTCAGTTGTTGGAGTTTTGTTTTAATGTCGTATTCCAGCGGGCGTTTTAATTATTTTAGTCATAATTAATGTTTAATCATTTATTTATATAAAAAAACTCGTTTTTTGGTCAACCTTATAGGTTAATAGCAAATTGAGCTATTCAAATATTAAGCATTTGATCAAAATTCGCTACCATAACGCACTTACTGCGTCCAGAATTTTTGTTCTTACAAACATGCATTATATTTCGATGGAAAATGCAAGAATGCAATAACATAATAACAGATAGGTATATTGAGCTGTATTGATTTTTTTTACGAAAATTCTACAAAAATTATATACTATTAACGATAAACTATATAGCTAAGGCTACTGCCAAGCATCAGAGAAAGGGTCTATTTGAAATGAATTTTCTGGAAACATTTTATTAAAATGAAGGACAATGACGGTTGACACTAAGACTTCAGGGTTTGTAAAACATTCTTCTTGAGACATTTTATTTCCATAGCCCGTATTAGATTCATGTTCTTTTCCTAAATGTTGCCAATTTTGACGTTTAAATCGCAACTTTGACGTTTTGTGAAAAACCTCAATTTATTTTTGTTTAAATGCCTATAACTTTTTTTTCTTTGACCTACAGAGCTAAATTTGGTATGTAACTTGCCTATAGTGATATAAACCCGCGTATAAAATTTGGCTGCCCTTACTTTGTTAATTTTGGAGATATAAATTTTTTTCGATTTTTTTCAAAAGGAAACACAAAATTTTCCGGGAAAACCTCGGCGGATTTTCCTGGATAACGAACTTATCCAAGCCACTTGCGAAAGGAAGGTATGTGCCAAATTTTATCAAAATCGGTCCATTATTTTTTAAGTTATAGGTGTGACACATAAATATATATATATATATATATATATATATATATATATATATATATATATATATATATATATATATATATATATATATATATATATATATATATATATAAACATATAAAGTCTGAAACTGACCTCGGATTTGGGTTCCGGGGGTCCTAAATAGCGCTCATTTGAAGAAATTTTTTCAAAATTCGAATGTCGGGATCTCCTCATTAGTGAATTTTTTTTAAGAAAATTCACTAAAAAAACTCTGGACGGAGCAAGTGCGGTACAGTAGCGAATTTGCGTAAGAATTGTACACTATTATTATACGGCATATTATTAAAGTTAATACTTTAAACTTACCCAGACCTTGAAGATCGCTTTTGAGGTCCTAGTACACGCACATTTCAAGAATTATTTCGAAAGCGTTACCATCGATATCTCTCTATTATCAAAAAAATTTGCGTTTTAACTACTTTTGAGAAAAATGTTCACAACTCAATTTTCTTTGAAGGTAAAGAACAAAATTTTGCTATATCTGTAGATAGTGTAAGTCTTTTTAAAAGAAACGTGTATTATAAATTTCATTAAAGTTATACAGAAGATTTCCAGAAGGAAACTTAATTCATATTTAGAGAAGTAAAAAAAGGTAAAGGTAAGATGCTTACTGGCAATTAGGCCATTGCTGATCCTTTTTGCTCATCTAAACTAACCTACCCTCCACCTTGAGCTCGATCTCAACGACGACAGTGATTTGAAAAATCATCTGCCGTCGGTGTGTCTCGAACCGTCGACCCCCGAGTCCGTATTGGAAAGTCATCGACTTTCCCGCACGGCCACGGAGACGTTTTAGAGAAGTAAAGTATCTCCAAAATTATAAACGTAGCAGTTATTTTCCCTTATTAATAGCCAGTATGATTTCGGTTTAATCAACCTAATCAATAACGATTACAACAATAACAAAAATTCTGGACGCAGCAAGTGCGTTATGGTAGTGAATTTTCATTAAAATGTTTTTAATAGCAAATATGTGTCTTTTTCTCAGAAAGCAGGCATCAAATTTGGTTACCAATATAACCTATATAGTAAAAACAATGTGCCATGTTTCATCAAAATAACTTTATTGTTTGAAAAAGTACAGAAATTTCCGAAAGTAAACTTAAAATGTAACCGAAAAAATCCGTTTCTTGGTCAACCTTATAGGTTAATATCAAATTGAGCTTTTCAAATATGAAGCATTTAATCAAAATTTGCTACCATAACGCACTTGCTGCGTCCAGAATTTCTTAACTTACAAACATGCATTATATTTCGATGGAAAATGCAAAAGCATAAGGCGTTTTCCACTAAAAAAAATTATTTGTATCACCAACGACTTATGGGCCACCCTGTGATGGTAGCAATAATTTTTTAAGGTGTGGCTCAAGACACCGTATAATTAATGTATACAATATTTTTCATATCTTGTATAATAACGGATATATTGAGCTTTATTGATTTTTTACGAAAATTCTACAAAAATTATATACCATTAAACGATAAACTCTATAGCTAAGGCTACTGCCAAGCATCAGAGAAAGGGTCTATTTGAAATGAATTTTCTGGAAATATTTTAGTAAAATGAAGGACGATGACGGTTGAAACTAAGACTTCAGGGTTTGTAAAACATTCTTCTTAAGACATTTTCTTTCCATAGCCCATATTAGATTCAAGTTCTTTGCCTAAATGTTGCGAATTTTGATGTTTTAAATTGTCACTTTGACGTTTTGAGGAAAACCCCAATTTATGTTTCTTTAAATGCCCATAACTTTTTTGTCTTTTGACCTACAGAGCTAAATTTTGGTAGGCACATCACCTGTAATGACATAAATTATCGTACTTGGTTGCCCTTACTTTGTTAATTCCGGAGATATAAATTTTTTTTGAAGGAAAACCCAAAATTTTCCGGGAAAACCTAGGCCGATTTTCCTGACTAACGAACTAATCCAAGCCATTTGCAAAATGAAGGTATTCACCAAATTTAATCAAAATCGGCCCATTATTTTTTGAGTTATCGGTGTGATACACATATATATATATATATATATATATATATATATATATATATATATATATATATATATATATATATATATATATATATATATATATATATATATATATATATATATATATATATATATATATATATAAACATAAAAAAATTGAAACTGACCCCGGATATGTGTTCTGGGGGGCCTAATTAGCACTCATTTGAAGAAATTTTTTCAAAATTCAAAAGTCGGGATCTCCTCATTAGTGAATTTTTTTTAAAGAAAATTCACTAAAATCATAATTTCAGACTCAAAGGCGACAAACTTATTTAGGCGTTTTAAACAAAAATGGGATTTTCAAAACGTATGAAATCTGTGCACTACTGTTTCTCCAAGTGTCAAAATTACACGTTAAAAAAAGACATGCATTTATCGAGCTCGATTCGATCGCGTAACCTTCTGCTTAGGAGGCAACCGCGGTACCCTCTGCGCTATCTAGGCACACGTCAACAAAGGTTTTATTTTCGTAATACTTTAGATCGGCTTCATGCCCGGGATGTTATATTTGAAGGATACAGAATTAATTATTTACAGAATTAATTAATTACAGAATTAGTAGAATTACCATTGAAACACATCCCACGACTGTTTCGGTCTTATATGACAATTTATGTTTAAGCTTAAAAAAAATAAACTATATTAGAATCATTTTTGGTTAAAAAATTTAAGGAACCTTGATTTTGGTTTCTAGGTACTCAAATTCGCGCACATTTGAAGAAATTTTTTCAAAAGCTTTTCATCGTGATCTCCCTATTAGCAAATTTTTCATAATGAAAATTCGCTAATAGATTTTGTTATTTACACAAAATATTTTAGTTTTATGCGTTTCTCTGGCCATCAGTGGCACCCAACTTTTTTAAAGCATATAACTTTTAACTTTTTATTTATTTTAAATTAGAGATGTACGTTTCGGTATGTAATACACTCTTTTTAATATTAACGTGTGTACTTTGATTGCCATAGTTTTGTTATTTCCGGAGACACAAATTTTTTTCCAAAAGAAAATCCAAAATTGAAGGTCTGGAAAATTCTGTTAAGCTGGAGAAAAATCTTAGCAGGTGGCATTCATGGGCTTGCATGAACTGCCTCCGCATCAACATTCGGAAGTTCGACGTAATAACATATAGTCTGAGCCAATCACCTATTGAATTTAACTAGTCTGTGGGCAGCGTTGTGCTTCTGAGGGCTGAGAATTACTAATCTGGGTGTTTTTTTATTTTTTATTTTAACAACACACCACGAGGGCTTACAGCCTAAATACCATCGTACCGTGGGAGGAAAGAGGCAACTTGTTAATTCTGGACTTGATGGTTTGGAGCTTCGGGGGAGAAGGAAAAACATGTGCCGGCAAGGAATTCCACAACTTGGAAGCCCTCAGGACAAAACAGCGTGCATAACAAGATGGTCTATGTGTGGTGACCTGGACAGTTAAAGGGTGCATTCGCTCTGTTCCTCTGGTACATCTCTTGGGGGCAGCAAGTGGAGGAACTATGGAAGAAAGCTCCTCTGAGCAGTGCCCACGCAGATATTGATAAAAGAGAGGGAGAGGTTACCAAAGGCACGTCAATGTGCAAGGAATGGCAGCCTTTGGGTGAGGCTAGGGTCACTGATGAGACGTATAGCTCTCTTCTGAATGGAGTCCAGGATAGTGAGTGTAGAAGCGGCAGCAGCATCCCAGATGTGAGAGCAGTATTCGGGGTTTGGTCTTATTTGTGAAGTATATAAGGTATAGAGATTAGCTGGTGAAAAGTATCTGCGAGCCCCGAATAGGAAACCTAATTTCTTAGCAGCTACTTCTGCAATTGATGTGACATATGTGTGCCAATTGAGATTTCGATCCACAGAAATGCCAGCAATTGAAACGGACTCATTACTTAGAATAACTTGGTTGTTTATTGTGATGGGTCTAGGGCTGGTGTATCTCTTACGAGAAAGAAAGCAAGACTGTGATTTGGTGGGGTTGAACTGTACAAGATTTCTACTTCCCCAGTCTAATATTTTTTGGAGATCCACGGAGATAGAACCCTCCATTAGTCTGCAATCCTCATCTCATTGGGCTAAAGAGACATGCTTAGAATATTGTATATTTGAGTGGAGGATGCTGTCGTCCGCGTAACTGTGAACTGGGTTGGATGTGCTAGAGAGGAGGTCATTGATGTGGAGAAGAAACAAAGTAGGGGCTAAAGCTGAACCTTGAGGAACTCCTGCATTAATTGGATACAGTTTAGAGGAATGGCCGTCCACGACAACAGAAATTCTCCGGTTGGAGAGGAAATTTGCTGTCCACGTACAGAGTTTTGGTGGTAGGCCATAGGTCGGTGGTTTATTAAGCTGCATGCCAGACCTGGTCGAATGTTTTGGATATGTCTAGAGCGACAATCTGGAATTCACCGTGTAGTTCCATAGACTTGTTCTAAGAATGGGTGACAAAGGAAAGGAGGTTGGCAGTTGATCTGCGTTGACGGAATCCATACTGCCTGTCGTGGATTAGACTGTGTTTTTCAAGAAATTTTAGTAATTCAGTGTTTATATACTTTTCCATCACTTTAGAGACGACTGAAAGGAGAGAAATCGGCCTGTAGTTGCTAGGAAGCGCTTTGAATTCTTTCTTGGGGACGGGTTGTACTCGAGCAGTTTTCCAGTTACTAGGGAATATGCCTCTATTGTAAGATGTCTGAAACAGACGAGTCAGGACAGGAACAAGTTTTGGTGCGCATTTTTCGAGAACAATTGATGGGATCTCGTCAAGGCCAGAGGTTTTCCTGGTATTAAGAGAACAGATCATCTTTCGTACCTTTTTAGTTTTGAAAATTATATCCGTCATTTTATGCGCGACATTGGGGACTGTTGGTGGTTGAACATTTGAAGGTGGGTTGACAGTAGAAGTGTCGGCGAACAACGAGACAAAAAGTTCAGCCTTGCCCAGGGAGGTAGAAACAATTTCGTCCCCTGAGACAAGAGGTGGGAGCGTGCTCTTGCAGAAATTATTCCCAAAAGATTTAGCAAGAGTCCAGAAGGGTTTGCTGCCGCTGGAGCTTAAGAGGACTTTGTTTCTGATGTGGTTATTAAACGAGTTTTTTGCCTCAGAAAGAATGCGGACATAGCGGTTTCTTGCGTCGTTAAATGCTTGAAGGTTTTTTGACTGGGATTGTGTAGAAGCTTTTTGTGGGCTTTGACGTTTTTAAGTCTGGCCTTGTCACAGGATTTAGAAAACCAGTGCTTTTGAGTGGCTGCAGTGGTTTTCTTTGTACGTGGAATAAATAATTCCATGCAAGCTTGGATAATTTCGGTGACGTTTTGTGAGATATCAGAGGGGTCAGGATGAGAGAAGCAGACAGACGCCCATGGAAATGAGGAAAAGTTATCTCGCATTTCGTCCCAGTTTGCGGAGTTGTAGTGCCAACGACATCGGCTTGCATTGCGCAAGAAGCAGTGACCATGCCCTGGTCTGAGCGACCCAGGGGGGCGGTTACTGATATAGCAGTCAGGATTTGTAGTAAGAAGGAGATCCAAGGGATTTGAGCTGTGTGTTGGGATGCGAGGAAAGTAAGTAGGTTGCTAAACCATATTGGCTAAAGAATTGCTGACTGCAAAGGCCTCCGCTGCTCTTCCTTGTGGATCGGTTTATGAAGATCCTAGCCATTCCTTATTATGGACATTGAAGTCACCAAGAATAGTGACCTCGGAGGAAATATTCAGAAATCAGATCGTCGTTTTTTTCAGAAAGGTAGTCAAAGAGCTGGACAAAGTTGTTGTCAGAAGGTGACCGGTAAAGGCAACAGACGAATTTAGTTGTAGCCCTGAGATCCCGGAGATCTGAATGGAGGGTATTTTACCCCCGGAATCTTTTGTACAAGGAGGAGCCATCATCATTTTTGTTTATAAGGGAAACCAACTCATACACAAGAACCGGAAACGTCCGTTTGGACTTCACCGGTCCCTTGATGTAAGGGGTGGTACCTCCTAGGGCGTGAAAAAAATCCTTTACTATCACGTAAAGGAAAATTTCACTACCACCTACTATATTGCAAGTATACAACACCAGCCAACTATTAAAGAGCTGACCAGCTCTAGAACTTGCGTGTTGTTTTTGACCACAAGCTGTATTTCATAGACCACGTAGAGTCTATTGTGACAAAGGCTTCCAGGGCTCTGGGCTTCTTTGTGCGTAACTCTACCACATTTAGAAGCACAGACACTCTCCCAATATTGTTACTTTCTTTGAGGTTCTCTATTTGTTGATTAACAAAACACGGATTTATAAACCACTAATTTACTATAACTGACTATTTGCCAACAATAAACACACAAACTAAAATATTTCTCAATTACCAAATGTCTATCGCTTACTTTTGCCTCTATTATTTCGCACTACACTGATTTACCGAATACTGACTCCTCTATTTGCGCTTCATTTATTTATACCGTCTACGGTTTCAGACCTTTCTACATTGTTCCACATTTGTCACTTCTCGTTCCTTCTAGAAATAGTGTTCGTTGCTACCAACACCTCTTAGAAGCTGCTTCTGACTATAGAAGTAATATGCACTATAGAGTTGGTGGAGATTCTTAAAGATGATGGTCGACAGAACTGTCGCTGTTCATTCCGCAGCGGGCACGCCACAGGTACATTTGTTGGACGGATTTTGCGTAGAATCCCTTGTTACCTCCTTCCAACAAAAGCTTTAAGTACAAGAACCGTGGTATATTGTGATTAACTCAGGTGGATATAGGTCTGCTCAATGGTGAAGTCACATTTGCCTATAACACCCTACCCTAAAGTAGCTATCTATCAGATTATCAAATTTATTAAGATTGGCAGTACTTTTTATGAGGTTGACAGATCTGGATATAGTTTGATACTTACGTTCTCTTTCTTTGTTTGCTTCGCACTGCCTAGAGTCCTAGATTTATGGGCTCTCCAGACTAGTGCCAGGTTACATTGAAATTTACAGGAACCGTGGTATATTGTGATCAGGTGGATATAGGTCTGCTCAATGGTGAGATCACAATTGCCTATAACACCCTACCCTAAAGTAGCTATCTATCAGATTATCAAATTTATTATTAGCAGCACTTTTTAGGAGGTTGACGGAGCTGGATATAGTTTGATACTCACGTTCTCTTTCTTTGCTTTCTTCGCACTGCCCAGAGTCCTATATTTGTGTCCTCTCCAGACTAGTGCCAGGTTACATAGAAATTTAGATATCTAGATAATAGTTAGTAAGAGATAATTGTTTGTGCCGACGTCAAAAGGAAAGTAGATACTAGGGAGGGATTTCTCTTCAATTAAACAGATATTTTAATATAACAAAATATGTAAATTTATTCATATAAATTAAATTTGGAATAGCAAACAAAATGAAATAAAAATTGTTGGTAAATTTCAGATAAACATTCATTGCACACAAATAACAATCAGATAAATATCAAGAATCTCAAGAGCAAGAAATTATTAATTTACATACATGTACCAAAACAATAAGATGAAGATAGTTGCATATTACTCAAAATGTTACTGTTAATTACTTAGGATATCGCTAAAAAAAAACACAAGTGATTAGGTAAATTACTTGACGTTTGTCAATCAATTGCTAGGTTTTCTAGTTAATTAACTGGCCAGTTCTTTGAGTGAGGCTCCAAAAAAAACATATAATCCTACGTAAAATTTCTACATTAATTATGAAAAATAACAGATAAACAGTTAAAGAGAATGTATAGGTTAGATATTTTACAGACAAAATTTGCTAATCACATTATTAATAAAAACTATGTGTTTAAATTTACAAAGTTGACAAAATCCTAGAGATTAAACAGTAAATTGATAGTTATGCTAACAGCACCTACCTGACATTGTTTAAGCTCAAACTTGATTACATGATTTTGAAAGTTCAGGTTATTAAAAGTTTATATGTTAGATTTCGGCATGAAAATTCTGCTGATTCAGAAAAAAGATTTGTTTAGATTCACCAGTCTTCCGGTATTACGTTACCTGATGACCCTGTGAAGATACTTTCCAGGTGGGATCAATTATGAGTGCCTGACACAGGTTCCAGACTCCAATAAGAGCGGAAAAACTGGGGAAAACGACTGTGACTTCCCATCAGAGATTATTGGGCCGGTTGATGTTACTGCTCCAATACTACAAGACCATTTGACACCTATGTCAATGTTCTGAATTCGCTTGATGGAAACTTTGCAAATCGCGCAAAACGTGAATTTTCTCAAGTAAAATTCACTACCAATTGACTTAACGTTCGATAATAACCAGGAATTATTTCTGATTACGGCAAGAAGTCAACAGCTCGGAACAAAGAACCACGAGTTAGCTCGCGTTTTTATGCTGTATACGATGTTTAATTAAACTAAAAAATAACTTGAATCACTCCGAACAATCACTGACAATAATCATTAGGTAGTACACATAACAGAAAGAACATTACAACCCCGTTTTAAGATAATTTAATAGCCACCGAAACTGACGGATGTTCACTTTATGAACGCTCAGCAGAGAGTCCCTGCTAATGTGTCGGGTTCTGCAATTGCTACTCGCTGCACGCAAACATTCTTACTGTGACCGTTGCTGGCTGTGCGCGAGCTCTTTCTAGCCTCCCCCTCTTCGAATGAGATAAAACGAGACCTCCAATCGGCGGCGAAGTCACGAGGTCTCACCTACCGTGTCCAAAGTTAAAGGTTTTGCCGGCAATTCTCTCAACAGTCGCCAGTGACGTCATACAGAAAATTACAGAGCCAGGAGCAACGACATTTATTTCTTGGAAATATTCCTTCCGCAAAATGCGACGCATCATTTACCAACAAAACCATATTGCGTCTTTATATATTTGACTTTTAACGTACACATTTAAAATGCAGTACGGTGTTTACGGTACTTGAAGATTTAGCGTCTTTTCATGAGAATAATTTTGAAATCAAAACCTGAATTGCCTTACAGATATTGGAATGTCGGCTATTAATTAAGTCTCTTACGGGTTTATTTTGAATAATTAAAGCAGTAACGAAACGTAATCGTTACACCCTACAAATCAGACGAACAGTCTCCATTTTAGCGCGCTCGTGGAACTTGTTTAATCATACCCACTCTCTCCAAGTACTGCCTGATCTACCTTTTCTAAGGCCGAGGCTTACCTGCAGATCTCTTGACTTGTTTCATATATCTTCTCCTAGGACCATACCTTTGTATGTGCGACTAAGCTCTCCAATAGTAAGAATGTGTGCGCACAAAAGTAGAACTAGCTCTACTGCTGCTCGGGTGTAATATATTTCTATGATTGTATGGACAGTTTTGTATTTCCTCGCTTATCGAGAACTGTTGTTATCTGCATAGACTACCATAAATAATTTGTACATGTTTTTTGTGCAATAACTAAGCATTATTTGGGGATACCCCCGTCGATTAATGTATATTTAAATAAATAAATAAGTAAATATTTCTTACGTAAAACGTATTGATATATTAATCGTTAATGTAACACACTTGCTGTGTCCGTATTAGCGAATTAAAAAAATTCGCTAATGAGGAGATCTGTGTTTATATATATATATATATATATATATATATATATATATATATATATATATATATATATATATATATATATATATATATATATATATATATATATATATATATATATATATATCCGAGCGACAACTCAAAAAATAATGAACTAATCTTGATCAAATTTGGTGAGTACCTTCCTTTTGCAATTGGCTTGGATCACTTCGTTAGCCAGGAAAATCGGACCAGGTTTTCTCGAAAAATTTTGTGTTTTCTTTCTAAAAAAATTCATATCTCCGGAAATAACAAAGTAAGGGCAACCAAATTTGATACGCGTGTTTGTATTATAAAGGGTAAACTATGTACCAATTTAGGTCTCTAGACAAAGAAGTTATGCGCAGTTAAAAAAACAAAATTTGGAGTTTTCCTCAAAACGTCAAACTCGCAATTTTAAACGTCAAAATTGGCAATGTTTAGGCAAAGAACGTGAAACAAATACGGATTTTGAAAAGAAAATGTTGCAAGAAGAGTGTTCTGCAAAACCCTCCTTAAGTTTCAGATTCAACAATTATTGCTCTTCATTTTACTAAAATATTTACAGAAAATTAATTTCAAATAGACCCGTTCTCTGATGCTTTTGCTTTCGGTTTAGTTAAGTTGCTGCTTTCGCTGTAGGTTTAGTGAAGTTTATGGTTTACCGGTCTATAATTTTTTTCAGCTAATTTTCGTAGAACAAATTCGTTAATGCATTTTTGCATTTTTTAGCTCCCGAACGCTTTTCAAAAAACTGTTTTCAGAAACCTCCCTAGGGCTCCCTCCTGGATCCACAAACCCTAAGAAAAATTTCTTGTTCACACTCCCCAAGGAAGCTACGGGACCAGGAGTAAGTAGGGGTGTATAATTTTTTTTAGCTAGTTTTCGTAGAACCAATTCGTTAATGCATTTTTACTTTTTTTTTATCGAAATATGATGCATTTGTAAGAACAAGGTCTGGACACAGTAAGCGCGTTTTGGTAGGGAATTTTCGGTAAATTTGCAGTTTAGCTCCAGAACGATTTTCACAAAACTGGTTTCAGAAATTTGCCTGGGGCCCCTTGGATCCACAAACCCCAGAAAAAATTATTGTTTACACCCCCCAAGGAAGTTACGGGACCAGGAGTGAGTAGGGGTACTGGGCGGGGTAGGTAGTAAAAAGGAAATATGAGCAGAAAATTCGAATAAAACGGACTTGAAAGCTGTCTTTTTCACATCTTGAAGCCATATCCCCTTAAACCCTGCCTACCCCGCACAGCACCCCTATCCCCCCAGGTGCCGTAACTTCCTTGGCGGGTAGGAACAAAACATTTTTCTTGTGGTTTATGCAGCGAGGGTGGTTGTATGCACGCGAGGGGGAAGGAAAATCGCCACGACGAAGCAGCCACCCCCAACCCCGCACCCCTTGAACCGGGGGGGTCTGCTTCGTCGTAGGCATCCCCCCCCCCCCCCTTGTGTGCAGAAAACCACCCTCGTTGCATAAAACACAAGAAAAACTTATTGTTCATACCCCCCAAGAAAGTTACGTGACCTGGGGCAAATAGTGGTGCTGTGCGGGGTAGGCAGGGTTTAATGGGGATATGGCTTTAAATAGACAGCTTTTAAGCCGTTTTCTTCGCATTTTCTGCTCATATTTCCTTGCTACTACCTACCCTGCCCAGTACCCCTATTCACTCTCAGTCCCGTAATTTCCTTGGGGGGTGTGAACACGAAATTTTTCTTGTGGTTTGTGCATCCAGATGGGGTCCTAGTAATGTTTCTGAAAGCAGTTTTTTGAAAAGCGTTCGGGAGCTAATCTGCAAATTTACCGAATTTTCATTAAATCCTTCAAATTACAATAACTCAATTTGCTATTAACGTAAGCTTTGTTGGTTAAAAAACCAACATTTAAGTTTTTTTTCGGAAAATTTTTGTATATTTTCAAACCATAAGTAATTTTGATAAAATATAGTACTTTGTTTCTACTACATAGGCTATACCGGTAATCAGGTTGATGCCTGCTCGCATTTCCTATTAAAAACATTTTTATGCAAATTCACTTCCTTAACACACTTGCTGCATCCGGACTTTTGAAAAATGTTTATATATTTTCAGACAATAAAGTTATTTCGATGAAATATGGTACATTGTTTCTACTATATAGGCAACCAAGTTTGATGCCTGCTTTCATCAAAGAAAGACATTTGCTATTAAAAATATTTTTGAAATAATTCGCAACCATAACGCACTTGCTGCGTCCAGACTTTTTTAAATTTAGTTTTTAATTAACTCCGTATCTTATTTGTTACCATAACGCACTTGCTGCGGCAGTATTCCTTTCATATAGCATATTGATATCCTATTTATTATCATAACACAATTGCTGTGTCCGTATTTTAAAATTTAGTTCCATAATTAAGTCCAAATAATGATATCATGAGAGCATCCCACGGTTTACTCCGGATGTTTTAGAAAAGGCTTATTGTTAATATGTTACAAATGTGTGGTGAGAGAAACGGTGGTCATTTTAAAAATCCTCAGTATTACTGATAGAATTGATGTTTATAATGGCAAATTTAATTATTAAAATTTGCTGCATTAAATGAAAATTCGCTGCCATAATGCACTTGCTGCGCCCGAGCTTTGAATTACTATTGCATTCTGAAAAGTACCAGCTAGTTTGTGAAGGTGTCAGTGAAAACGTTTTTACGTAGGTGACTACGATATAATTTCAAAACAACTTGAATGCGCGAGATAACCATCAAACCATTAATAAAATATTTATCAATAATAATCGGGTGTTATCCATTTTGCAACTGTACATTGTATGCAGCAATTAATCATGAAACCGGTGCAAGTTCGTGTCTTGACGTATAATTGAAATCACCATTGTGTATAGCCGATAATATCGCTGGTATAGCGTTTCGTAAGATGGAGACGTCATTGACGGATCGAGCCTAACAGTTTAATATATATGATTTATATTAATTAAATAAGGTTTCGTGTGTGTGTGTGTGTTTTGTTTCTTTAACGTCGGCCTATTTCCGCGACTATGGCCAATCACCGACGCCAGGGAGCAGTTTCACCTCACCATCCTGGAAATTTTGCCGAACCCCTGCCTTTCTGTAAGGAGGGTAGGGATCTTTAATGTGCCCAACATCGCATGGGCACGGGACCGACGGCTTTACGCCCCCTCCGAAGGGCGGAACGTGCAGACATTCAACTTGCTCAAATACAATGCCAGAACCTCGGTTGGTGTTAATGTTACAGTTTGTACTGAAAAAGTGAAAGGAGTACCGTGGGATCGAACCCAGTTCCCTTCGGTTCAGAGGCACACGTTCTTACCTCTAAACCACCGAGGCTCTTTAAATAAGGTTTCAAAACAGTAATAGACATAAAGATTATTCATATTTCAAGGTTTTCATTAGTCTCGGGCTGTCTTGTCCCAAGTGATTTTAATAAAAAGCACGTGTTCCAAACGATCGTCTACTACTAAATAGAGTTGTTAAGAAAAGAACGGAACGGTTCTTAAGATTAGGTTCTGAGGTAGTATGTTCCTGAATTGTTCTTTCTAAAAGAACTGAACAACTGTTCTTCCAGCCCGAACCGACTGATCGGCGCTTATTATTTCAGGGCCATTATCATTAAACAGTTCAGTGTAAATATTACTAAAGTCTTTATATAATTGATCGGTTTCAAAATTAAAATAATATCGTTTATTTGAAACGGTATAATCTCGTAAAAATTGAACACTATGGTCTCTATTATTTTGTCGAGGAATTTGCACTAAGTATTTAGTTTGATTATAAATTTTTACCTGTTTTACTGGTCTAGGGTTATAATTTACTGGGGAAATATAATGTTGATTCGGTTGTTTTTCAATGGGATTTTCAGATATTTGTATACCTTTTTTCGGTTCAACATTTACTTTACTTGAGAATGATCACTTTCCTCCGAGTTTTCAGTTGGTTTTTGTGCGAGTAAATTACGTCTTAGTTCACTTAAAGGGATATCTTCTGAATTTGGACTACTAGGAATTTCGATTGGGATAAAAGACATTTCAGGTGGAGTCATAGGTGGTATATATTCGTTTGTCGGCTGTGGTAATATCGGGACGATGTAATTTGCTGACCAAAATAAATGTTGCCGACCGAGGCTTTAATCTTTAAGTATTTCTTTGATATTTCATATTTTGTATCCTAATGTTGATGTCTTTTTGCTACCGACGTTTAACAAAAAAATCTTAATATTTAAGGGTAGTTTACTCTTGATGTTTTTTCGTTTTTTAGTGCGACCAGAGAAAGTGTAAATGCGACCAAGCTATAAATTTACACAGAATCACTGCTGGCAACTGTCTTTCCGCTACCAAAGTTTCACAAAAAAATATTGATATTTAAGGGTAGTTAACTCTTGGGGTTTTTTAGTTTTTTAATGCGACCAGAGAAAGTATTAATGCGACCAAGCTATAAATTTACACAGAACAACTGCTGGCTACTGTCTTTCGGCTACCAAAGTTTCACAAAAAAATATTCATATCTAAGGGTTGTTTACTCTTGAAGTTTTTTCATTTTTTAGTGCGACCAGAAAAAGTATCAATGCAACCAAGCTTTAAATTCACACAGAATCACTGCGGGTAACTGTCTTTCCGATACCTAAATTTCACAAAAAATATTCATATTTAAGGGTAGTTTACTTTTGAGGTTTTTTCATTTTTTAGTGCGACCAGAAAAAGTATTAATGCGACCAAGCTTTAAATTTACACAGAATCACTGCTGGCTACTGTCTTTCCGCTACCAAAGTTTCACAAAAAAATATTCATATTTAAGGGTAGTTTACTCTTGAAGTTTTTTAATTTTTTACTGCGACCAGAAAAAGTATGAATGCGACCAACCTATAAATTTACAGAGAATCACTGCTGCTAACTGTCTTTCCGATACCAAAGTGTCACAAAAAAATATTCATATTTAAGGGTAGTTTACTCTTGGGTTTTTTTCGTTTTTTAGTGCGACCAGAGAAAGTATGAATGCGACCAAGCTATAAATTTACACAGAATCACTGCTGGCAACTGTCTTTCCGCTGCCAAACTTTCACAAAAAAATATTCATATTTAAGGGTTGTTTACTCTTGAGGTTTTTTCGTTTTTTAGTGCGACCAGAGAAAGTATGAATGCGACCAAGCTATAAATGTACACAGAATCACTGCTGGCGACTGTCTTTCCGCTACCAAAGTTTCACAAAAAAATATTCATATTTAAGGGTTGTTTACTCTTGAGGTTTTTTCGTTTTTTAGTGCGACCATAGAAAGTATGAATGCGACCAAGCTATAAATTTACACAGAATCACTGGTGGTAACTATCTTTCCGCTACCAAAGTTTCACAACAAAATATTCATATTTAAGGGTTGTTTACTCTTGAGGTTTTTTCGTTTTTTAGTGCGACCAGAAAAAGTATGAATGCGACCAAGCTATAAATTTACACAGAATCACTGCTGGCAACTGTCTTTCCGCTGCCAAAGTTTCACAAAAATATTCATATTTAAGGGTTGTTTAGTCTTGAGGTTTTTTCGTTTTTTAGTGCGACCAGAGAAAGTATAAATGCGACCAAGCTATAAATTTACACAGAATCACTGGTGGTAACTATCTTTTTGCTGCCAAAGTTTAAAAAAAAAATATTCATATTTAAGGGTAGTTTACTCTTGGGGTTTTTTCGTTTTTTAGTGCGACCAGAGAAAGTATGAATGCGAACAAGCTATAAATTTACACAGAATCACTGGTGGTAACTATCCTTCCGCTACCAAAGTTTCACAAAAAAATATTTATATTTAAGGGTTGTTTACTCTTGAGGTTTTTTCGTTTTTTAGTGCGACCAGAAAAAGTATGAATGCGACCAAGCTATAAATTTACACAGAATCACTGCTGGCAACTGTCTTTCCGCTGCCAAACTTTCACAAAAAAATATTCATATTTAAGGGTTGTTTACTCTTGAGGTTTTTTCGTTTTTTAGTGCGACCAAAGAAAGTATGAATACGACCAAGCTATAAATTTACACAGAATCACTGGTGGTAACTATCTTTCCGCTACCAAAGTTTCAAAAAAAAATATTCATATTTAAGGGTAGTTTACTCTTGGGGTTTTTTTGTTTTTTAGTGCGACCAGAGAAAGTATGAATGCGAACAAGCTATAAATTTACACAGAATCACTGGTGGTAACTATCTTTCCGCTACCAAAGTTTCACAAAAAAATATTCATATTTAAGGGTTGTTTACTCTTGAGGGTTTTTCGTTTTTTAGTGCGACCAGAGAAAGTGTGAATGCGACCAAGCTATAAATTTACACATAATCACTGCTGGTAACTGTCTTTCCACTACCAAAGTTTCATAAAAAAATATTCATATTTAAGGGTTGTTTACTCTAGAGGTTTTTTCGTTTTTTAGTGCGACCAGAGAAAGTATGAATGCGACCAAGCTATAAATTTATACAGAATCACTGCTGGTAACTGTCTTTCCGCTACCAAAGTTTCACAAAACGAAAAATCATATTTAAGGGTAGTTTACTGTTGGGGTTTTTTTGTTTTTTAGTGCGACCAGAGAAAGTATGAATGCGACCAAGCTATAAATTTACACAGAATCACTGCTGGTAACTGTCTTTCTGCTGCCAAATTAAATATGAAGATTTTTTTTTTTTGATACTTTGGTAGCGGAAATACAGTTACCAGCAGTGATTCTGTGTTAATTTATAGCTTGGTCGCATTCATACTTTTTCTGGTCGCACTAAAAAATGAAAAAACCTCAAGAGTAAACTACAATGAAATATAAAAATTTTTCTGTGAAACTTTGGTAGCGGAAAGACAGTTACCAGCAGTGATTCTGTGTAAATTTACAGCCTGGTCGTATTAACATTTTCTCTGGTCGCACTAAAAAACGAATATACCTCAAGAGTAAACAACCCTTAAATATAAATATTTTTTTGTCAAACTTTGATAGCGGAAAGACAGTTACCAGCTGTGATTCTGTGTAAATTTATAGCTTGGTCGCATTAACATTTTCTCTGGTCGCACTAAAAAACGAAAAAACCTCAACAGTAGACAACCCTTAAATATGAAGATTTTTTAGTGAAACTTTGGTAGCGGAAAGAGAGTTACCAGCAGTGATTTTGTGTAAATTTATAGCTTGGTCGCATTCATACTTTCTCTGGTCGCACTAAAAAACGAAAAAACCCCAAGAGTAAACTACCCTTAAATATGAATATTTTTTTGTGAAACTTTGGTAGCGGAAAGACAGTTGCCAGCAGTGATTCTGTGTAAATTTATAGCTTGGTCGCATTCATACTTTTTCTGGTCGCACTAAAAAATGAAAAAAAACTTCAAGAATAAACTACCCATAAATATGAATATTTTTTTGTGAAACTTTGGTAGCGGAAGGACAGTGGCCAGCAGTGATTTTGTGTAAATTTATAGCTAGGTCGCATTCACATTTCCTCTGGTCGCACTAAGAAACGAAAAAACCTCAAGAGTAAACAACCCTTAAATATGAATATTTTTTTGTGAAACTTTGTTAGCGGAAAGACAGTAGCCAGCAATAATTTTGTCTAAATTTATAGCTTGGTCGCATTCATACTTTCTCTGGTCGCACTAAAAAACCAAAAAACCTCAAGTGTAAACTACCCTTAAATATTAATATTTTTTTGTGAAACTTTGGTAGCGGAAAGACAGTAGCCAGCAGTGATGTTGTGTAAATTTATAGCTTGGTCGCATTGATACTTTTTCTGGTCGCACTAAAAAATGAAAAAACTTCAAGAATAAACTACCCTTAAATATGAATATTTTTTTGTGAAACTTTGGTAGCGGAAATACAGTAGCCATCGGTGATTTTGTGTAAATTTATTGCTTGGTCGCATTGATACTTTTTCTGGTAGCACTAAAAAATGAAAAAACTTCAAGAATAAACTACCCCTAAATATCAATTTTATTTTGTGAAACTTTGGTAGCGGAAAGACAGTAGCCAGCAGTGATTTTGTTTAAATTTATAGCTTGGTCGCATTCATACTTTCTCTGGTCGCACTAAAAAACAAAAAAACCTTAAGAGTAAACTACCCTTAAATATGAATATTTTTTTGTGAAACTTTGGTAGCGGAAGGACAGTAGCCAGCAGTGATTTTGTGTAAATTTATAGCTTGGTCGCATTCACATTTCCTCTGGTCGCACTAAGAAACGAAAAAACCTCAAGAGTAAACTACCCTTAAATATGAATATTTTTTTGTGAAACTTTGGTAGCTGAAAGATATGTACCAGCAGTGATTCTGTGTCAATTTGTAGCTTGGTCGCATTGGTACTTTTTCTGGTCGCACTAAAAAATGAAAAAAACTCAAGATTAAACTACCCCTAAATAGGGGTGTTTTTCTATACTTTTCTGGTAGCAGATGCGGCTAGTTGGTGGCATCCAAGATATAGAGTTTCATGGAAAAGTTTAGTCTATAAGTAGTCGGTCAGCTAAAATAACTAACTTTGGTCAGCAAATTACTTTTCCCCGGTAATATCATACTTAAAGGAGGTGTATTTAGTTCACGGTCAAGGTCCTGTAAACGCCTCTTACTGTCGACATTATTAAACGTAGATGAAATCTCATCATCTAGAGCATTTACCTGTATGCGAGATAATACGTCAGCGTTCGTATTATATTTGTATTTTAGTGAATTTTCTTAAAAAAATTCACTAATGAGGAGATCTCGACTTTTGAATTTTGAAAAAATTTCTTCAAATGAGCGCTAATTAGGCCCCCCAGAATACATATCCGGGGTCAGTTTCAATTTTTATATGTTTATATATATATATATATATATATATATATATATATATATATATATATATATATATATATATATATATGTGTGTGTGTGTGTGTGTGTGTGTGTGTGTGTGTGTATCACACCGATAACTCAAAAAATAATAGGCCGATTTTGATTAAATTTGGTAAATAAATTCCTTTTACAAATGGCTTGGATGAGTTCGTTAGCCAGGAAAATCTGCCCAGGTTTTCCCGGAAAATTTTGTGTTTTCTTTTGAAAAAAATTCATATCTCCGGAATTAACAAAGTAAGGGCAACCAAATTAGATCCTTATAGGTAAGTTAGCTACCAACATTTAGCTATGTAGGTCAAAAGACAAAAAAGTTATAGGCATTTAAAGAAAAATAAATTGGGGTTTTCCTCAAAACGTCAAAATTGCGATTTAAAACGTCAAAATCGGCAACATTTAGGCAAATAACTTGAATCTAATACGGGCTATGGAAATCAAATGTCTCAAGAAGGATGTTTCACAAACCCTGAAGTCTTAGTTTCAAGCGTCATTGTCCTTCATTTTACTAAAATGTTTCCAGAAAATTCATTTCAAATAGACCTTTTCTCTGATGCTTGGCAGTAGTCTTAGCTATAGAGTTTATGGTTTAATGGTATATAATTTTTGTCGAATTTTCGTAAAAAATCAATAAAGCTCAATATATCCGCTTTTATACAAGATATGAAAAAAATTTGTATATATTAATTATAGGGGGTCTTGAGCTACATCTTAAAAAATATTTCTACAATCACAGGCTGGCCCATAAGTCGTTGGTGATACAATTTTTTTTAAAATCAAACACGCCTTATGTTATTGCATTTTTGCATTTTCCATCGAAATATAATGCATGTTTGTAAGAAAATAAATTCTGGATGCAGCAAGTGCGTTACGGTAGCGAATTTTGATCAAATGCTTCATATTTGAATAGCCCAATTTGCTATTAATCTATAAGGTTGACCAAGAAACGATTTTTTCGGGGAACACATTAAGTTTACTTTTGGAAATTTTTGTACATTTTCACACAATAAAGTTATTTTTATGAAACATGGCACATTGTTTTTACTATATAGGTTATACTGGTAACCAAAATTGATGCCTGCTTTCTTAAAAAGGAAACACACATATTTGCAATAAAAACATTTTTATGAAAATTCACTACCATAACGCACTTGTTGCGTCCAGAGTTTTATTTTATATAGAATTTCATAGTTGTACTCGTCCAATTTCGATCCCCACCTAGTTAACTTTGGATTTGGTTCTTTTAATTTCATTATCCAAACTAGCACACGGAGTTTAATGTTGAAACACTCGTAATAAATTCACATAATATTGTATCTTACTTGTATATATAAAGTCCAATATGGTTAGCTAACATTATAAAATAAAACAACTTAAACTAAGTAATTATGTTGACTATTCTTAATCAGCGGTTTTATTATTTCCGCGGTGAACGACTGCTTCCATCCTAATATTATACTAACACGAGATATCAGTATAGAATTATACAGAGTGCTGTAACTCGCGACGGCGCTGAATCTGCTTGTTCAGTGGCTCAGTGTTCGTATTCACTGATGCTGACTCTCTAGCTTCTGCGGTTCTCTTGGAATAATATAAATAAGGACTCGCACCTAAACTTGGTTAAGTCTGTTCGAAATTGCCAGTATTATATGCGCAATGGCATAATATTCCACAATTGATTGCTGATTGACAGATAATTAGATAACATCAGTAAAACCATGCAAGTACGCAAAAAAATATTAAAAAATTTCGGGACGCAGCAAGTGCGTTATAGTAGTGAATTTTCATCAGAATTGTACACTATTAGTAAGATATATTATTAAAACTAATTCTTTAAATTTAAATGTACCTTGGATATCGGTTTTAGAGTCCCAGTTAGCTATTATTTATATATATATATATATATATATATATATATATATATATATATATATATATATATATATATATATATAATATGGAGAAAAAAAATTAGAATTTGTTTTTATATATAATATGTAAGTACTGCAAGTGTCTGTAAAAAAATTGTGTCACAAACTTCGTTAAAGTTATAAAAGTTTTTCAGAAGAAAATTCATTATTTACAAAAGGAATGTACCTGTCAAGTTATAAATATGACAGGTATATTTCCTTATTAATTGCTTGGATGGTTTTGTTTTAGTCAACCTATCCAGTTTTTGCAAACAATAAACAACAAAAAGGGATTTTTAAAACAAATTTGTAGTTATCCGGGAAGCTCATTATGTTATCTTTCTTCAATTTAGTACCCACGTTGCGTTACATAGGTGCTACTATGGTTCAAGATTGAATATGTTAGCTTAATGGGAAATTTATTGAGCTATCGGATTTGAAATATTTTCACGAAAATTTTCTACCATAACATACTTGCTGCACCCAGACCCTTTCCCAGACTTATTTAGGATTGCTGTATCCATACTTTTTGAAAATGATAAAATATTGCAGCTTACCATGTAAGACTGAAGAACAAGGCAACCTCAAAATCATTTTTGGAAAAATATTTTTAAAAAAATGACGTAAGATAACAATTTAAACATAAAGTGCCTGCATGCCTACAATCCCCCTCAATGCACAAACAAGAACAATGTAAACAAGAAAAGTTCCTTTGGAGCAACCCCTAAGAAAGTTCCGGACCTGCGGTGAATATAGAGGTTCTGCGCGCGGTAAACAATATTCTAAGGAGGTATAGCTGCAAAATGAGATAAAGGCAGATTAAAGAGGTCCAACTGAGCTGTTTCTTTCGAACATTCCGCTCACATTTTCTTTTGTATTCTTTTCCGCCCAGCACCCCTATTCACTCTTAGTCGATTAACTTTCTTTTGGGCTATTTGCTAGAAGTTCTTCTTGTAGTGTGGGCATCTAGAAGGGGTTCAAAGCATATTTCTAAAAAGATTCTTCTAAACACACCCCATGTGATAATCTGCAAATTTACCGAAAATATAATTTTTATTTACAAACGGAATGCATCTATGAAATTATAAGTGGCAGGTAAGTATTTTTCCATATTAATAGCTTGAATGATCGATTTTAATCAACTCAGTCGAACCAATTTCTGCAAACAAAATAACAAAAAATGTTTTTTAAAACAAATTTGTAATTAACTGTAAAGCTCTTTGCATTATTTTTTAAATTTAGTATCCACGATATATAGGTTTTACTATGTATCAAAACTGAAGATGCTAGTTTATTCTGGTTATCACATTTGAAATATTTTTATGAAAATTCGCTACCATAACGAAATTAAACTCTTTTCAACACTTATTGACTATTGCTGTATCCATACTTTTTAAAAATGAAAAAATATAAACAATACAAAGCTTTGAAATAAAAATTTTAATAATTTAGGCTAAAGCTGATCCTTGAGAAACTCCTGCATTAATTTGATACAGTTTAGAGGAATAGCCATCCACGACACCAGAAATGCTACGGTTGGAGAAGAAATTAGCTGTCCAGTTTTGGTGGTAGGCCATATGCCGGAAGTTTATTAAGCAGCGCTGCGTGCCAGACCTGGTCGAATGCTTGGAATATATCTAGAGCGACAATCTGGGCTTCACCGTGTAGTTCTATATACTTGCTTCAATAATGGGTGACAAAGGAAAGGAGGTCGGCAGTTGATCTGCGCTGACGGAATCCATACTGCCTGTCGTGGATTAGACTGTGTTTTTCAAGAAATTTTAGTAATTCGGTGTTTATATACTTTTCCATCACTTTAGAGACGACTGAAAGGAGAGAAATAGGCCTGTAGTTGCTAAAAGGCGCTTTAGACCCTATCTTGGGGACGAGTGGTACTGGAGCAGTTTTTCAGTTACTAGGGAATGACGTATTGGGTTTTATAAGAAAGAACGGGGCGGAAAGCTGAACTTCAAATAAGTAGAACATAAAGCGAATAAAAGCTTTGGAAATGTGGATGGAGAAAGGTGATAAAGACAAGTTACATTGAATAAAATACCTATATATGTGTGCTAGATCCGCAAGTACCTCATGCATAGGTTTTGCCTTCTAGTGGCGCGGACTGGCGACGCAGTGATGGTAATGCCTGCAGCAGAGATACTGGCCGATCAGAAAAAAGCCTGGACGCAGCAAGTGCGTTATGGTAGTGAATTTTCATAGAAATGATCTGGCACAAAATATTTTATTATAACTTTTTTTTCTTGTAACATAGAAATCTAGATTTTGGTGTATGGTTTACTTTTTATATCATAAACCTACCTACCAAATTTAGTTATCATAGATTTTATATTTTTTAAGATAAAAATTTTTTTCAAATGAAAACTCAAAATTTTCCCGGAAAACCTCGTCTAATTTTTCTAAATAACGAACTTGTCAAAGCCACTTACAAAAGGAAGGTACATGCCCAATTTTATTAAAATCGGCTTATTACTTTTTTTATGTGAATTTTTTTCAAATGAAAACTCAAAATTTTTCCGGAAAACCTTGTCCGATTTTCCTGACTAACAAACATGTCAAAGCCATTTACAAAAGGAAGGTATGTGCCAAATTTTATTAAAATCGGCTTATTACTTTTTGAGATATGAATTTTTTTCGAATGAAAACTCATAATTTTCCCGGAAAACCTCGTCCGATTTTCCTGACTAACGAACTTATCCAAGCTATTAATAAAATAAAGGTACATGCCAAATTTTATCAAAATCGGCCAATTATTTTTTGAGTTATCGGTGTGATACATATATATATATATATATATATATATATATATATATATATATATATATATATATATATATATATATATATATATATATATATATATATATATATAAACATATAAAAATTGAAACTGACCCCGGATATGGGTTCTAGGGGTCCTATTTTGCGCTCATTTGCAAAAAAATTTTCAAAATTCAAAAGTCGGGATCTCCCCATTAGTGATTTTTTTCTACGAAAATTCACTAATAACGTGGGCGTACCCAAAAGTCACCTGGACTACGGCATGTGTTTGTACCACGGTAGCTAAAATTACCCAACATGTATCGGTGTATGACTCCACCGTTAGTATTGAAAAGCAAGAGCCGGTAGGATGTGCCAGTGACTCATCCCGCTTCTACATATTTAAAGACTACGAAAACCACAAACACAGCCTCGGACAGCAAAACTCATGACGGGCGACGGAAGTTGGATAGACTAGGTCCGTCACATGATGAAGACCTGGCAACGAGTTGAAAAATAGAGTCACCTAGAAAGTACACGGGGTGTGAAAGGTAATGAAAATGGAATTTTGCAAGAGGTAAATGCACAAAAAGTTGATATATTGTATGTAAGGGAGACAAAACAAAAGAGGCGTGACGAGGAACTAATGGGTGAGTACCTATGCATATGGTCGCGTTTTAAATAAAATTCTCGTGGCAGTTGGGGAGTCGGTATAATGCTCAATGAAAGAACATTGGCATATGTAAGAAATTATAAATGTGTTTAGCAAAGGATAATGTGAGTACGGATGCAAACGAGTATGCGTAGAGTGTTTTTAGTTGCCATAACGGGTGTGGTCGCTTTCTACTCGTATATGCATTCTGACAGCAGAGTGGATGGCTTCTATTCTTCTTTCCAACTCTTTTATGTATTCATCAGTTGACCGTGGAGCATCTGTGGGTTTTCCAAATATGAGATCAGGAGGAAATCTTAACTCTCGCCCAAAAACCACGCTGGCTGGTGTATGTCCGGTAGTCCCATGTACAGCCGAGCGGTATGCCAGTAGAAATAGTGGAATGTGCCGGTCCCAATCCGTTTGGTGTTCATTGACAAATATTGTTAAGTGGGACTCCAAAGTAGCATTGAATCTTTCCATCATTCCGTCAGATTGAGGGTGCATGGGTGTAGTTCTCGTTTTCCTGATTCCCATAAGCTCACAAACCTTCTGGAATACAGCCGACTCGAAGTTGCGTCCTTGGTCAGAATGCAGCTCTAGTGGTACGCCAAATCTACAGAAAAACTCATTCGCCAATACTTCTGCCACGGTGGTGGCCTCTTGACTCGGGACCACAAACGCGTCTGGCCACTTGCTAGAAGAATCCATGGCTACAAGCTTATAGCGATTTCCTGCGTCTGTTCTACGAAAAGGACGGGCTATGTCGATTGAAATTCTTTCGAAAGGGACTCCCACGTTGTACTGCTTCCTTCGCCCCCTGGTTTTTTATTTAGGCCCCTTACTGGATGCTACGCACCCACAAACGTGGGCAGTAAGCAAGAGAGGGAAAACTTTTGGAAAGACATGAATCAAGAACTAGACCTGTGTGAACCAAGTAAAAGAATCATTGTTACCGGAGATATGAATGGTGGGTAGGAGTTAAAAGAAACGAAACCGATAAAATAGTGGAACCGTAAAGGAGATGCAAAAGTTAAGGAGAGTTAACAGTGTTTAATTAATATGTGGAAAATAGCCTGTTTATATCGATTGCGTGGTTTAAACACAAAAATATCCGCAGGTATACATGGCGTGGTGTAAAAAGTATAACAGACTACATTATGTACGATAAGAGACTGCGCAAATTGGTAAAAGATACTAAAGTTATGCGATATTTTGAATATGAACCTGATCATTTTCTTGTGGTGTCTCAGATAAAACTGCGACAAGGATGGATGAAGCAGGTGAAAAAATAAGAATAGCAAGTGAACATCAAAGTTGAGGTTCTTTTAACGCCCGAGGAAAAGCAACTGTATTCCGATCTATTAGAATGAAGAATGACTGTGTAACATATATAAGTAGAGAAATAGCGCAAAGAATGCAACATAGAAAGTCCATCGACGACCCTAAAAGATACAAATGGACGTGAAAAGAAGCATTTAGTGAGGCGAAAATTAGATGTTTTTGGCAGGATGCGTGCTGGAATGAAAAAGTAACAAAATGAAGCATACAAAAGAATGGCCAACGCCAAAAATGTGCGAAAGAAAGTTGGTTGAGTACAGAAAATTGAGAAGTAAGTTCAAACGAAAACAAACTATAAATGAAAGAGGCTACGAAAACGCAAAACGACTTTGAACGGAACAAGAAATTGTTTTGGAAGTAGATGTAGCATTCCCATTTTTTTGCCAATGGAAATCTACATGATATTTACATTTTATTCATTTCATATTTTCACTTATTTTGTGATAATTAGTTGTGACAAACATGACGTCATATTTGGGAGCGTGGATTTCACTGCGGGAGCGCCCTGCCATTTGAGCAACTAAAGGAAATTGGTAAGCACTTTAGAATAACAGCCCTCTCTGTCCCTATATTGATAGCACTGATCCATAGAGAATGACATGACTGTTCCGACCGGCGTGTCGATGGCTCGTCATTCCGGTAGAGACAGTTCTGGGAGCAACATGGCTCCTTAATTAAAATTTGAGATGAAACAATTTTCCTGAAATCCTCCGCCCAGCAAACTCATGTTTGGTTCTGAAAAATGACTAGTTTTATGGATTAATATGGTTAGTTGTTGGTGAACCCATTATTTTTCATGTAAGAACTGTATAAGTCCTCCGGAATCACAATTTCTTTTTGAATCCCAATCGTTCAGCTCATGCGACGATTTTTATTAAAAGTTGCGCTGATATGAAGAACGTAACTTATATGTGTTGAATGCTGAAGTATCAATTCTGAATTCCTGACGTCAACCACCGTCCAGACCAAGTTACCTGTTGATTTCCGACGGCGAAGCTGTCAAAAGCTCCGAAGTAGCCCGCACCAGGTCCTGACAGGGAAGTCTATATGAGGTGACCGTGAAATGCAGTAGCCCCAATATTCTCTGATAGCTCCTGGTTTGTCCTAGTCCAGGCAATTGTACCTATTTTGCCTTACTTGTCCAGATTGAAAGGAGTCAAAAGGTCCGAATGAAGTCACGTATTGGGTGTACACAGGTGCCCGTTCCAACCGCTACCCTCGTCATCAGGACTTCACAGGCCAGACTTTATTTTTCATTTCTTCATTTAAAATTTCAAACTTTTAAAACCTTGATTTAAAAACCTAACTTTTCATCAATTTTTAGAGAATTTTCATATCAACCTTTAGCATATACTGTCCTAATTCATGACGGCTAACTTATAAGTGAATTTAAATCTGAATATTTTTTAACTTTAACGTCACTATATATATTTATGTGAACATGGTCGACTGTGGGATTTTGTTTTGATATGTTTTGAATTAGCTGAATCTGTTTTTCTTACAATTACTGAGAAGTTTAAGTAACTTTTTTCTCCAGTATTAAACATTATATTTCTCTTATTAGTTAGTCTAAATTCCAATTTTCCTAAGTAGCTTCACTACTTTCACAAATTTCTTTACACTTTTCAATCGATAATTAAAATCTGTTCTTGTTCCATTTACTGGTATAATAAATAGAATCACTCCAACTAGAATTCCTAGTTGTTTATTTTACCTGACACATGTTAATCTGAATATATTACTTTACAGTAGCTACTAGTGTTTATTTTATAAGTCATTGTTTAGTTTTCTAGTGAATTTTCGTAGAAGAAATTCACTAATGGGGTGATCCCGACATTTGAAATTTGAAAAAAAATTTGCAAATGAGCGCGAACTAGGAGCCCCAGAACCCATATCAGGGGTCAGTTTCAATTTTTATATGTTTATCTATATATATATATATATATATATATATATATATATATATATATATATATATATATATATATATATATTGCTACGACCGTTCGCTACGAAGTACCAGAGAGGTGGAACACACCACAATTCCCTCAATAAGCAGCGGAAGCCTAAGCAGAGCTCAAGCATGGAGACATCTCAGAGGGGTTCGGGTGTTATATAAACACTCTGAGTTTATCAAAGTCTGAGAGACTTATGCCCAGTTTCACAAAGCTTGATTAAATATGTAATGGCCGGTTAGTTAATCGAGGATTAATACAACCAATCACAGCTTCAAAATATTTAGTTGTCATGGTAAAAACCAGAATCACAACCTGTGATTGGTCGTCTTAATCCTTGATTAATTAACCGTCCGTTAAATATTTAATCGGGCTTTGTAAAACTGGGCATAAATGTAATAGGCGCCAGCCACTTTCCGCAACCCGTGGACAGGTTCAAGGTGTTATTAGTACCTACGCGGGGAACTATGATGACTTGGTGACTTAGAATCAATAATACTTCTATACCCCGCGAAACGCGAGCTCGAACGACACAGACACAAGCAATGGTATGTTCAGCAAATAATACCACCAGAAATAATAATAACCCATATATTCACAGTGTAAATACAGAGGTGGCATAGAATTATGCTACGATAACAATAGGCTGACATAAATACAATAAGGTCCGCCTATTATATTGGTAACTACTGGCAGATAATATCAACAGCTATTAATTAACATCAGTGTTTAATCTCTGGCGAATGAGCTCACGCACCCTTCACAAAGGTAATATAACCTAGACAGGTTAAAATTATCTGCCTGATGGGCCTGACCAGTAAATTATTGTTCTAAAGTTAGTGTTACTTATGTAACAAGTCAGTGGTCCTTTCAGAATAAAACTGCAAGAAGCGTGAAGCACTTCTCACAAGGTAAACAAGAATGCACTGGTGGGGTAAAACTGACTTAATTACACACTTAGGGGTGAGCCCCCTCGTGGAGTTTATGTCGTGATGAACAACCGTCTCAATAAACGACCCTATAGGCCATTAATCATAACTAATACTAACAAATAATCAGCAGCCGGCCCTATAGGTCAATAATCATCAATAATATAAACAAGCATAAAGTAAACGACCCTGAAGGTCAATAATCAGGACTAATAATAACAAATAGTGCCGTGAACGACCCTATAGGTCAATGATCATAAATAATAATAACAGTTAATGAAGCGAATGACTGGCCACAATGGCACTCAGTGTCCTCCTTAGTAATTTAGGGTATGGTAGCGACCACTAGGTTCACCAACGGTATCGGCAGGCAATGATGTTAACAGGCGCTAGCTGTCACACTAGTTCAAATGATATTGAAGATAGCGCAGGCACCAAAAAAAGGATATCTGCACGTGGCAATAGCACATTACTTAAGTCCTGGTTCTCTAAATACTGTGAGAGGCCAGACTTGAAAAAGTCAAAGCTCACAAAACGCTTCTACACAATCCCAGTCAAGAAAACCGTCAAGCATTTAACGACGCAAGAAACCGCTATGTCCGCATTTTTTCTGAGGCAAAAAACTCGTTTAATAGCCACATCAAAAACAAAGTCCTCTTAAGCCCCAGCGGCAGCAAACCCTTCTGGACTCTTGCTAAATCTATTGGGAATAATTTCTGCAAGAGCACGTTCCCACCTTATGTCTCAGGGGATGAAATTGTTTCTATAGCCCTGGGCAAGGCTAAACTTTTTGCCTCGTTGTTCGCCGGCAATTCTACTCTCAACCCACCTACAAATGTCCAACCACCAACAGTCCCCAATGTCGCGCATAAAATGACTGATATCATTTTCAAAATTAAAAAGGTACGAAAGATGCTCTCTTCCCTTAATACCAGGAAAGCCTCTGGCCTTGACGAGATCTCAATAATTGTTCTAAAAAAATGCTCACTAGAACTTGCTCCTGTCCTGACTCGTCTGTTTCAGACATCTTACAATAGAGGCATATTCCCTAGTAACTGGAAAACTGCTCGAGTACAACCCGTCCCCAAGAAAGGATCCAAAGCACTTCCTAGCAACTACAGGCCTATTTCTTTCCTTTCAGTCGTCTCTAAAGTGATGGAAAAGTATATAAACACCAAATTACTAAAATTTCTTGAAAAACACAATCTAATCCACGACAGGCTGTATGAATTCCGCCAGCGCAGATCAACTGCCGACCTCCTTTCCTTTGTCACCCATTCTTGGAACAAGTCTATGGAACTACACGGTGAATCCAAGATTGTCGCTCTAGACATATCCAAAGCATTCGACCAGGTCTGGCACGCAGCGCTGCTTAATAAAGTCCCAGCCTATCGCCTACCACCAAAACTCTGTACCTGGATAGCAAATTTCCTCTCCAACCGGAGCATTTCTGTTGCCGCGGATGGCTATTCCTCTAAACTGTATCCAATTAATGCAGGAGTCCCTCAAGGTTCAGCTTTAGCCCCTACTTTGTTTCTTCTCCACATCAATGACCTCCTCTCTAGCACATCCAACCCAGTTCACAGTTACGAGGACGACAGCACCCTCCACGCAAATATACAATATTCTAAGCCTGTTTCTTTAGCCCAATTAGATAAGGATCGCAGACTCATGAAGGGTTCTGTCTCCGTGGATCTGCAAAAAATATTAGACTGGGGCAGTAGAAATCTTGTACAATTCAACCCCACCAAATTACAGTCTTGCTTTCTTTCTCATAAGAGATACACCAGCCCTAGAGCAATCACAATAAACAACCATGTTATTCAAAGTAATGAGTCCTTTTCACTTGTTGGCATTTCTGTGGATCGAAATCTTAATTGGCACCAACATGTCACATCAATTGCAGAAGCGGCTGCTAAGAAATTAGGTTTCTTCTTCCGGGCTCGCAAATACTTTTCACCAGATAATCTGTATACCTTATATACTTCACAAATAAGACCAAACCTCGAATACTGCTCCCACATCTGGGGTGCTGCTGCCGCTTCTACACTCGTTATCGTGGACTCCATTCAGAAGAGGGCTATACGTCTCATCGGTGACCCGACCCTCACCCAAAGGCTGCCATTCCTTGCCCACCGTCGTTCCGTTGGTGACCTTTCTCTTTTATAGATATCTGCGTGGGCACTGCTCAGAGGAGCTTTCTTCCTTAGTTCCTCCACCTGCTGCCCCCAACAGATATACCAGAGGAACAGAGCGAATGCACCATTTTAGTGTCCAGTTCACAAGACATAGAACATCTTGTTATGCTTGCTCTTTTGTCCCGAGGACTTCCAAGTTGTGGAATTCCTTGCCGGCACATATTTTTCCTTCTCTTCCGAACCTCCAAGTCCAGAGTTAACAAGTTGCCTCTTTCCTCCTTGTCGACACCTACGGTACGATAGTATTTAGTCTGTAAGCCCTCGTGGTGTATTGTTGAAATATATATAAAAAAGAGTGTCATCAAATATTCGTGAAGAGGATACTGGCTGTTAGGGCCCTTGAGCTGCAAAATTGGACATTTAGACATTTATTGGAACATGTAACCTTTTAAATTGTATTATTCACATACACAAGCTGAAGCATCTCGTAAAATGCACTCTAAAATTGAATGACGAATATTAAGGCTTTAAGCTTTACATTGAGAAATCAAGTAAAGGGCGATTGTTCTTACATCAGATCCCTGTTACAATTCCAAGTGAAGGACAAAGGTGCCTCGTTTAATGTCTTAACGCCCGTTACAGTTTCCAAGAGGATGATGATATTCTCGAGATCAAGAACAACATTCTGTACATTTTATATCTTACACTCTTACTTTTACACAGGTGAACTACACACTCTTGTATCAAGATTGGCAAGCTTAATTAGCCCAATTTCGACATATCAGCAACGCTCATATGCATGTGTTAGTGTGTGTGTGTGTGTGTATTTTGGAGTAGGCCCTGACCGATAGTCTCCTGTTCTTGTTGGAGGGGTGCAACATACAACACCTCTTGGTATCAGCAGGCTATGCAAAGTGACAGTCTCTGATCGCAGTGACCACACTAACCTACATCTGAAACAGTTGACTGCAGAGTCGCGGCCTGCTCTGTGAACTGAAGAACTCTTACTTATTCTTGTCTGGTTGTTGGACTTTGGTTGATTCGCGAGTGGTTTAGTGCGGTGATTGTGTACTGCTGCAGCTTACAATTCGTTCAGTGCCATACGGGAGCTTTTTCACCAACAGACATGACTATTTTAAGGTAAGGTGCAGTTGGATCAGCTTTCCTAGCGTATTATACTTAATTTTAAAATGTTAGTGTTCTTTATTTTTATGGAAAATTACAAGTATATATTTATTTCGTTTTGTTGGCTAGCTTATTAATTTAAAATTTGGGATTTATATAGCATGCCCATAAGTGCGGACCTAAAACACAGTACAATTAACAATGCTGTGCTAAAAGCTTAGTATTTGTAATAGGAAAAACATCACATCACTTTTGTATGCACACAATTTTTTTCGTGCCTAAGGTTACCAACAGTGTACTTTTGTAGGTTCAAAATTTTTCATCCTCTGATGATACTTACGTTGTTAGCGAAACGATCGTTAGCTATTTAAAAGATGTGTTGTGGTAACTGGCTTTCATCAAGTGTACTTATTTTGTAGGTTAACTAGTGAGAAAAGTTATAAAAAAAGTGCGGTACGGTATCCTATTTACATTAAAACATTTTACATTTACAATTGTAAAAAAAATTATAAAAAGTCTGGACGCAGCAAGTGCGTTATGTTAGTGAATTTTCACTAAAATGTTTTTAATAGCAAATATGTGTGTTTTTTTAAGAAAGCAAGCATCATATTTGGTTACCAGTATAACCTATATAGTAAAAACAATGTGCCATGTTTCATCAAAATTACTTTATTGTTTAAGAAAGTACAAAAATTTCCGAAAGGAAACTTAAAAAAAAACTCGTTTCTTGGTCAACCTTATAGGTTAATAGCAAATTAATATATTAAAATATGAAGCATTTAATCAAAATTCGCTACCATAACGCACGTGCTGATTCCAGAGTTTCTTTTCTTACAAACATCCATTATATTTCGATGGAAAATGCAAAAATGCAATAACATAAGGCGTGTTCAACTAAAAAAAAAAAAAAATTTGTATCACCAACGACTTATGGGCCAACCTGTAATTGTAGAAATAATTTTTTAGGTGGTAGCTCAAGACACCCTATAATTAATGTATACAATTTTTTTTCATATCTTGTATAATAACGGATATATTAAGCTTTATTGATTTTTGACGAAAATTCGCAAAAATTATATACCATTAAACGACGATAAACTCTATAGCTAAGACTACTGCCAAGCATCAGAGAAAGGGTCTATTTGAAATTAATTTTCTGGAAACATTTTAGTAAAATGAAGGACAATGATGGTTGAAACTAAGACTTCAGGGTTTGTAAAACATTCTTCTTGAGACATTTTTCTTACCACAGCCCGTATTAGATTCAAGTTATTTGCCCAAATGTTGCCAATTTTGACCTTTTAAATCGCGACTTTAACGTTCCGAAGAAAACCCCAAATATATTTTTTTAAATGCCTATAACTTTTTTGTCTTTTGAACTACACAGTTAAATTTTGGTGGGTAATTTACCTATATAATCCCGTGTACCAAATTTGGTTGCCCTTACTTTGTTGTTTCCGGAGATATAATTTTTTTTTAAAGGAAACAAAATTTTCCGGGAAAACCTTGGCCGATTTTCTTGGCTAACGAACTTATCCAAGCCACTTGCAAAAGGAAGGTATTTACCAAATTTAATCAAAGTTGGCTAATTATTTTTTGAGTTATCGGTTTGATACATATGCATATATATATATATATATATATATATATATATATATATATATATATATATATATATATATATATATATATATATATATATATATATATATATATATAACATATAAAAATCGAAACTGACCCCGGATATGTGTTCTAGGGGGCCAAATTAGCGCTAATTTGAAGAAATTTTTTCAATATTCAAAAGTCGGGATCTCCTCATTAGTGAATTTTTTTATAGAAAATTTACTAAAAGTGGAAAATGACTAACTATTTATGAAGAACAATAAGTAAACAAATACAAGAAAAAAGTCTGGACGCAGCAAGTGGGTTACAGTTGAAAATTTTTAAAAAATACCTTTGCGCCCAAAAAATGCTAGTCAAATAGTGAATAATAAAAAATATATATGCCTTTTTTGCATGAAAGATATTAAATTTGGTAATTTGGTATATAGTATGGAAGAAATCATGTTCCATATTTCATTAAAATAACCTTATTATTTAAAACAATACAAAAGTTTTTCGGAAATTAATTAAAAATATTCCTGAAAAAACTTTTCCTGGCCCACGAACCTATTAAAGCAATTTACACAAAAGCTACAGCTGCCAAGATATATTTATTCACAAAAAGCATCTTGGCAAAAGGTTAAAAAAATGTTTACTTGAAGAATTTCTAGCAATTTCTTTCACGAAAATTGGCCATTATTTTTTTTTAAATTATCTGAAGTAACGTTATACTTGAAGGGTAAATTAAAGGCTTATACTGCCAGACAGATTTTTTCGTTATAAAAACCCTACGCGTTTCGACTTTATCGAGCCATCTTGAGGGGTTAATACGTTCTGAAAACGACGTCGTTTTATAGCGATCCTCTTGCTGCTTCAAATCTGGAGAAGTTGACCTTTTATTGTTTGATGTTGCCTTGGTTTAGAAAGTAGAAGACAACAAATGAAATTTCAATTTTTACAATTTTTTATACGGGGTTGTTTTTGTAAAATACATAACAGAACATACTAAACCCTGAAGATGGCTCGATGAAGTTGAAACGCATAGGGTTTTTATAATTAAAAATATATCTGGAAGTATAGGCCTTTAATTTATCCTTCAAATATGTCGACCCTAAATTTATTAATATTTATAGATTATGAAAAAAATATATATTTAATAATGTCACACGAAAATTACATTAAAAAAATTAAACAAAAATTTACTGAAAAAATTTTTTTCACGAAAATTGGAAAACAATTTGTTTACGTGAAATCGTAAACATATCTTTTACACTATCTTATTAAACGTTAATTACTAATTATTTCAGTTTTACAAAAATTATTTCTACAAAAGCAGTAAAATAGATTTCTGCGAAAATTGACTCAACATTTTTGCACAAAAATTGGCTGTTCAAGTACATAAAATTCAAATTATTTAATCTGTAATTAAAATTGAAAAAAGACTAAAATGGAAAAAGTTTATAATTAATTTTTACGGAAATTTAAATCCCTGGAAGTAAAGAGATGTATTGTATTTCTATCGTCGGACGAGGTCTTTGAACTGTCTTTATTAACTTATCTAAAAGGTGTCCATCTCTAATAATTTTGGGAAGGTTCGACGACAACTAAATTAGCATAGAGTTTCGTTTGGCGAAAATATCTGCATGCTTATGTTATCTCTAGGACGTGTCGAAACGTGGGAATTTATTTTACAAAGCAATCGATCAGGTGACTCGTAATCGGCGGTGGTAAAACGTTCATACATTTTTTGTAGTAACTATATTTCACAATATATATATATATATATATATATATATATATATATATATATATATATATATATATATATATATATATATATATATATATATATATATACTCTAGAACGCGTTTAGCGGTCCTGGTTGTCTAACATTTTTATTAATTTTAGATTATCCCCATTAACGCGATGATTATTATCCCAAATATGTCGGGCGACGGAAGATCTATCTATAGTACTTTAGTACTAGTACTATAAAAGTTTTGTGCTGTGTTTTTTTTTTTGTTTTTTTGTTTGGATATTTATCCGCATTGTGATGTTTCTGTACATTCATTATTCATCGCTTGATGCAGCTTTTAATTGTGTGTTTTGACCTATGTTGCTGATTTGTATGTATATTTGTGGATATGTTTGTTATCACATTTGTTTGTAGGCATAAGTATATGACCTGTGTAATGCAACCCTGTGTAAAGACATCAATAAACAATTGTTATTATTATTATTACTATTATAGTACCGTATCGTAATTGGGCTAAGTGTTCTTTGAATCTAATTCCGATCCATCTTTTTGTTTGTCCGACGTACTTAATATTACAATCTTTACAATTTATTTCATAAATTCCCGACATTTTAACCGTGCTATCCTTGTCTTTTGGGTTACCTAGCAAGTTTTTAAGATATTTTTGGTCGAAAATGTTAGCTGCAAGTTGGCTTTTTTTAAAATTGTATCTAGACCCCTCGTGATTCGAGGTTCAAATGGTAAGCAAAGTTTTTTACGGATTTCTCTCTTCCAAATGTCGTTGATTCCGTTAACATTTTCTTTGTTTTCTGTTTGTTGATTAATCATACGTACGCACAAAAAAGAAACCGGCAACACCCAAGCCGAACCCAGCTCCCACTGCAAAAGCAGCTTCCACTGCAAAGGCAGCTCCTGCCATAGACCTGTCCAGTGCACTCTCCCTTATTACCACGATCGATTTCACACAGTTGAAGTTGGTCGCGGGGAAAGTCCTGAACATTCTCCAAACTTCCCCTGATCTGCTGACGCTGATCACTTCCGCCATCCCGCTAATCCCCGAAATCGTGTCAATCTTCAAGAAGTAAATGATTTCTCGAAGAAAGCCACAATCCCTGCAAGTTGCATCTTGGAATGCAAACGAACTAGCTTGCAAAAGAAATGAGTTCCAAGAATTCGCCCAGCGATTAAAACTGGACGTTATTCTAGTCCAGGAAACCAAAATGCGTCTTCCAACCAATCCGAAACTCCCCAAATATACGTTGTACCGCAATGACCGCCACATTTTCAGAGGTGGCGGCACGGCAGTGTATGTCAAGACAAATATTGACCACCACCCTCTCAGCACGCCAGTCCTGCAAAACATCGAGGCTACGCAAATCGTAGTCAACACTTCCTCTGCAGGCCCAATTAAGCTCATTTCTGCATATAATCCGCCACAAAAGAGAATTCTAGACGCCGACCCAGACCTCTTATTCGATACCAACCAGCACATAATAATTGCTTGCGATTTAAATTCCCAACACCCCAATTGGCATTCTCGTAATGCCAACACAAATGGGAGAATCCTCCAAGCCTATGTCGACAGCCGTGGAAATTACACGGTTGACGCTCCCCAAATACCTACACACTTCGGCAGTGCAGGTCGACCGACGTGCTTGACATAGTAATCATGTTGAACACCACCCTTCTCCATGAAATAACAACCCAAAACGACCTCTCGTCGGACCAACCCAGTCATATTACAGCTGGGCGACGTCAGCGACGAACCCGCCCTCCCAAGGAAAAAGGTACTGTGGCCAGTCTTCACAGATCACCTTAAAAACACCCTTGGCAATATTCCGGTTATCCGCAGCATCCCCGAACTCGAGGGTGTAGTGGATAATCTACAGTTCAAAATTCAATGTTCTATCGAACATGCATCAAGGACATACCCCGGCCAGAGCAATCTGCCACCTTTTCCGTCCAGTATCAGGGAAATGATACTCGAAAAGAACCGCTTGCGTAGACTAGCTCAACTCACCGGAAACCCCACCGACAAACGAGACGCTAACAGACTCATCAAACAAGTACGATCCGCCCTACAAGAACTCCGCAACAATCGTTGGGAGGAGCGCCTGCAAACCCTGTCTACCCAAGACAATTCCGTCGCGCAAATGGCAAAAGCCCTTCGCTCCCAGAAACTCCGATATCCCTGCTTCACGGCCGTAACGGTGTCGTATACACGGATGCGGAGAAAGCTACTGCATTCGCAGATCATCTGGAGTTGCAATTCAGCCCAAATTATAACAACGTTGATCTATCGCATGTAGCAGGAGAGCGCTTGGCGCCACCCCAGACACAACTATCGAGCCCACAATTTTCGAAGAAGTTTCCCAAATAATCAAATCACTAAAAAATAGGAAAGCTCCGGGATACGATGGAATCTCCAACGTAGCCCTGAAAAGCCTTCCCCGCAAAGCCGTCGTATTCCTAGTTATGATTATGAATGCCATGCTGCGATTTTAACATTTTTCTTCCATGCGGAAACTTGCCGACATTATCAACATCCCGAAACCCAGCAAAGATCCGCTGTTCCCTCAGAACTACAGGCCCATTAGCCTACTACCAGACATCGGCAAAATCGCCGAAAAACTGATTCAGAAAAGGCTAGCTTCTTTCACCTAAGAAAATAATATCCGCCCGGATATGCAATTCGGCTTCAGACACCAGCACTCCACCACTGACCAAGTCCTTCGTGTGGTGGAAAACATCACCGAACGATTTAATATAAACAAGTCAACTGGTGCAATATTTCTTGACATTGCTCAAGTCTTCGATAGGGTTTGGCATGCGGGCCTCCTAAACAAACTTCTATCATTTAATTATTCTCTCCCTCTGATTCTGCTAGTAAGGTCATACCTGCAACAGAGAAAGTACCAGGTGAAACATCTGGGAGCCAGATCTAGAACGTACCCAGCCAAGGCTGGTCTCCCGCAGGGTTCTGCTATCTCCCTCTGCTGTACAATATATTTGTCGCAGACATTCCGACAGCCCCCCTAAACGTGACATACGCACTGTACGCAGACGACACTACCATCCTCAGCAGCTCCACTCAGCCGATGATAATAACCGAATGACTTCAGACCGCCGTAGTCGAGCTGCAATCATGGTATAGGAAATCCCTTCTAGCCATAAACCCCGATAAATGTTCAGATGTACTATTTTCCAAGAGGAGACACACACCTCACAAACACGTTTCATTAGACAACCGTCTAATCCCCTGGCAAGATTCCGCCAAATACCTCGGGGTTTTCCTCGACAAATACTTAACATGGCTCCCCCATGTCGATCACGCTCGAAAAAAAGCCTCGATGTTCATCTCGAAGCTGTTCCCACTTCTAAATAGAAATTCCAAATTGTCCATGAACAATAAGTTGCTCATGTACAAAGTCATTATCCGGCCAGACCTATGCATCACCTGCATGGGCCACTGCGGCCGCAACACACATGAAGACCCTTCAAATCATCCAGAACAAAATTCTGAGAATGGTTACCGGAGCGCCATGGTTTGTTCGAAACAGTCAGATTCACTTTGATCTGGAAATCCCTCCGATACTTGAGTTTATAACTCAACTGTCCACAACCCAGTTTTCAAAAGCCGCTTCTCACCCAAATGCTCTTCTCCGTAGTGCCACCGACTACGACGAGCAACTTCCACACAAGCATAAGCGTCCAAAGCTTATACTTACCCGCTAACGCCCCCGCGGCAAAAACAGAATGGAAACATTCATACCCAAAAAACTCATTGTGTGTAATCTTTCCGACGGAGGTATGGACTAAGGTCCGGTACTCCCAGGGAGGGGGTTTTAGTGAGTACAGTCTCACAGTACCTCTATATCCCACAGAACCTACGGAACCGTGAATGGGGTCTGCATGAGCATTTCCCCCTCCTGCATAAAAAAATGGCCAGTCTTAATTTTTAGTAAATCGGTTAATTAACTTTCCTTTTAACAAAAGTAGATATACCAAAAAGTTATATTAAGAATGTGATCGAATATAACGGATACACTGCTTTACTAGGATGACAAATCTGAAACCGCCAATCTGTACCTGGAAAAAGTGACATGAAAATGTATTTTTATTTTGGGCTAACTTGAGAAATAACGTCAAAAAAAAAAATGAAAACAAAATATTGAATTTTCAGTTTTTTTCGGATATCTCCGTAACTACTTGGAATTTTAAAAACTTCTAAACGGTATATTGTAAGGCACACATAAATTCGTAACTTTGCCTCAATTTAATCATCCTGGTATATTCTATAGTTTCCCATATCCCCATGGTGGTGATCGAATTTGAATTACCCTCTGTTCCTCTATGAACTGAAACTAACGCCGAATACTTATGTGTTTTAGCACGGATGGTTCGCGCTTATTTGAAGAAATTTTTCAAATGTCGCGATCTCCTCAAGAGTGGTGTTTTTCCACAAGAATTCACTAAAAAAACACAATGAATAAAACAAGGCCACTAGTGGTAGAGAAATATCCAAGTTATTTATGGAGATATTATTATGATTTATGTTGTCTAAGATTTTTCTTTACATTTGCAATAACTTGCCATGTGGTCAGCGTTGAAGGATTAAGCAATTTCCATCTTTTTAAACCTATTATACTTGAATAAAATTATAATTAAGTGATACCTAAAACGATTGTCGGTTCTTTCACCTTAGGGTAATAAATCTAAAAGAAAAAAATTCTTACTGGCAGAGTAATTTAAAATTTACATACATGCTTATGTAAGTAATGCTATAAAAGTCTTTTTGTTCAATTATAAATTCTGGACGAATATAATGTTTCCTCATTGCCTAATAGCGCAGAAATTCAGCAACAAAATGTAACAATCCCATTTGTATAATAAGAATTACAAACGGATATCGTTACTTTCTCACTCATATTGCACATACATCAACATCATTCCCAAGATAAAAATAGTTTGTTATTTTGATTGGCAGTCTTGAACTTATTGTGGAATTTTAATGACTTCAATTGAAAGAAAAACTGACAATAAACGCCTAATCTAAATTTTTAGATTAAGTTATACCTGGAGTTAAAAGCTGTCTTATTGTTTTGTTACTGCGATTTAGGAATGTTTTAATGACGTAGTTTATAAAAGGCGTTATATCTGCCTCGACATTAAACAAATTTCTGGTCGCAGCAGGCGTTATAGTAGCGAATTTTCGTAAGAATTGTACACTATTAGTACGGCATATTAGTAAAATTAATACTTTAAACTTACACAGACCTTGAAGATCGATTTTCGAGGTCCTAGTACGCACACATTTAAAGAATTCTTTCGAAAGTGTTACCATCGATATCTCTCTATTATCAAAAAAATCTTGTGTTCTAAATTCTTTTGAGAAAGATTCCCAAACCTCAATTTTCTATTAAGCTAAAGAACTAAATTTTGCTAAATCTGTAGATAGGTAAGTCTCTTTCAAAGAAACTTTTCTACATCTGTAGATAGGTAAGTCTCCTTCAAAGAAACTTGTATTGCAGATTTCATTAAAGATACACAGAAGATTTCTAGAGCGAAACTTAATTCATATTTAAAAAAGTAAAGTATCTGCCAAATTATAAACGTATCAGTTATTTTTCCTTATTAGTCCCCAGTATGATTTCGTTTTAGTCAACCTAATCAAACCGGTTTTCTCAATATCAACAATAACAAAATTATAATTTCAGACTCAAATGTGACAAACTTATTTAGGCGTTTTAAAGAAAAATGAGATCTTGTTCAAAACTTATGAAATCTGTGCACTATTGTTTCTCCAAATGTCAAAATTAGACATAAAAAAACATGCATTCGTCGAGCTGGATTCGATCGCGTAACCTTCTGCTTATGAGGCAAGCGTGACGTCTTTCAGCCATCTAGCCATAGGTCAACTGACGTTTTGTTTACATCATACATTAGATCGGCTTCATGCCAGGGATATTATATTCAAAGTATACGTAACAATTATTTATAGAATTAGTAGAATTACCATTGAAACACATTCCACGACTGTTTCGGTCTTATATGACGTCTTATGTTTAAGTTTAAAGATAAAAGAAACTATTTTAGAATTATTTCTATAGAGATTTGGCTTGATTTTGATTCCATTTGTACTATATTATGCGACAGCATGCTGCGCTAAAACTGTATTTGGGGTCGTTCATAAAGCTACAAATATAGTGCATTTTAATAATTGCTTGAATCCCCCAGTTAAATAACAATCACTTGGAAAATCTTTAATTTCATGTTGTCTGTCATTTTCCATAATTGCGGCCGAGATTTCGCGATTGTTGGTTCGGGTAGTATGTTTTATGCCTGATATATATTTAGTTTGGTTACCGTTGATGTATTGCTGATACCTCTTGTATTAATCAATCTACGCATGGCAGTTAACTGCTCTGTCTGTCAGGCATTGGGCTTTAATTACTAAGTCGTCTCAATGCATGTCATTGGGATTTTATTTTTAATTTGGAAGAAACTCTAAATATTGTGTACCAAATTGCTTAAGATTCACAACATATGTTTATTTGCACCATTTATAGCCACATGTAAAGTGTCATTCCAGTTATTCTGATACTTGCAAAAGTATAGCGTTTTCAAAAAGTGTTCCCTGATTTTTCACCGGAAAAACTTGAGCATAAAGGCTGATTAACTAAATCGACCTGGGTTTTCGCCCAAACAAGATTTTTTCAAAGTTTTGTTGAAATCAGTTTAGTATTTTTTGAGTTATCGCTCGGAGACACACACACATACAAACACAAACATACACAATATATATATATATATATATATATATATATATATATATATATATATATATATATATATATATATATATATATATATATATATATATATATATATATATATTGTGTGTCTCAGATATATATATATATATATATATATATATATATATATATATATATAAATTTTAACAGACCTTGGTTTTGAGTTCTAGTGACCCAAATTCGCACTCATCTGTAGAAATTTTCTCTAAAGCTCTTCATCGTGACCTCTCTATTAGCGATTTTTTCTTAATGAAAATTCGCTAATATTTTGCACTGTATTTTCCAAATTAGAGACTGTATGTACAGAGTAAGTCAGCTATGGGATAAAGTTTGAAAGAAAATTATGTATAAACACAAACCGATGTCCCAAAATTGACGCCCGTACTTTTGGGACTTTATTCGTGAAACTATAACAAATCGCAAATTAGGACTGGAAAAAACTGCCGTTGGTCATTCTTTAACGCGTTATTGATAGAAAAACGCTCATACAACATTTTATAAAATAACCTTTATTACAAAAGAATGGATATTTAAACAAAACATAATTATGCTGTTATGACAGATATTAAAACAAATCGCCTTCTACTTCAAGGCAGACATTCGCGGAATTTATCATAGTAGCACGAACTCTTTGGAGCATGTTTTCGTCTATGGGTGTCACACCAGCATGAATGCGCGCGACTACCTTTTCTTTATTGATAACAGGTTCGTTATTAACTTTTTATTTCAAAAAGCCCCACGAAAGAAATCCAATGGATTAAGATCCGGAGATCTAGGAGGCCATCTCCCACCTCGTCCAATCCACCGCTCAGGGTTATCGTGGTTCAGAAAATTCCTCGCTTGCCGGCCATAATGGGCCGGGGCACCATCATGTCTAACCAATAATTTAGCCTATGGGGCAAAGCAACTTCATCGAGCAATGGTAGAGGTGAATTCTCAATTAAACATTTAAAGCACATAGCTAAATCAAGTCGGTAAGATAGAATGCGTGGACCAATGGACATTGTTATTATTTCCAATCGACCGTGTTATGGAAACTCTGTCTTCTAAAGCCCCAATCCTCAAATGACTATACTCTTGCGTTGAAGTTGCTCAAACTTGTCCGCGTCCATTACGACGATTATGGATTTCTTGTTGGGACCACCTGGACGAACACTGTAACACTGTTCATACATTGCGTCCTATATAACTTTTATCCTGAATATTTTTTTGAAAAGTATAAGGTAAATGTACCAGTAGTTGACATGTCACCAGTACTTGACACCTACTACAGTTTATTCTCTAAAATAAGACAGAAAGTGAATTTCGCAGCTACATCGTCCTTCACACATTGCTGGCGGTCCATCTAGAACCCAGCAGAGAAACTACAAACAGGTCACGCCTTTAGTTGAGTTGTGGCGGGTGATTGTTGAGGGAGCTGTCAGTAAATTGTGTACAATTCGGTGATTTCTAACAACATTTGTTAAGAAGGTAAGTGGATTGTTATAATAATATTTTTTTAAATCAACTGTAATTAAGTTTTCAATATAATGGGCAAGAAGATATGTTAATATAGATACTTTCTGTTGAAACACTAGCAGTTATAGGTTAAGTGAAAAAGATCACGTGGGGTGTCAATTACTAAAACATATTTTTAAATTTTTTTCAGTGTTTGACATCACTGTCAATTACTGGGGTAAACTAAAATTTGAATAAATATTGTGATATATGTCATAATTTTCTTTATCGCGCAAAATAGTATCTATAAATTTAAGGTAATTTGTTTCTAGAGAACTCTTTCTAGTAGTTGACACCCATGTCAACTATTCATACAGTACAGTGTCAAGTACTGGGTGTTTATAAAATGTATAAGTACCCAGTACTTGACACCCGGAGAGGTGACCATAGATACTTTAGATCTCGTTCAGTTCTTGTTTGTTAAGTACCTGGTAAAATCCAAAGATAACGAGAGCTTATACATGTGTATAAACACCCGGTATTTTGTTAACAGTGTAAAATATTTTTTTACGGGAACCAATATGCCTCCTGTAGAAGGAAGAATGCTTAATTACACCGAGGAGCAAATGGAAAACGCCATTCGAGATGTGTTAGCAGGCACTCCTTATGCTACTGCAGCGAAACAGTACTCTGTACCGCGCATTACCTTAAGGTATAAAGCGAAAGGAAAAACTCCCAGACATCGTCGAATGGGTCCAAAGACAATTATCAGCAAAGATGAAGAATCTCTTCTAGACGAATGGGTTGTAAAAGTGTCTAAAGCAGGATTTCTTGTGACAAGAACAGAAATGATAGACAGTGTACAACATCTAATTAAAGAGCTTCAACGTAATAATCCATTCAAAAACGACCACCCAGGACGAACGTGGTTTAATGCCTTCTTGAAACGCAATCCCAATATAAGCATCAGAGTTGCTCAAAATTTGACTAGCAGCAGAGCAGCAGTGAGAAAGGAAAATCTTTTGAAGTGGTTTCAAGAGGTCTAGGAATACTGATAGAAAACTAGTATTTCGAAATTCTTTAAGACCCAACTAGAGTGTTTAATTTGGATGAAAGTGTCTTCTTTATGAACCCCAAAGCAAACAAAGTACTCGCCCTAAAGGGTGAAAAAAGCATTTACCAACAAATTAATTCCGATGAGAAGGAATGTCTCATGGTTTTGATAACCGGCAATGCAAATGGCGATCTAGCACCTCCGTTAGTAGTTTTCAAATACGAAAGGATTTCTCAGGATCTCGCTAGTAGTGTTCCAGGTCACTGGAGGATAGGAAAGTCAGAAAGTGGGTGGATGACAGGCCCACTCTTTTTTGAGTTCATTACGAATGTTTTTCATCCATGGATTACCAAGCAAAAAATTCCACTACCTGTCATCATTTTTATCGACCGTCATGCATCACATCTGACGCTTCACACCAGTAAATTTTGTGATGAACGTGGAATTATACTCGTGGCACTGTTTCCGAATTCAACTCACCTTATCCAACCAATGGATGTGGCTGTCTTTAAAGTGCTGAAGGAAGGTTGGAAAAGAAAAGTACACCAGTGGAGGATTGATCATTTAAATCAGCCATCATTAAAAAAATACATTTTTCACCTTTAATACAAGAAATTTTGAAAGAGTACATAACGCCTGATATTTTGAAAAATGGATTTCGAAAATGTGGACTTGTTCCCTGGAATCCACAAGCCGTTAATTTTTCAAAGATCCCTTCTTTCACAAACGAAAACCTTGCAAAGCGCAACGATTCACTTGGTGACACCAAGGAATGTCTTATTGTTTTGGAGAGGTATATAGGAAAAGATAAGCTAAGCGAATTCCGAAACACTTTGGATAAATGGGAAGAAGACATTCACGATTTGTCTCTATTTTTGTTGTGGCAGAAAATTAATAACGACTCAGGGGACGAAGTGAATGAAAATAATCAAATATATGAAAATGACAATCAAAATGGAAATACCTTTCTGATTGAAAACGAAACTGAAGGTTTCTTAGATCACCCTACAACTAATATAAACACCGATGAAGAACAAGCTATTGACAATATTCGCGTAATTCAGCATGTGACACCAACAAAAAAGGTAATGATGGACCAACAAATAACAGCTAATGAAGAAGCTGAAAAAGTGCTCTCTGAAGAAGTTGACAGTGTTGATATTAATCGAGAAATTACAAATTCACAGGCTGTTTAAACCAGAAAAATTATAACGTTAGACGGTGAAATAGTGCCTTCACCTTTCAATCGTGCTTTATTCTGGCCTGAATTCTCAACACAAAAAAAAGCCAAAGGACCGAGAAGAGAGAAAATACCGAGTGTAGTTAGCTCGAAACAGTGGCAGTTATATTATGAAAAAAAAAAAAAGAAGAAGCAAAGAAAATTAAGGAAAGGGATAAAATGGAACGAGCAAATGCACGAAAATAAAAGGCTGAATTACAAGCGAGTTCCAAAAAGTACAAAGCTGAGGAAAGAGAAAGAAAGACAGCCCAAAAAAGCAAAAAAAAAAAGAAAATCAGTGAATCAAGTAGCAGCGACAATGAAGAAGAATGGGAAGAATCAGGTGACAGTTTAGATGACATAAGCCTGCCAGATCAAGAGTTTTTGGGGGCAGCAGAAAAGGAAGAAGATCAAATTTATAAAGACAATGATTTTATCTTGGTTAATTTTCCTGGAAAGAAAAAGTGTTTCATATATGTGTACATCATTTAAACAGTTTTTGAAGATGGAGAATTTGAAGTGGTTGCACTGAGGGCGGTCTCGAAAAAGAAATTTTAAATGAATGACCAAGATGTTAGTGTTATATCTGCTTCACATATTATCAATATCCTGCCAGTACTACAACTATATGGTTCAGGTGAACCATTGAAATATGAATTTGAAAGTCCCCTTAATACTGATGGTTGATTATAATAGCGTTAGATTATGTATATGTTCACAATATAATGCCTTGTCAAGTACTCAAACATTACTGTGTCAACTACTAGATATTTTGAATTTTGTTTGATGTCAACTACTCACTCATTTGAATGAATGACTTTTAACTTTTTTGTATGTTTGTCTAGTGATTTAGTTTTGATTTGGAGGTACACACTTCATCTAAACACATTATATATTGTTAATAATAATACGGCTTATTGTAGTCCTTTAAATAATAAATTGACAGCTCAAAATTTTTGAATTTATTCCTTAAACTGTCAACTACTGGTGCCCTTACCTTAATCTTAAACTTAGTCTCCGAAATATAAAAGTTGTCCTAGCAATATACAGTTTAGTGCAGAACAAAGTGATACTTGTGAATGTGGTATTTTTGATAAAATTCCAATCAATTCTAAAACCAAATCTATAATAAAAAAGTACGTAGAATTCAACAACAGAATAATACACAGGTGTTTCACATAAAATACCAACTTTGTACTGCCATGCTTTTTTGGCACACTCTACACAGTCCAAAATAATGTTAAAATTGGAAACACTTAGTAACCATATAATATATTAAACATTTTATTTTAAAATTTCACCCATAAACGACAAACTTACTTTACTCAGTCGTGACTCACCTGTGTACATATAGAGACAGCCGCGGATAAAAGCTACTTTGTAATAAACATAAACATCTCATCACGTAACATATTACACATTGTTTGATTTAATCTTTCTATAATTGTATGTCACATATATTGAGTATTTATTTATTGTCAAAGTGGTTGCTGCTTACGTTACTATTATTACTGTTATTAAAAATATTTACCAGGATTTTATAGCGTCGTAAAACGTGAATGGACATTTCATAACAATGCATTATGTTGTACCGCTTAATCGACTTTATTCTCTAATGGGTACTTTGATTGCTGTTTCTTAAATAATATTAGGCAAAGGCCGGTCTCTGACCACGTTATAAAATTAATATATTTTTTGTAAAATATTTATTTCTAGGTATGTATAAATTTCTTATGCATTATGTCCATAAAATGCTTGACCAAATGCACTTGATAAATTATCATTGTTGCATTTTATTTGACCTTTCATAAAGAAGTTTCGCCAACATCACTTCTCTAGTTGCACCCTCGGGTCTTAATCCTGACTAATCCCCATACAAGTAATTCTTCATCTTAGTGAATTTAAAAAAATCACTAATGAGAAGATCTCGCCTTTCGAATTTTGAAAAAAGTTTCTTCAAGTGAGCGCGAAGTAGGCCCCCTAGAACGCATATCTCGGGTCAGAGTATATATATATATATATATATATATATATATATATATATATATATATATATATATATATATATATATATATATATATATATATATATAGCTCTCTTCTGAATGGAGTCCAGGATAGCGAGTGTAGAAGCGGCAGCGGCACCCCAGATGTGGGAGCAGTATTCGAGGTTTGGCCTTATTTGTGAAGCATATAAGATATAGAGATTAGCTGGGGAAAAGCATTTGCGAGCCCGAAAGAGGAAACCTAATTTCTCAGTAGCCACTTCTGCAATTGATGTGACATGTTGGTGCCGATTGAGATTTCGATCCACAGAAATGCCAAGAAGTGAAAAGGACTCATTACATTGAATAATTTGCTTGCTCATTGTAATGGGTCTAGGGCCGGTATATCTGTTATGAGATAGAAAGCAAGACTGAGATTTGCTGGAGTTGAATTGTACAAGATTTCTACTTCCCCTGTCTAATATTTTTTCGAGATCCACAGAGACAGAACCCCCCCATGAGTCTGCGATCTTCATCTAATTGGGCTAACGAAACAGGCTTAGAATATTGTATATTTGAATGTAGGGTGCTGTCGTCCGCGTAACTGTGAACTGGGTTGGATGTGCTAGAGGGGAGGTCATTGATGTGGAGAAGCAACAAAGTAGGGGCTAAAGCTGAACCTTGAGGGACTCCTGCATTAATTGGATACAGTTTAGAAGACTGGCCATCCACGACCCCAGAAATGCTGCGGTTGGAGAGGAAATTTGCTGTCCAGGTACAGAGTTTTGGTGGTAGGACATAGGCCGAAAGTTTATTAAGCAGCGCTGCGTGTCAGACCTGGTCGAATGCTTTGGGTATGTCTTGAGCAACAATCTGGGATTCACCGTGCAGTTCCATAGACTTGTTCCAAGAATTGGTGAGAAAGGAAAGGAGGTCGGTAGTTGATCTGCGCTGACGGAATCCATATTGCCTGTCGTGTATTAGATGGTGTTTTTCAAGAAATTTATGTAATTCGGTGTTTATATACGTTTTCATCACTTTAGAGACGACTGAAACAAGAGAAATAGGCCTGTAGTTGCTAGGAAGCGCTTTGGATCCTTTCTTAGGGACGGGTTGTACTCGAGCAGTTTTTCAGTTACTAGGGAATATGCCTCTATTGTAATATGTCTGAAACAGACGAGTCAGGACAGGATCAAGTTCTGGTGCGCATTTTTTGAGAACAAATCCTGAGGCTTTCCTGGTATTAAGAGAAGAGGGCATCTTTCGTACCTTTTTAGTTTTGAAAATGATATCCGTCATTTTATGTACAACATTGGGGGCTGTTTGTGGTTGATCATTTGGAGGTGGGTTGAGGGTAGAATTGCCGGCGAACAACGAGGCAAAAATTCAGCCTTGCCCAGGGCGGTAGAAACAATTTCATACCCTGAAACAAGAGTTGGGAACGTGCTCTTGCAGAAATTATTCCCAATAGATTTAGCAAGAGTTCAGAAGGATTCGCTGCCGTTGAAGCTTGAGAGGGCTTTGTTTTTTATGTGGTTATTAAACGAGTTTTTTGCCTCATAAAGAGGCCACTAACGGAATAGGTTATTAAAGAAAGGTGCACAACAATGGGTTTTTCTAAATCTATTACAATTGGTGCAAATTACATAAGGTTAATATTTATTTTTAAATTTTTGTTTGTGAGTTAGCTGCATATAAAAATAATGCGTATAATATTTCTAAATTTTGGGTCCTTAAAATTTGTGTCAAGTTGAGTGGCTTTTATAATATATAATCTTTATATATTTTGTCCACGAATGTATTTATTTCCGTTTGTTTAAGAGGGCAATTCAAAATTATATGTTCCAAGTCACCTAACTGTCCGCAATCACAATTCGGGTGTTCCCTTAAGTTAATTTTAAATAAATATTCTGGCGTTAAAGCGTGGTTAAAGCGCAATCAACATATAGTTTTAACGATTTTCTTATTTTTATAAGCACAATCGTAAAATCATGGCTTGTGAGGTATATGTTTTTGCAGTGCCATATACGCTTTTCCTTTGTTGTTGTTCCTGTATTCGTTTTCACAGGTTTCCCTATATTTTCTATTGAATAAAACTATTCGATGATGCTTTTGTTATCGGATATAATAACAAAGTTTTGTTTTGACAAGCTAGATATATATTGAAGGACCTCTAACATTGCTATTCCTTCTGCCGTATATGTTGACATGTCTGCTTTTAATTTTATTATATTGTTGAAATTTCCTTGCCGATCGTAGTAAAATTATCTGCTTTGGAACCATCTGTATAAATTTGATAGTTATTTGGGTAAATGTCTGCTAAATCCGCTTGTAGCATACTATTTCTCATCTGAAGTGGGAATTTGGAATAGGCTACCATGTATTTTACCTTAATCTCTCTTAAGTTTTGCCAATCTATTTCGAACATAGGATTTCTAGATTTTGTAGCCATGTTCTGTTTATTGGTATAGTTTTCTTCATACGAATCAATTAATACTGGATTTTTCTTTTTCAACCAAAATTTGCTTGAAAAAATCCAGGGTAAAGAGCAAATGTAATTTATTGCATATACTGCTATTCTTGGCAAACACTTTCATTTAAAATATTGACGCTAACATTTTTCGTCTTATAGAAAGAGGCATTTCCATTGCTTCTACTAGCAAGATGTGAATCGGTGTGCTTCTAAGAGCCCCCAGACACAGCCTAATGCATTTATTTTGAATAACATTAATTTTATTGATGTGTGTTTTGCCGGCCTGGTCGTAAGAAACTGCCCCATATTCTACCACAGATTTAACATAGCTTTTGTATATTAGCAAACTAGTCTCTGCATCTGCACCCCAGTTGGTGTAACTTACCATTCTCAATACGTTTAAAGCTTTATCTGCTTTTGTGGCCACATATTCTATGTGTTCTCTCCAGTTTACTATCTAGCAGGACACCCAAGTATTTAGTCGTTTTTTTTACTGGATAAACGAGCACTTGTAGAGTAACACTGTTGATCTCTGTTTGTCTTTTTTTGGAGAATGTGCAAATGTTAGTGTTCGCCGCAGATATTTCCATACCGTTTTCTTGCAACCATGTTTGAGACTCTTTAAATGTTTTCTTGAGTATGTTGATGCCTTGTCCGATGTCACAGTTGTTTGCATATATGCATATATCGTCGGTGAATTGAAGAATATGGGCTTTAGTTAGTTTTTGATTTAGGTCGCCTGTGTACACAAGAAAAAGGAGACGAGCGAGGATTCCTCCTTGCGGAATTCCTTGGCTGGTACATCTACTAGTTACTATATTTCCATTAACTCTGATCAAAATAATTCGGTCTTGGTACAATTTAACCACTTTTCTTGAGAAAGTTTCTGGTATACCGAGTGATGGCATTTTCTTGTAATGAATTTTTAAGTTGACTTTGTCGTAAGCGCTTTCTAAATCTATGAAAATTGGCACTGTTGATTTCCCATATGAAAAGGAAATATGTATACATTGAGTTCACAATACAAATTTTTGCTAATGAGAGAAAAGGTAAACCTTTAGAAATCACTATAATTAAGAAGAATCCAGTTTTAAAGATAAGCGGATCTGATTTACTTACGTCAGAAATTCCAGTAAAATAATATCGACAACAAATTATTGATAGTATTTATATCAAACCAAATGCTATAAATTATCAGTAAAAAATTAAATCAAGAGCAAGAACTTGTTAGATGTGAAAGTTTTTCAGCACGCGTTTGTCAGATATATTGAAATTGTGAAAGTTGGTAGTGACAACTTTAGTGGGTTTAGACTAAATTAGTAATAAATATGACCATTTTAATCTTATGTTTCTTTGAGAATCTATAAGCAAAAATTACTTATTCGCACGTATGTTAAATAGGTAAGAAAAATGATATCATTTCTAAAATATACAACTACCTAAATAACGCACCAACAAAAATATACGTGCGTGCCTGTGCATGCATACAGAAATTAAAGCCCGTCTAGAAGAATTGTATTAGGCAGAGGTAAATAATTAAACTTGCTAATGGAAAAACGATATAACTTCAAAAAAAATCTGGACACCGCAAGTGCGTTATGGTAGTGAATTTTCATTTAAATGTTTTCAGTAGCAAATATGTGTTTTTTTAAAGAAAGCAGGCATCCAATTTGTTTACCAGTATCACCTATATAGTAGAAACAATGTACCATATTCCATCAAAATAACTTTATTATTTGAAAGTGTAGAAAATTTCCGAAAATAAAATTAAAATGTTTCCGAAAAAACTGGTTTTGTAGCCAACGAACCTTATAGGTTAATAGCAAATTGTGCTATTAAAATTTTAAGCATTTAATGAAAATTCACTACCATAACGGGATTACTGCGTCCAGAATTTTTTTACAAACATACATTATATTTCGATGGAAAATGCAAAAAATCAATAATATTGGGCGTGTTTGATAAAAAAAAAAGAAAATTTGTATCACCAACGACTTATGGGCCACCCTGTGATTGTAAAAATATTTTTTTAAATGTAGCTCAATACATCCTATAATTAACTTACAAAATATTTTTTCTCGTATATTGTATAATAATATATATTGAGCTTTATTGTTTTTCTACGAAAATTCGTTTAAAAATTATCTACCATTAAAACATAAACTCTATAGCTAAAACTACTGCCACTGCATCAGAAAAAGGGTCTATTTGAAATTAATTTTCTGGAACTATTTTAATAAAATGAAGGACAATGACGGCTGAAGCTGATACTTCAGGGTTTGTAAAACACAGCTCTTGCGATATTTTCTCTACATAACCCGTTTTCGTTTCAGGTTTTTTGCCTAAAAGTTGCCAGTTGGACGTTCCAGATCTCTACTTTGAGGTTTTGAGGAAAACTCCAAATTGTTTTAATGCCTATAACTTTTTTGTCTTTTAACTTACAGATCTAAATATTGTGGCGTAATTTATTTTTTATTACATAAACCCGCGCACCAAATTTGGTTGCCATAACTTGCAGCTCAAGCCCTTGCAGAAAAACACTATATGATGCTATCAAGAGTTTACGGCTTTCAAGATGTTGGCAGTTTCATGAAAAAAATGAAAAATCTCAAATTTTAATGCATTTTGGCCCTCCAAAGCAGAAAAAAACATATCCGGAATGTGATTTTTGTGCACATTAATTATCAATAATAGCACTATCGAATCAATCTAAAATATTTTGAGTCGCTATTAAGAAAATCTGAAAAAAAATCTTTAAAACGGACTTTTTCTTACCCAATTTTTTTTTAAATTTAGAACAATCCTCCGTACTGGAAAAAACATAAAAAACTTAACTGTCTCATAATTTCAGAAACATCCCTGTTTTATGGAGACTCTAAAATGGTGTAACACATTGTCAAAATCTCTGAAAATAATTCACTGTCGACGATTGAAAGTTATTTAGGAAGTGGTTTTTCATAAGCTTCATCTCTTTAAGCATCCCCAATAAAAAAAAGTCCAATGAAAACGAATCTATAGAGAAGCGAGCGCGTGTGTAGCTAATTAGTAGTCTTACTGACCCTGGTAAAAAAAAAATTGCAACTGTCACAATCTGTTTGTTTTCATTTACTAGCTACCTGATTTCACTTCCTATGGTCGACAGTGAATTATTTTCAGAGATAGTGATAATATTTTATAGAATTTTAGAATCTCCATAAAACAGGGAAGTTTTTGAAATTATGAGCCAGAAAATTCCATTGCAATTTATTTAGTATGGAGGTTTATTCGCAATAAAAAAAATTTGGTAAGAAAAAGTCCGTTTAAAAAGAATTCAGATTTTCTGAATGATAACACGGAATATTTCATTTTGATTTGATAACGCCATTATTGTGGAATAATATGCACAAAAAACACATTCCAAAAATGTCTTTTCTGCATGTGGGGAAGCAAAATACCTTAAAAATTGATACTTTTCACTTGTTCCATATAATTGTGAATATCATGAAAACCCTAAACTTTTTGATAAGATAATATAGGGTTTTTTCGAATGGGCTTGAGCTAGACTATCTCCGTGTGACGCTTGATTTGCGACGTTTGGTATATATACATACATACATATATATATATATATATATATATATATATATATATATATATATATATATATATATATATATATATATATATATACAGGGTACTACAGATTCGAGGCTCACCATGGGTATCTTCTAAACCGTAAGAGATCCGGGGTGGTAAAATTGAAATTGAAGCAAATATGCGCAATTACGGGCCTTGTAGCATGCCATATTAAAATTTGCTACTTTCTGAATATTTCCAAAGATATACGAAAAAAACCGAAAAAGGTAAATTGCGTTTTTATTTTTTTCTGAAGTTATTTGAAACGATATAAAAAAATTAAAGGCACTTTTTCATTGTCACTTTTTCTACTATACAAGATGTAGTGAACAGATTCTCAGTACAACGTTTCATTTCTAAGAAAACATCGTCAACTTTCTTTTTCATATGGCCGTTAAAATAGGTGCACCCTGTATTAGAAAGCATATTTCATTGCAAATTCAATTATGTATAGCACGATAGGTTTCTTATGTTGTTTTTTCATCATTTAAATTTTCAACAATTTTCAATGCGTAGCAGGCGATGGAGACGGAAAAGTTACGATGATTGTCAAGTCAGACATAATCAACACCATGATAAACAGTTAAGAGAACATGGTTTATAGATACAGCCCTTTAATGGTAGGACGGACGTACGGATGGCGTACCTACTCTTATTAGTAATGGGTTTCCGTTCCTGTATGAAACCCTAAAAATACGGTTCATTATTCTAATCTGCGCTTTATTTAAATTTGATAATTTACAATGGATGGGCTTTGGATATGAAACACTAGTACAGCTATCAAAATTCAAAATCTCATACGGTTTAGAAGATACCCATGGTGATCCTCAAATCTGTAGCACCCTGTGTATATATATATACACTGACCCGGGATATGTACTCTAGCAGGGCTAGAAACAGCAAGTTGCAATTTCGATCTAAAAGTGCTTTTTGTACCAAATGGTCCTTCAAATAAAACCTTATTGTACGAGCAGCGTTTAAAAACCTTTAACTTCACGATTCACAATGTAATTCTCAAACAGGAAGATTATTTTATGTGGACAGAAGTGGAAGGGAAACGTGATAGCTGTGAAATTGCAACATATTTCACCTATTGTAAATAATTGCCTAATTCGGTAAATCAAAATCAGTGTTTTCGTTACATATGTGGAGGGCAACATGTAAACAAATATGTAGCTAGAATGTACTTAACGGCTGTTCAAGAAATCACACGTTTATTTGCAAAACATAGAATGGATGTTTTTGGTTGTAGGACATAGCGAAATGGAGTGCGACTCTACGCACTCAGCAATTTTCACCGAATTCAAAAGAGTTGGTAAGGCATATTGTCCAGAAGATTGGAACACTATTGCTACATGTGCTAGCCGAAAAGATGATAAACCGTATACTGTTCATTACACAACTCTTGGGCAACTATTGGATTGGAAAAGCAATTCAGAAAAATATAAATATGCTTTTTAGAAAAGACGATGAAAACCGTAAGCCAGTAGGTTGACAAGAAATGTGTTGGATATATTTTTTTTAATATCGAGGCTTTTTATTATCTGATTTAAGAAATATTTTATGGCGAATTTAGAACACTTAGGGAGGCCGTTGCAAAGGGGACCCTTTAAGAGATTTAGCCAAATATTTTCTTTAATTATAAGCATTTAAGTAAAACAAATACATACGGTTACACAATATTTATTTGCCTTCATTAATTGAAACATGGAATACAAAAATAAATCATTGTTCAATATTTTTTTTAACAAAACGAAAAATAGTGCTCCCGTTTCTATATGCCTCATCGTGAGCCCATTTGTCACATCCCTGACATCTAATCCACCCATCCCCTTCTCTACTGACACCATAGACTTCGCCACAGTATAGGCATTCTTCTGATTCGGAATCACTCTCTCTCTGTCATCATCTATGTTGTTCTTGGTTCTTGTCATCTGTTTTGCTTGTTCAATTTTCAGCGGTTCGAGATCTGAGTCACTGTCACTTCTCTCAACTGGCATCTTCTTAAGTTTCTTTTTCTTCACGACATAATTGAGTTTACCTTTCTCGACGTTTGTCTCTGTTTCTTCTTTAATGGCTTTCAGTTCCGTACGTGATACTATCATCTTTACTTCCTTGCTTTGTTCTTGCCTCTTCAAATCCTCTTTCACGGATGTGCTAGTTAGAATTTTGGAGGATTCTTTTCTTCTTCTGGTACTGGTCTCCTTTTTTCAAGTTTTAAGGGTCTTGGAGAACATATCTGTAAGACATTTGCGAAAGAACAACTTGGATAAGAGGAACAGTGAATATCTTCTTTCAGATGTTCAATATGAGAATTATCAATTTCCACAGTGATTGCTATTTCCTCTTGACGAGTAGGAATGACATTTTGTGTATGAACAGGTTCACGTTCGAGTGTGTTATTGAAAACTTCTGAGGGCATAAAATCTGTTTTGATTGTAGGGATGAATCCCACTTATCTCAAAACCCTTGATTCCCTTTTCAACGGTAGCCACCTTCTGGAATGCCTTGCAAAGAAGTTTAGCAGTTTCATACAAAGTTATGGAGACACCGGGATGAGAGCTCATGTAAAAATCACATGCACGGGAATACTGCTTCTTCAGAAGGCCAGAAAAGCATAAACCAAGGGGCTGCATGCGATGGCTGCAATGAGGAGATAATGTAAGAAGTCTGATATGATTCTCTCTAGCTTTATTGACTCCATCCAGTTGTCTATGGATGATGTGACCATCAAAAATTAGTAGAACGGGATTCTGTTCAGGAGGCTTGGTGTACTTTATGAAATGGTCCAAATAAAGTAGGAAATGCTCACAATCCATCTATCCGGGCTCATTAGCATACCCTGCAGCACCTGGACTTGTCCCTTTGAGCAATAGGGGTGACATTCTCTTCCTGGGAAACAAAAAGAAAGGAGGTATATAATTTCCTGCAGCAGAGACTGCGCAACCAACTGTGATCTTTGATCCCCTCTCACCACTAACAATCCGCCCAATTTGTTTCTGACCTTTTTTTGCTAATATCCTGCTTTTGGACTGTACTTATGGCGGCTTCATCAAAATTATAGATATTTGGCGTAAAATTGAATTTTTCGTAACTTCTTCAAGTAGATCGAAAAATTGATCTACTGCAGTTATATTAAAACCACTGGCCCTGCTTAAGCTTGTAGCTTCAGGTTTTCGAATGGAAAGTTCTTGATGTCTCTGTAGGAATCCAGCTAACCAATCTTGTCCAGTCAATTTATTATCCTTGTTGAATGGATGTGAAATTCCTATGTTGGTTGCCACTTCAAAAGCAATTCGCCGAACGTCAAGTGGTGTTACTCCATAAAATCTATTTTGCATATCCCAAAGATGTTCCACTAACAAATTTTCATCTCGGATCGCAAAAACTGGTTTGGAACTACCCGGAGAGGGATCCATAACAGCAATATCTGCATTTGATCTTACTAACTTCAATCGTCTTGTTAGGCAAGTTTTAGGAATATTATACTCTATCGAAGCCGACCTTAAACTCATGCCGCTCTGCACAGCATTAACTGCAGCTGCAGCTTCGGTTTCTTCCCATAATGGCATCGGGCTCTTCCTTTTATAGTTCCTCATCTAAAACAATAAATGTAAGCATAAGTAACCACAGATATTCTAGTTTAATAACGGCAAATGGCATATAGGACCAAAGTCCCCCATGCCCCGTAACGCTTGGTCCTATTTACCCCGAGTGTATGCATACTTCAAAACTAATTATAACCACACTTTTTACTTTTCAAAACAACAGCTTATCCACATGAAAATACAGCTGAATGAATAATGTTTCACATGTGAAAAGAGCAGTTCATTAGCATACAGCAATTTTCTAAAATTGTACACCATAATATAACAAAATATTAGAAGACCCTACCTTAAATTCGCTTAAATCACCATAACACACACATTCGTGTTGACATAGGCATAATATTTCTGTCAAGCATAGAACTCGGAAGTGCCAACCTCTAGCAATGAAAACACGGCGGGAACCTACATTCATTTTGAATTAAATTGACTGTTCCTGTTTGCCCCTCTGGTCCTCGTTACCCCGGCTTCCCTAATTGTATTAGAAAGACAAGGGCCGTAACAAATACCTTAAAGCCTTTATATAAAAATAAACTGCGAACTGAAACTCTTGTTGCTATTTAAATTGACACCACCCACAAAAAGTGACCTTTTTAAGGGATCCAATCTGAAAAAAAACATCAGTCTGCTCTTTCTGGCAGTGAACTAAGCGACGATGAGTAAAAAGAGTCGTATTCCGTATTTTTCTACAATACGTAAAATAATCTGTTAATAAGTACACTGGGAGAACCCAAATCACCACAACACATCTTTTTAAAGACGCGGCGATCATTTCACTAACAAAGTTAGCGTCCTCAGAGGATGAAAAATTCTAACTACTTACGGCGGTACTTACGGTTTTTTTTGTGCAAACGTATGATGTGAGTGCACAGAAAACGGCTGGTTTAAATTTCTTAGTAAATATATTGATAGCTTTTCTCGTAAGTAAAAGTAGATATAGTACAGAATTAGAGTATATTAAAAACGTGCCTAAATATAACCGATATTTGGATTGCTTAGTGGAAAAATTAATTAATAGACACAGAACAAAGAAAATGTTAGCGGAATGCACGACATTCAGGAAAAATAAAATAGAGAAAAGAATCGTTTGCTTACCTTTTAAACCATGTATCACAAGGGGTCTCGAGAGCATTTTTAAGAAAGCCAATTTGCAGCTAACTTTTTCGACAAAAAATAATTGAAGAAACTCGTTAGGTAATACGAAAGATAAAGCCACTGAAATGTCGGGTATCTATGAGATAGGTTATCAAGATTGTAATCTTAAATGTGTTGGGTACACTAAGAGAAGCATTGAAACTAGATTCCGTGAACATTTGGCACAGTTGAGATACGGTGGTGTAGATAAGTCATGCATGGCAGAACATATTTGGGATAATAACCACCGCGTTGATAAAGATAATTTGAAACTTATCAAAAATGTTAGACAACCAGCGAAGCTGGATGCGTAAACCGAGCCCCGCCACTGGTTTGTAGTCCTTTGTTTGCGCTCTATCTTTGATGCAGATAATTATTCCGAAGCCTGTCAGGTAGAGTGATGAAGTAGGTTCAAAGACCTCGTCCTCACCTATATTTAATACTTTTTTTGCGCCTATCCTTGTCAACTCCGGCAGCTGTTCATGTTCTTGCGTCTGATTAGCAAAAACATTTGCCTTGAGCAGCATGCAGCACCGAAAAAACCCAGGCCGTTGAAAACTACAACGCCCCTATTGTTTTATAGGAAACACTAATACAACGTCGAAATGATATTTTTTAAATAAGCATAAAAAACTAGCTCTGTTGGCGACCCAAGTGCGTTCCATATTTCAATATTTCCAAATGAAGAGGACCATTGTATTAAAATGCGATGTGAAGAAATTCATTGCCTCCCTTGTCATTTTGCCTAGAACAAAAACATTTTTATTTCAAAGAATGTTCCTTTGTATGAAACACTCCAGCAGTTAGATTTTTCACGGTCGCTTAATAATATTCCTCCTAAAAATCTTTACCACAAAGACAGACGTGTGCTAACAAGTAGCGAATTTTCATAATGCATTGTGACCACAGTTCGTTTTTTCATTTGATATAAAAAAATATAGCAGCCATGGAAAATTCTCAAACAGTTGCTAAGATAGTTAAAAATGTAAGGTGGTTTAAAAAAAAGCGATCGTAACAAGATATGGAGAGAAAGCAGGCCTATTATGTGACAACTTTCTGAAAACAACATTTGAAAGACACATATTTGGAAAAAAGCGACATTAAATGAAAAGCTGTTGGAAAACCTTAAAACCTGTAAAAACTGCAACTAGATGAAGAGAACTGCTAAAAAAGTCACGGTTGCAACGCTAAGGCTACAATGCCTTTAGGATGTGATGATTATTAGAAACATCGTTATTTACATCTTTAGCCATATTTTGTATTATATGTATTTTAAAATTTTACGATTCATGTTTAAATATCTACAACACTTTCGATGAGTATCTGGGTCATTGCTTCATTATAAGTCTAATAGCGTAGTGAAATCTGGGCTTCCAAGACGAGTTTGTATTACAAAATGTACATTTAATTAATTTGTGCATCCCTAGATTAAGACTCACGTGGAAGTGAAGAACCACACCTGATTTCGCATGTACTCAATTTCTATATTGTCTGTTCTGGGCAAAAGTAGATTAAAATGAGTTACTATAACGTACCTATTATGTTGGTAACGTTCAGGCTTGGTATAATATTCACCATTTTAACAATTTCTATCATGAAATTTTGAATCATCTACTAGAGGGGAGAGTTTTGCAAGTAATTTGCAAACTTACATATGGATTTGTTTTTATACCAATTGGTGAATTTTCTTAGAAAAAAGTCACTAATGGGGAGATCCTAAATTTTGAATTTTGAAACAATTTCTTCAAATAACCCATATCCCGGGTCAGTTTAAATTTTTATATGTATATATATATATATATATATATATATATATATATATATATATATATATATATATATATATATATATATATATATATATATATATATATATAGGGTCGCGCATTGAAAACGAAACAGACCGATTTGCGTCCAGATAATTTTTTTTTTAAGAAACGCTGAAACACGTCAATTTTAATATTGAGGGGAACATGTTTTCACATAAAACTCAACTTTGTCACATCAACCCCTTAAGGGTGGTAATAACCTTATATTGTAAATAGGAAACATGAGTTTGAAGGCTCTTCTTTTCTGAATTCAGCACACTAATTTTTTGGAAGTTTTATCAACTCGTTTAAAAATTATTCACAGTTGAAGATGCAAAAACGCATTTCACTCATTCTGATAAGAAATGTGCTGATAGTCACTGTTTTGTTGGTTTGTAAACAAAAAATTGACTATCAGAACATTTCTTATCGGAATGAGAGAATGCGGTTTATTATTTCAGTTTATCGGTCGGTTTGATACTTGATAGTACTACCGAAAATTAATTTCACAATGGGGTATTCTGTAGAAGGAAGGTTTGAAATAATTACTCTTTTTTTCAAAAACGTGTGCCAACCGTATCGCAAATTTGTTTAATGAACGACATCCGAACAGACATGTTAACAGAAAATACATTTTGGAGTTAGTTGCAAAGTTTCGACAAAGTGGTTCAGTAGCCAACAAACAACGGGATCCTGAAGTGAATTTCCGGTTAGAAATGAGACTACTGAGATTGAAGTTTTAGGACAAATTTCTGTAGACCAAACTTTGGGCACGAGAAAATTGGCCACTGTTTCAAACATCAAAAGAAGAACTATTCAGCGAATATTGAAGCATCATAAATTTCACCCGTATAAATACATACATGTGTCAAAATAATAAGATAAAGATAGTTACATAGTACTAAAATGTTACTGTTGATTTCTTAGGGTATTGCTCAAAATAAACACAAATTATTAGGTAAATTATTTGACGCTTGTCAATCAATTTCTAAGTATTTTAGTGAATTTACTGGCCAGTTCCTGAGTGAAGCTCCAAAGAAAGAATATTGATTAGTATTTCCTTACATAAAATTTCTATATTAATTATGATAACTAAAAGATATTAAAGAGAATATATAGGTTAGATATTTTACAGACAAAATTTGCTAATTACATTTTAAAAGAAATTACTAAAAACTGTGTGTTTGAATTTACACAAAAAAATTTGACAAAATGTTAGAGATTAAACAGGGAATATTTACTCGTGCGGACAGCACCTCTCTGACATAGTGTTTAAATTCAAACTTGATCACGTGGTTTTGAAGGTTCGGGTTACTGGAACTTCAGATATTTACACTAAGTGAGTGGTGAACGTGTCGCCACCTAGTTCGGAACCAAGTACTATGTTGTCACGCCCGCTCCAAATAACACAGAGTGTTAAAAATAGAGACAGTATACAACTAACTAACAATTTAAAAAATTGTTAGCCCTGGCCCATTTCTACCCAAATATGGGGACAAAATATGTAAGACTAGATGCATTCTCGCAACAATTAGAACCACTCACTTAGTGTTTTAAGACTGGCTATACGATAACCGTGTTATTTTTGGTGCATTTTTGCTACAATTAGTATGCCGTACTGAAGAGCTCTAATTAGAGCGAAACCGATCTACGGTTCTAATTGTTGCGAGAATGCATCTAGTCTTACATTCAGATATTTAATTTCGGCCTGAAAGTTCTGCTGATTCAGGCAAAAGATTTTGTTCAAACTCACCAATCTTCCCCTGCTAATGTTACTGATACTGTGAAGATGCTCTCCAGGTGGCATCAATTATGGGTTCCTGACACAGATTTCAGATTCCCACACGAGCGAAAAATTTGGGGAAAATGACTTGGACTTCCCATCAGAGATTACTAGGCCGGTGGGTGTTACTACTCCCATATCACCCGACCATTTGACACCTATATCGATGCTTGACGGAAACTTTGCGAATCGCAGTTGAAACGTGAATTTGCTTCAGCAAAATTCACTACCAATTGACTTAAGGTACGATAATAACCAGGAATTATTTGTAATCACGACAAGAAATCTACAATTCGACACAGAGGAACACAACTTAGATCCCGTTTTTAAGCTGAATTCTTTGTTTATTTAAACTTGAAGATCATTTAAGTTACTTTAAATAATCACTGACAATAATGATTAAGTTATACAGATAACGGAAAGAATATTACTACCCCGTTTTAAGATAATTCAACAGCTACTGGAGCTGACGTGTTGACGCTAAGACGGCACAGCAGAGACTCTCCCTCGGCGACTGTTTTGACGCTGCACGAAACATCTTGAATTATGACCGTTACGAGCCGTGCGCTTGCTCTTTCTGGCCTCCGTTCTTCGAATGAGATAAAGCGAGACCTCCCTCGGTGGCGTTGCAGCCAATTTTGCTGCCTGCACGCAAACGTTTTCAAACTGTCGTTGACTTACGTCACCGATTACGTAAATTTCCAGATAAATAATAATTTGTTCTCGAACATTCTAACGTATATTTTAATGCCTATTTCGTTCCTGGAAATATTTGTTCAGAAATAATGCGAGGTAGTTTTCCATGGCAAACATATAATGAATTTTTACATATAAATTAGAAAAGCAGTAATGGTGTTTACGGTACTTGAAGATTTTGCGACCTTTGATAAAAATAATTTTGAAATAAAAACACGAATTGCCTTACAGATATTGGATTGTTGGCCATTAATTAGGTCTCTTACGGTTCCATTCTGGATAATTAAAGTATTAACGAAATACAAGCGTTACAGACTGCAATTTTCTGAACAACTGCTGGACAGGTTACATGGAAATGTTATTTCTTCTGCTGATGTTCTGTTTTCCGATGAAGCAACATTTATTTTGAATGGCGGTGTAAACAGGCAAAATTGTAGATACTGGGCTGCCGAAAACCCCCACTGAGTGCGACAAACACACACTCAGCGTCCTCAGAAGTTGTTGGTGATCACGTAGTTAGACCTGTTTTTATAGAAAATCTAAACGGTCCAAGATATTTAGAAATCCTAAGAGAACAGGTTGCCCAATGTTAGCAGAATTGTATCCAAATGTAATGGAACCTAATATTCCTCATGAAAGGATATGGTTTCAACAAGACGGTGCACTTTGCGTTTCAAATACGGGAGTATTTACACGCAGCCTTTCCACAAAGATGGATTGGACGAAGAGGTTTCGTAGAAAGGCCCGCTAGATCACAAGATCTTAGACCTCTTAATTTCTTTTTATGGGGATACCTTAAAAACAGGGTGTATGAAACGCAACCTGCTGATTTAGATTATTTGAAAATGAAAAAACAACAGAAATTAGGAGCGTAACGCCTCACGTGTTGAACAGAGTTAGAGAAGAATTCCAGAGCAGATTATTTCTTTGTCTGCAAGTGAATGAAGAACATTTTGAACATTTGTTATACAAAAGGGACGTTTTTATTAAGTTTATTTTCGAAATTTGAATATCAGGGTAAACTATTTAGTTTTAATATTCCGGTATTACATTTCCACCTTGTATTGAAAACTGTAATATTAGACCATACATATGCTGTATCTCCGCATTCAGAAAAATGTGATCGATCGAATTGTGATGAAAAAATGTAGGGTTGCTATTTAAAAAAATGATAAAGTGGTGGCGGTAAAATGGTGGGAGTTTATTTTTTTTAACCATGATTATAATATAATGTTCGACAAATTAAACTTCCAGTGTCTCGGCGTTTTCCACAAAAACTATTTTTTGCTGAATAATGAATTTTATTCCGTAAGTGTGTTTCACACTATTTATATATATATATATATATATATATATATATATATATATATATATATATATATATATATATATATATATATCCGTAAAAAAGTGTAAGTTATTTCTATGAAAATTCACTACCATAACGCACTTGACGCGTCTAGGCCTTTTCAGTTTGCTTAGTTATACAGAAAATATCTATGAGATTAGGCTTTTGCTTATATGTTTATAATAGGGACTAAATTGCTTTATACAAGACAATATTTTTATATATAGGTCAAATATACAGCGTTTTACTTGATTGAAATAAGCAAGACAGTTGAAACTTATCTTTATACAATAGATTTAAGTGTTTTAAATTGCACCAAAATACCAACTCATGCAAGAAGAAATTTTTGTGTTCAACGAAGCGTGTATACAAGTTCATGATCAGTGACGAGCGTAACAATGATTACTCGTTTTTATATTTATTAACTAAACTTTGGTGAATTTAACCTTAGACAATTAAAAGTAACGTTCAAAGTAAGTCAATACTAGAGTCGTTCATAAAAAATTAAACGACAGTGAAGCTTTTGCCTGCAGGCAAGTAGTATTTATATATATATATATATATATATATATATATATATATATATATATATATATATATATATATATATATATATATATATATATATATACAGGTGAGTTCTTTTATGTTTAGTACAAGGATCTCGTGAACTACTGCAGTTAGATAGACGGTTAAATGGGGAAAGTAGTGCAGTTTTGTGAGTGTAATTCAAAACTGGTTTTGTTTCCATAAAAAATGTCACGGATTGCTAAATATTTTGAAAAAACTGATATTTGCCGATTTCTTTAAATGCATTTAGCTGCGTTAGTATTGGGTTTACTGAAAAGGTGTAAAGGAAAAAGTTGTAGATAAATAAGTTCTTAATAAGGCAAAAATGTGCAAATTTTAAAAATATCTGTAGCTTTTGAATTATGACATAAGCCTGTGTTTTTGTAAATGGAAACCATACTTGGCTGTGACTTCATTAAATAGGTCTTTATTTCCTCTTTATATTGATATAAACACGATATGCTTATTTTAAAAAATAAAAATTTTACGGTGGTTTTCTTTTTTTTATAACATTGTTTACCACGGAAACAGTTGTTATTTCAAATAGCGAAAACCCGAATCTAAGTTTTCGCACATAGTTTGCATAACATTTCTAATTAGATATTTAACATAATAAGTAACAAAATAAAAATTTTAAATTTAAATAAAAACTATAACAAAAGTTCAGAAAAAATGTTCAAAAAGTTCTCCATTATTGAGACAGCAAATTATCCTACGCAAAACTGAATTTGTCGCTTTTTAATAGAACGTCAATCGATATTGGCAAATTTGTCTGCGACGGATTCTCTAAGATCGTTCTCTGTATCAAAAGACCCTCGGTACACCTTATATTTTAAAGTTCCCCATAAAAAGAAATTGAAAACGGACAGATCAAGCGACCGAGTGGGCCATGTAACTGGTGCATTTCTTCCGGTCCAGGAGTTGTAAAAAGTTTGGCCTAAGAAGTTTCGAACTTGTTATGGGGCGGCGCTCCATCATGCTGAAACCACTGTAGTGATGCACGAGTTGCCAAATTTACATTATCTAGCATATCTTGAAAGTCATTCTGGAGAAACTGAAGTTGTCACCGGTTAATGTACCTTTTAAAATGTACGAACCACGGCTTTTTGAACCAATGACACCACACCAGACATCAAACCCAAATTTTTTTGTGGTCTCCGTTGTTCAACATTATGCCGATTTTCTTGCAGCCAGAGATACTCATTATGTCTGTTGAACATACCGCGCTTTGTGAATCAGGTCTCGTCCGTCCAAAGTATTTTAGATGGAAGCTGTAGGTCGTCTTGACACATATTTCGAAACCAGGTGCAAAATTCAATTCGCTTAGGAGGTTTATCATTGTGCAATGTTTGCGATGTTGATATTTTATAAAGATGATATTTGTGCAGTTATAGTACCCTAACGGCAGTACGTTGGGATGTACTGGCTTCTGCTAGCCTAGAACTACTATTTATGAGTAAGTTGCCAAGGAGTTGCGAACAGGCAACATGGGTCTAAAAACTGTATTGTGATGAACTGGGTTCTCCAAATTGTACTTATCAGTGCTCGACACAGGTTCCAATCTTCGCTCATTTAACTATATATATATATATATATATATATATATATATATATATATATATATATATATATATATATATGTGTATATATATATATATGTCCTGCCTCTTTCCGTTTTCGAGTTTTTTTGAAAAAAACAAAATTTGTCGATTTCTTTTTTCTTCAATATTTAAGTAGGCGTTGATCTGACATGTCTAAGACTTGCACATTATGAGGACACTTTTTATAGAGTAATCTTTTTGTGTTATTCTCAACTTTGGATTGTCATTTGTTTTTGAGCCACATGTATCAACGTTTGTTTTTATTATGGCAGCTATATTGGATTTTTTGATCATGTGATAGCCTGTGAAAACAGCTTTCCAATGATGTACAACATGCTTGAGAAATCTTGTAATTGCACTGAAATTTTTGAGAAAAACCGTTTTGAGGATAGTAGGCTATGAAATCCAATACCATAAAACAAATGACAAAAAAAGTGTTCAAAAAGCAGTAGGCCATGGAGTCTAACAATATACTTCTATTTCTAACATAATTTTCCGTAATAATTCACGATAAAAAAATAGAGACTGTGAGCACACCAATGAATCAGCCCATTATTACAAATCATATTACAACATTATCCTATAAAATTGTTATAATTTAATTAAATAGGTAAACCTAGTAAATAACTAAATTTACTAACAGCACTCAATAAAACACAGATTAATGATTTACGGAGACGCCTTTGAAAATTGTTTGATTTTAAACGTAAGTCAATTGAAAAACAACAGAATAAAGGTTTCTATGGATATAACACTATCGCGACAATTAAGAATACTGTCATTCTTAATTATCTGAACAATTTGAGGTGTATTTAACACGTTGCTTAAAATTTTGTACTAAATAGTTTATTTCCTGTTTATTTTAAATATTATTCAACAATATATTCCGTAATGAAAAATATTTTGACATGTTGGAATGTTATGTTCGTTCTAACCGAAATACTGAGGCAGCTGTGAATTCATATCAAAACAACTACCCAGAAAGACGACAACCAAACACCAAAATATTTCGCAGGATAGTGACCAATCTATTGAACGACGGTAGCTTCCACGCAAAGAAACTACCAACGCCTAGAAATGAACAAAGAAATAATGCCGTCTTAGGGGTTTCAAACGAAAACCCTCCGCAATCTGTTCGGTTTTATGGTGAACAAATTGACGTTCCAAAAAGTACTGTACACCGTGTATTAAAACAAAGTCATTACCATCCATACAAACCTACAATCGTACAAGGCTTAAATGTTGACGATTACCCTAAGCGACTTCAATTCTGCAGATGATATCAAGGAGAATGTCTGCAAGACGAAAATTTTCATTTGAAAATAATATGGACTGATGAATCCAGATTTACAAATTGTGGTGTGTATAATCGCCACAATAGGCATTATTGGGCAAATGAAAATCCCATCTAAAGGAAGTAAGACGATTGCAAGACAGATTTGGTATTAATGTTTGGTGCGGCTTATTTGGTAAAAAACTGTTAGTTTTATTTGTAGATTAGACAGTTTTTAAAAAAATCAGGTAACTTCATTATCGGTCCGTTCTTTTTTGAAAATAATTTAACTGGGGAAAGGTATCTTAATCTATAGAGAAATGATATCTTACCAACAATTAGAAGAGTTCATGATAACTTAGACGAGATTTGGTATCAACAAGACGGTTTTCCAGCTCACAATCCTAGGATCGTCAAAGAATTTTTGTACCAAAATTTTAATGATCGTGTCATTTGTAACAATGGGCCGTTTCATTGGTGTGCTCGAAGTCCTGATATAACACCCATGAATTTTTATTTTTGGGGTACTCTGAAGAATGATGAGTATAAATTTGATCCACCACAAAATACCAATGAATCATTTGTTTCCTGGTATTCTGGTTTTCTGGTATTGGATTTCATAGCCTATTATCCTCAAAACTGTTTTTCTTAAAATTGCCAGTGCAATTACAAGATTTCTTAAGTATGTTGTACATCATGTGGAAAGCTATCACATGTGCAAAAAATCCAATGTGGCTGTCATAATAAAAACAATCGTTGATACCTGTAGCTCAAAAAGAGATGACAATCCAAAGTTGAGAATAGCACATAAGGATTACTCTGTAAAAAGTGTCCTGATAATGTGCTAGTCTTAGACATGTCAGATCAACGCCTACTTAGATATTGAAGAAAAAAGAAATCGAAAAATTTTGTTTTTTCAAAATAACTCGAAAACGAAAAGAGGCAGGGGAAAATACATGTCCTATTTGGAACGATCATGTAATTCTACAAACCATTGCTAATTTAACCGTCTTCCTCTATCTAATAATAACAGAGATAGCAATACATTCCCATCCAGTTTGGGATACACCGTGTATATATATATATATATATATATATATATATATATATATATATATATATATATATATATATATATATATATATATATATATATATATCGGACATAGAAGAATTACAATTGGCATAGAAAATCAGAGTGCAGAGATTAAACGTAGGATTAATTTGGCATGGATAACGGGAACGGTTCGTAAGGAATTTCTCCTTTCCATCGACCTCTGTAAGGTAAGTTTTTTACAGTTTGCATTTCTATCTCCCTTGCAGCATGTTTACCTTGCATAGAACCTCAAATTTGCTTTAGGTCTCTTAACTGTATTGTGGAGTTGAGCATTTGTCTGATGATTAATGCATAAAAAGGTTCCTCTAAGCATGTTTCTGAATTTTTTTCCAAAAAACGAACATGGCGCCAATCTTAAAATGTACATATAAATGTCAATAAGATGCATCTTCAATAAAATGTTTAAATTACACTATATTTGTACCTTGAATATTTGTCTCAATTAAATCTCTGTTGTCGTAAATGGCCATTCCTCTAAACTGTATCCAATTAATGCAGGAGTTCCTCAAGGTTCAGCTTTAGCCCCTACTTTATTTCTTCTCCACATCAATGACCTCCTCTCTAGCACATCCAACCCAGTTCATAGTTACGCGGACGACAGCACCCTCCACTCAAATATACAATATTCTAAGCCTGTCTCTTTATCCCAACTAGATGAGGATCGCAGACTCATGGAGGGTTCTATCTCCGTGGATCTCCAAAAAATATTAGACTGGGGAAGTAGAAATCTTGTACAATTCAACCCCACCAAATCACAGTCTTACTTTCTTTCTCATAAGAGATACACCAGCCCTAGACCCATCACAATAAACAACCAATTTATTCAAAGTAATGAGTCTTTTTCACTTGTTGGCATCTCTGTGGATCGAAATCTCAATTGGCACCAACATATCACATCAATTGCAGAAGCGGCTGCTAAGAAATTAGGTTTCCTCTTCCGGGCTCGCAAATATTTTTCACCAGCTAATCTCTATACTTTATATACTTCACAAATAAGACCAAACCTCGAATAGTGCTCCCGCATCTGGGGTGCTGCTGCCGCTTCTACACTCGCTATCCTGGACTTCATTCAGAAGAGAGCTATATGTCTCATCGGTGACCTTACCCTTACCCAAAGGCTGCCATCCCTTGCCCACCGACGTGCTGTTGGTGACCTCTCTCTCTTTTATAGATATCTGCACGGGCACTGCTCAGAGGAGCATTATTCCATAGTTCCTCCACCTGCTGCCCCCAACAGATCTACCAGGGAAACAGAGCGAATGCACCCTTTTAAATAATATTATACCCAGAGAAAAGGCATTGTGCGTTTGATTGATACCTTTTTTGATGAGGATTATCTGTTAAAAGCAATTGATTCGCCTAAGACTGTAACGGAAGTAAAACGAATGTACAAAAGAATAATAGATGAGAACGGAGAATCAAAATTAGTCAAAAGACAAGTAATTATAGTTTCGTTTCTAGGCGATCAAATACCTAGAGAAATTCGCATAAACGGGGTGAATTTTGAGGTGGAACCATACATATATCCAGTCGTGCAGTGTATGCGCTGTTTAAGGTACGGGCACGTCGCAAAAATTTGTAAAAATTCCAATTCCTTTTGTAAAAAATGCGCCTCGATACACGAAAAAGACCAAATATGCACAAATGAACAATATTGCCTATACTGTAAAAACAGTGCACATAATACGGTTTCGCGCTTATGCCCGGTTTTTATGAAACAAAAGAGAATTAAGGAAATTATGGCATTTAAAAATCTCACCTATAAGGAAGCTGAAAATATAGAAAAAAACCCTACATATGCTAAAGTTACCACACAAAATAGGTTTTCTGCTCTTGCAGATATCAAAGAGTTTCCAAGCCTACCCTCAACCTCTACTTCACCGCCACTTACTAGAAATTTAAAGCCGATAACAAATACAAAAACGCCTACAAACGTATATAGTCAAGCTTATCAAGTGAAGAAACGTAAGGCTAGTCGATCTCCATCCCCTTCTTCATCCACAAATAAAACAGACTCTCAGCAGGTAATACCAAACCCATATAGAGACGAGTTTATCGACTATAAAAAAAGGATTTTAAATGAATTAACAGTTTATGTTGATCAATTTTTGCAAAATATAATTACAAATAAAAAAGCAGATATAATGAATATTAATATTAAAGAATCATTAGAAAAATTAGTCGCGGAGGTATTTCAAATGAAAAAATTAAATTTCAATGCAGACGAAATTGTGTGTATCAATGATAGTGATGGCGAGTCACAGGCAGAATAGATTAAACATAATTCAGTGGAATGCTCGATCAATTGTTCAAAACAAAGACAATTTATTACAATATGTATTACGTAATCGAGTAGATGTTTTCATGATAAGTGAAACTTGGTTAAAACCAAAACACGATAAATTTAATTTTAAAGGGTATAGGTTGGTGCGTAAGGACAGAATCGGAAGAAACGGCGGGGGCGTAGCCATTTTAATAAACAATAATTTAGATTTTCAGGAAATACTTATAGCAAGTTCATTAAACAGTGACTTAGATATTTGTGCTATATATCTTCCTATTGTTAACCTAACCATAGTTTCAGTGTATAAACCACCAGATATTACTGTATCTACAAATGAGTGGACAGCAATTTTTCAACAGTGCCTTTCCAAAGGAAAAGGCAATATATTGTATGGCGGTGATTTCAATGCACATCATAGTCTGTGGGGATCTCCTAGAGATGATCACCATGGTACTTGTTTATACAATGCCCTGGATAATATGAATTATGTAATACTAAATACGGGTTTACCAACTAAACTTTGCAGACCGTTGGAATCGCCGTCTATGATTGATATTACTTTTGTAAATTCCCAGCTGACAAACATAGCTGCCTGGAATGTACTCAGTGATAGCATGGGCTCTGATCATTATCCAATTTTGATTGAACTGGGGCAACAGTTTATTTTAGAACATAAAATTCCTTACGCTAAGTGGAAGGATACCACGGCTGACTGGGATGCATTCCGGGTGGCTCTAGATGATAGATTGTTAGCGGTTTCTATAGGTGGGCATATAAGTAATTATGACCTTTTTATAAGTGCTATTAATTTTGCGGCGAGCCAAACAATTGAACAGACGAAGATCGTGGAGGCAAAAAATAAACAGCCAACTTGGTGGGATACAGAATGTCACAGTGCAAACCAGAAAAGAAAAAACGCGTTAGCTAGATACAAACAAACATCAAACTGGGAAAATTACCTTAGTTATAAAAACGCGGAAGCACAAGCTAAAAAGCTATATAAATCTAAAAGAAAACAGGCTTGGAAAAATTATGTAAATAGCTTAAGTGGGCAGACAAACATATCGGCGATATGGAAGCAGGTTAAAAAAATGAAATGTAATGGAACGTCGACAACTCGAAAGATACCAGAAAATGTAATCAAGGAATTTTTAGTTAAATTGGGTCCCCCAGGTGCCTCAAGTTTTCGACATACCTTTACTGCAGAAGAGGCAGCAAATTTCATGGATTTACCTTTCACAGTTAGCGAACTCAATGTTGTGTTAGAATCACTGAGACAAAATACATCACCAGGCATTGATAAAATCACATATTATATCATCAATAACTTGACAACAATGGCAAAACATATGTTGCTACAAATTTACAATGATTGGTGGATTAACGGAAATTATGCAGAGGACCTTAAAGAAACAATAATATGTTTACTTTTAAAATTTCAGAAAAATGAAAATTTGGCTACATCTTACAGGCCTATATCTCTTCTGAACTGCCTGCTAAAAGTCTTTGAGGATATGATTAAAAGACGGGTAGAATTTCATCTTGAAGCAAAACAACTTCTGCCTTATACACAGTATGGGTTCAGAAACGGCCTGGGTACAATGGATGCAATTGGCAAATTAGTGATGGATATACAGTTTGCTTTGTCAAAAAATTTGTATGTTGTATGTCTGTTTGTCGATGTCCAGGGAGCATATGACGCAGTCAACTACAATTTATTGTTTAGAGACTTGGTAGAGTGTGGTCTGTCTAAAAATGCTGCCACAAATATTGTTCAACTATACAACGAAAGAAAAGTATACGTTAGGGATAGCAACAACAAATTTCATGGCCCAATAACAGCAAGATGTGGGGTACCACAAGGCTCTAAGCTGAGTCCTCTCTTATTTAATGTATATACTAAAAACTTTCATATGCTGTGGGACAATAGTATAAAATCAATTCAATATGCTGATGACTTCTGTATTTATAGTGTGCAGCCTTCTTACTCACACTGTGTTACAAAACTGAGACATATTGCTTATAATTTGAGGCAATGGACAGAAGAGCGAGGATTTGAAATAAACGTGGAAAAAACGGTGGCAATGTTCTTCACCCGACATCGAATAACTTTACCTAGCCACATAAGAACAAGTTTTTATACAATCAAGGTTGTTAATTCTTACAAATATCTAGGAATAATTATCGACAAAAAACTGTTGTGGACTGAACACATAAAATATGTAAAGTCTAGATGCGAGAATGGGCTAAACTTACTAAGAGCAACCATTGGTTATAAGTGGGGTGCAGATGTAGCTACATCGCTGCTATTTTATAGAACTTACATTAGGTCGATTCTGGACTACGGGTGTATTGTTTATGGCTCAACTTCCAAAACTAACCTTAACGAAGTGGAAAGAGTACAACTTAAGGCCTTGAGGATATGCTTGGGAGCAATGATATCGACACCTTGTCCAGTTATATTTGCTGAAGCTAATGAACGTCCATTCCATCTTAGAATTGAACAATTAGCAAACCAGTATGTCCTGAAGTTGAGAGGTAAAGATGACAGCGAATTGCTTGTAATACATCATCTTTGGACAGAAACCTTATCTAATATATATTGGAGGATAAAAACCAATCCACCCATAACAGACGGTTATATGGCAACAAGGGAGTTCGAAAGATTGCTAACTGGTACGGCAAGAATTCCGACTGAAGAAAAATTTTGTCATCTTTACAACAAATTCAAAGTGTTAGTACCAACTTATACTGAAAACACCATACTGAATAAAGCTTTGTTGCTTCCTCTCATTGAAAAATATCCAGGATACACACACATCTATACGGATGGGTCTAAAAACTCTTCTGGTACAGGAGCAGCTGTTTACATACCACACCTAAACGTCAGGCTGCAATACAAACTCGATGATATCACATCAGTATATACCGCAGAATTTACCGCCATAGAAATGGCACTAAATTGGGTTAAGGACAGCAAATGCAACTCGCTTATATTTAGTGATTCATTATCAGTTTTGCTATTCCTAAAAAGATACAAGCCAAAAAATTTTAGAAATCGCGATGTAAGAAAATTTGTTTCCACATATAGAGACATAATAGATAATAACGATGTAATATTCATATGGGTGAAAGGACATAGTCAGATATTAGGAAACGAGATTGCTGATAAACTAGCCAGAGAAGCTATAGTATCTGGAGAAATTCTCAACAAGGTAACCTTGTTTGATGTAAAAGCTCATCTCAGGCATTCTATTGGGAGAAAATGGGCAGAAGAATGGGATGCATATATAAAAACATCCAATAACCATTATGCACTACTAAACCCAAATCTAAAAAATAATATTAATAAATATGGAACAGAACCAAGAAAATTTACAACAACGGTGATAAGAGCCAAGTTTAATCATGGCAGATATCCTGCTCACCTCAATAGAATAGGAGTGCTAAACAGCCCGTTCTGCACATGTGACGGATCCACCATTGCTGATCTCAATCATATAATTTTTTCTTGCCCACTCAACACTATGGCCCGTAATAAATTGTTAGACGCGTTGAGAATAATCAACATTACAATGCCACTTAGTATAACTCACCTATTAGGCCTCGATAAAAAGAACGTGTACATTTATTTAGTTAGTTTTTTTAGAGAAATTAATTTAAAATTGTAAATAATAGTATGTAAGTAGTTAAGTAGGAAACTAGGTATAAAAATAAACTGGTGGTTGTATTAAACAATAACATTAAATAGATAAGAATTTTGCAGAAATTATACATGTAATTAGATCTAGAGTCCTATTGTCTGTCCCAGTGTAACCTCAATCAGTTCCGTGGCCCAGTTAGTTTGTGTATGAGCCATGGCGGGTCCCTTGGCGAGCAAGTGTCCTTGTGTATCCCGAAGGAAAAAAAAAAAAAAAAAAAAAAAAAATAAATAAAAATATAACAATATATAATTATATATATATAAAATAAAAAATAAAAAAAAAAATAAAAAAAAAAAGAATAAATAAAAAAAAATAAAAAAAAAATAAAAAAATAAATAAAAAAATAAAAAAATAAAAAAAAATAATAATAATAATAATAAAAAAAAAAAAAAAATCTAAAGGAGTTTATATGTGTGTATATGTGCATGTGCGTATGTATTTGTGTTTGTATATTGATGTTATTAAGTACGTAAAACATACACTAATTATATAAGACAAAGTATAAGCACCGTATCTAACTCATATGTTTAAACATATCAAATAAATTTTCTACTTGCCACTTGCCTATCCCGTATCATATATAAAACTTCAAATCCACACCGTGTAATTTATAAAAGTCTGTGGCTAGTGGAGGATCATTCCGTTGCCATCCTAGCATTTGAACACACACACACCCTTTTACTGTCCAGGTCACCAGACATAGAACATATTGTTATGCCCGCTCTTTTGTCCCGAGGACTTCCAAGTTGTGGAACTCCTTGCCAGCACATATTTTCCTTCTCCCCCGAACCTCCAAACCTTCAAGTCCAGAATTAACAAGCTGCCTCTTTCCTTCTTGTCGACACCCACGGTACGATAGTATTTAGGCTGTAAGCCCTCGTGGTGTGTTGTTGAAGTTTAAAAAAAAATCTTTAGACTAAAAATATAGTAGAGTTGAGTTGAGTTGAGTTTGAGTGAGTGAGTGTAAACACTCAAACACTCGGGACGGCACGAACTTGTAGCTCATTCACCACATATTTTTGAATTGCAGTTAAAGGTTATTTCTATTTATTATGCCTGTTAGTAATATTAATAATTTATACCTTACATAATTACACATTTATATATTTATACACTATATATACATCCATACATCTTGTTTTTTTTTTAGTATATAGTTTTATAGTATATAGTAGAAAGAACAACAAGTAAACAAGGCAATAAAGGAATGTTTAAAGAAATTTGGCTTTTATAAAGAAAATTTAACGCTTTTGCCAACCAATGATTTTACAAGTTTTTGTCACACCATTTGCTCAAAATCACTCGTTGCCTAGAATAGGCATCCAAGAATACGTTTCTAAAAAGTCTTTTGAATTCCAAATAAAAACGTAAAATTTTAATTGAAAATTGAACAATAGTGTTGTATCTGCCGATAAACCAATAATTTGCAATATTAATATTACGAAAACGTTTATTCGATGTAGCTTATTAGCTTTGTTGTGAAATCACAGACGTAAGACAATTATTTATAGTGTACCTAATTGTAATACATAACAGACGGTTTTGTTGTTGCAACAACATACTCTATTTATAAGAATATAATTCAGCGAGTCTTCTGTTCAATCCGGCATTAAAACACGATTAAACTTGCGGATCGTGAGTGAAGGTTTTATGTGCAATTTAATGCCCGAAGCTAATAAATACAGAGGCCATCTGGAATATCTTAGCAAAGTACAAATGTTGGAATTATATATGTCGGTAGTCGTTTTTAGAACAATTCTGACGTAGCAAATGCTTTTTGTTTTTTAGTGAATTTTCTTTAAAAAAAATTCACTAATGAGGAGATCCCGACTTTTGAATTTTGAAAAAATTTCTTCAAATGAGCGCTATTTAGGACCCCCGGAACCCAAATGCGAGGTCGGATGTTTATATATTTATGAGTCACACCGCTAACTAAAAATAATAGACCGATTTTGATAAAATTTGCTGAGTACCTTCCTTTCGCAAGTGGCTTGGATAAGTTCGTTAGCCAGGAAAATCGGACTAGTTTTTCTCGGAAAATTTTTATATCTCCGGAAGTAACAAAGTTAGGGCAACTATATTGGGTGCGAGGGTTTATATCATAAAAAGAAAACCATGCACCAAAATTTGAATCTCTACCATAAAATAAAACAAAGTTATAAGCTTTTAAGTCTCTATTCTTAAAACGTCAAAAAAGTCGCGATTCTAAACGTCAAAATTGAGATGTTCTAGATAGAGAACTTACATGAACGGCTATGGAGCGTAAATGTCGTAAAAGAAGTTAAAAAGCCTTAAATTTTAGCAACAATCTTCGTTGTTCTTTATTTTAATAAATTATTTGCAGAAAATTAATTTAAAATAGACCCCTTATGTGATGCTTTGGTAGCAGTTTCAGCTATTTATTTAATTTTTAGGTATCAGATTACGCTTTTTATGTAGCGTTTTTTTTTTCAATTGTGCAATAATGTGGAAGTTTTTAATGGAGAAACGGTGTTGGTAAGTAGTTTCTCCTTTCTATGGACTTCTGCAAGGTGAGTTTTTTACAGTTTGCATTTGTAGCTCCGTTGTAGCATGTTTACCTTGCACAGAACCTCAAATTGACTTTAGGTCTCTTAACTGTATTGTGGAGTTGAGATCACAGCATTTGTCCGGTGGTTAATGCATAAAAGGGTTCCTCTAAGCATGTTACTGAAATTTTTTTCAAAAAATGAACAATACGCTAATCTGCTAATTTACCTATAAATGTTATTAATATTAAAAAAAAAGGAAACAACGCTCGTGCCTGTAATAAAATTCTCTTCGTCATTTTAACTTTAAATGAAATTTCCTTCTCCCGTTTAGCATCCGTTCAACACATTGGGCACAGAAAATATAGGAATTAACTTAAAATTATCATTTAAAGTTGAAAGAAAATACAATTTGTTCTAGGTATGCAACGAAAAAATTCACACAAAATAGAATAATTTCTAGATTCTAAAACCTACTGTGACGCTATAATAAAACAACGTTTAATGAAACGAAAACCATTTCAGGTTAAGGGATGGGAAAATGTTTTTACAGTAAAATAAGCTTTCGTACACCAAGAAACAAGATTCTTATAAGGCGTAATACAATAGTGCATAATGATAGTCCACAGCAACAGTACATGTCCTATTCAACTGACAAATTATTTTGATTAATGTCAGATCTACTTTCAAAGTGACATGTAAATATGTTTTCTGACATTTGTAACACAAATGTAGACATGCTCTTCTTCTTACAATCATATTTATTTTTGGCCATCACAATTTTAATCATAGAGTTGGATATAATTTTAGTGACTTTTGAATTTTGAAAAGATTTCTTTAAATGCGCGCGACGTAGGCCCCATAGAACCCATATCCGGGTTAGTTTCAGTTTCTATCTGTTTTCATATATACAGGGTGACACATTTCTTGGGTAAAGCTCAAAATATCCATTATTATACAAGATATGATAAGAAAATTTATATGTTAATTATGCGATGTCTGGAGCTGCATCTTATAAAATTATTTTTACAATCACAGGTAGCCCATAAGTCGCTGCTGATGCAATTTTTTTTCGTAATCGAACACGCCTTATAGTATTACAATTTTTGCATTTTCCATCGAAAGATAATGCATGTTTGTAAGAAAATAAATTCGGGACTCAGCAACTGCGTTATGGTAGCGATTTTTCATAAAATGTTTCTTTCGATAGCTTAATTTACTATTAACCTAATGTTCGTTGACCAGGAAACCAGTTTTTTGGGCACATTTTAGGTTTATTTTCAGAAGATTTTTGTATATTGTCAAACAATAGACTTATTTTGATGAAATATGGTACATTGTTTCTCCTATATAGGTTATACTGGTAACCAAATTTGATGTAAGCTTTCTAAAAAAAAATTATATTTCCTATTAAAAACATTTTAATGAAAATTCACTACTATAACGCCCTTGCTGCGTCCAGAGATTTTTTATGATATGGGTAGGTAGTTCATAAAAGGCAAAGCCTGTGTGTCTCTAAGACATAATAATTGATTGTTGTGTCAAAAGATGGGGGTGCACTCGCTTCTTCAATAGTTATATTATTTACACATGGTTTTAAAAGGTTTTTTTTAAGAGTGCTTGAATTAGATGTAGTTTTGTATTGGTAAGAATGAAGAAGGATAAAAGAGACTAATAAGGGGAAGGAGACTAAGATTGTTGTTATCTGGTGTAATTGTGTTTTGTTGTGTATATTTTATATGGGATGTCTTCATTGACCAGCTATTTTTGCTTCTATTGAGACACGGGTGTAGAAATTTGTATAGGAAAGAGAAAAAGAAGAGACAAAAATGTGATGTGTAGTATCTTAGTAGGCCATATTATTAGGCACAAATTCCAGAAACAGTTTTAATAATATGTAGTTTAATTTGATTTTTTTCACTTAAATTGCTTTACAATTATTTTATGTTTAGTGCACTAGGCGAGTAGTAAATCACTGGGGTATTTTAGTGTACAAGGTAAGAAATTCCAGGTGCATTTCGAGATATTTCGAAATTCGGGGAATTTCAAGATATTTCGGGGAATTTCGAGGTACTTCGGCGAATTTTTAGATATTTTGGGAGAACTACAAGGCATTTCGGGGAATTTCTAGGTGTTTCAGGGCATTTTAAACGTATATTGCATAATATTTCATAAAAACTTCCACAATTTGGAAATGTACTGAAAGTCGCCGGGCAAAATACATTTTAAATTTTTCTTTGTGTGTCCTAAAAGAAAATAATAACTTTTAAATAATACAGTTTTTTTAAGCGTTCAGATTATTTGAAAAGGTATTTTTGACAAAAAATATTTTTTGATTAGTGTATGTTTATTTCGAGGTTTATTTGTTATCAAAGAATATTTTGCGTCTTGTTTTTGCCAAGAGGAAGAGCAGCGGAGGCCTTTGCAGTCAGCAATTATTTAGCCAATATGATTCAGCAACTTACTTACTTTCCTCGAATCCCAACACACAGTTCAAATCCCTTGGATCTCCTTCTTACTACAAATCCTGACTGCTATAAGACATCAGTCACCGCCCCCCTGGGTCGCTCAGACCACGGCATGGTCACTGCTTCCTGCGCAATGCAACTCGAGGTCACACAGTCATCACACCCACGTATCGTTTAGCACTACAACTCCGCGAACTGGGACGAAATGCGAGATTACTTTTCCTCATTTCCATAGGCGTCTGTCTGCTTCTCTCATCCTGGCGCCTTTGATATCTCACAAAACGTCACCGAAATTATCCAAGCTGGCATGGAATTATTTATTCCATGTACACAGAAAACCTCTGCAGCCCCTCTGGTTCTCTAAATCCTGTGACAAGGCCAGACTTGAAAAGGTCAAAGCTCAGGTTATCTGATGAAATAACTATTATCGTACCACAAGGATCTTTATTAGGACCGATTTTGTTCATAATATATATCAATGACTTAAATGTAGTGAGTGAGACAGTCTTCACCCACCTTTATGCGGATGATAATTTGTCAAATCGTCTGAGGAAGACGAACTAGAAAAAATAAAATGAGATACACTGGAGAAACCTGAAAATTAGTTCAGTGATTACAAATTGAAGACAAATGAAAAGAAGACACACTATTTAAACTTTAAGAAAACTAGCAAGCGGCAACATCTTAAATTTTTGGGCATTAATATTGATAGCCGCCTTACTTGGAACATTCACGTCGAATGTATAATGGGAAAACTGGCAACGGGGATATAGGTACACAGTTAAAGTGGTGAAGCAGTTTAGTATGAAGGCGGCTGCAAAAGCAGCATACTTTGCACACTGTCATAGTGTACTTGCATATGGGACACTTCTGTGGGGTAATTCATCTGCTGCAACTGAGGCTTTTATTATGCAGAAGAGGGCTGGTGGGCTTGAAGCGTACCGACATTTGTAGGGGCGCTTTTGTGCTTGAACGAATTTTGACACTTCCGGCACTGTATGTGTTTCAGTGTGTGAAGTATGTGCATAGTAACCTGGACAGATTTCCAACGAACAATCAAAAGCACCATTTCGACACCCGAAGTAAAGATAGTCTAAGAACACCACTTCATAGACTGTCTCAGACACAGCAGAGAGAGGACTATTGGGGTCCTAAACTGTATAATAGAATCCCGGTGGAACTAAAGAACAAACCAATGCAGCAATTTCATAAGGCACTGATAGAGATCGTACTGAAAACACCAGTTTACACATTGGAAGAGTTCATGATTCAGAGTGAATGAGGGTACCATGTTTTTGCTTCTGTTTTGATATACCAGTCCTCGATAATTTTCTTATCATTTGGATGATTACTTTGACAATTTGAGGAGTGTATTTCGCGGATATATATATTGAAAATTTTTATTTGTGGTGCCACGTTGCCCCAAAAAGATAAAACCTTTAAAACCGTGATAGTTTTTTTTTTACTTTTAGCATATGTTTATTTTATGTGATATTTAATGTTTTGGACTATAATGATATGTCTTATCTAGACATATTTTATCAGGGTTTGTTTTATAGTGTTTATATTATCTTTAGTTTCGCGATGTTACATTTTATATTTGAATGTAAAAACTTTAGTTTAGTTTGACGACCCATGTAAATCTTGATGGGAAATACACTATTACCTATTACCTATTACCTATTAGCTATTAGCTATTAGCTATTACCTATTACCTATTACCTATTACCTATTACCTATTACCTATTACCTATTACCTATTACATATTACCTATTACCTATTACCTATTACCTATTACCTATTACCTATTACCTATTACCTATTACCTATTACCTATTACCTATTACCTATTACCTATTACCTATTACCTATTACCTATTACCTATTACCTATTACCTATTACCTATTACATATTACCTATTACCTATTACCCAATATTGAGTTGGAGCGAGTTTGTTTGTCAGTTCAATCACATACGTTTTTATCGAATGATAGCTCCTTTATACAGACTGATGCTTGAAAGTCGAGAACAATTTGCATTGTTAAAATTTGTAAAAATGTTCAGCAAAATCGCTAATATAACGCAATTATTGCATCAAGAACTTTTGTATAATAGTCGGTATCAAACAAAATATATTTATTAATCCTATATCTTATCAGAAAGAGCATATCTTAAATTCTACTACTTGCCACATCGTTATCTGAGTCAGTTTGTTGAAATGTCAGACTAATGAGCGTGTTTATCCGATAAATTGACATTCAACAAAGCAAATCTAAGGCAACGGTAGATACAAAAGCCTGTGTGTTGATTATGTTGCCATTTAAGCCATTCATCAATAATACATTGAATTTCGTAACTATATAGATCTCGATTCGGTACGGTACACAAGTCTGCAACAATCGCAATAGTACCAGACAATTGCCAGTATATGAAAGAGAATTGTACAAGGATCACTCAAATAGTTAAAGAATTATAACCAACAGAAAAATAAAAAACTCGGTACGCAGCAAGTGCGTTATGGTAGTGAATTTTTATTAAATGCTTCAAATTTAAATAACTCAATTTTCTATAAACTTAGAGAGTTTAATTTTAATACGTAGTAAGGTCTTTCCTAAGGCAAGATATCCACAAAATTTCATTAAAATAACTTTGTAATTTTCGGAGAAAATTTTTTTTTTTCGAAAGAACATTCAAAATTTGAATAACTCAATTTTCTCTAAACTTAGAAAGTTGAATTTTCGTACGTAGTAATATCTCTCCTGAGGCAACATATATAGTAAATTTCATTAAAACAGCTTTGTTACTTTCGGAGAAAAAAATTTTTCGAAAGAAAACTCAAAATTTTTCCGGGAAACCCCGTCCGATTTTTCTGAATAACGAACTCATCCAAGCCATTAATAAAATAAAGGCACTTGCCAAGTTTGATCGAAATCGGTTAATTATTTTTTGAGTTATGAGACGGATACCTATATATATATATATATATATATATATATATATATATATATATATATATATATATATATATATATATATATATATATATATATATAAATTAAACCTATTTACAAATGAACTTTAATAAGATATTATGCTGTGACAATACCTCTCTCAAGCAGTGGCGATTGCTCCTAGTTAGCTAGGATATAAAATATAATCAAAATGTGCACAGTTATATATGTTTTATTTCTTTCTTCCTTAGTCTTAATACACTATATATTTTATGACAATCCATTTAATTTACTTTTTGATTTCATAAATAGTCGGTTAATAGTGACTTGCAATAAAGTAGATACCACGTTTCTAACATATTCAACGAATATGAGTAGATCAAAGCAACTGGGAATGAATTCGGTCACTCCCCGACACACGTGTTTATACAATAGTAAGGAAAATACTTGATTTTAACACTGCAGTGAGCAATAAAAATTTGATTAACTCAGTTTTCCATAATCTTAGAAAGTTTAATTTTGGTAGGTGGTAAGGTATTTCCTAAGACAAGATATCCACCAAATTTCATTAAAATAACTTTGTAATTTTTGGAGAAAAAAAATTGTTTCAAAAGAAAATTTAAAATTGGAATAACTCAATTTTTTATAAACTGGGAAAGTTGAATTTTGGTACTTAGTAAGTACTCTCCCAAGGCAACATATATAGTAAATTTCATTAAAGCAGCTTTGTTATTTTCGGAGAAAAAAATTTTTTTTTAAAGAAAACTCAATTTTCCCGTCCGATTTTCCTGCCTAACGAACTCATCCAAGCCATTAATAAAAGAAAGGCACTTGCCGAGTTTCATTAAAATCGGTAAATTATTTTTTGAGTTATCAGACGGATACAATATATATATATATATATATATATATATATATATATATATATATATATATATATATATATATATATATATATATGTATATGTATATGTATATGTATATATATATATATATATATATATATATATATATATATATATATATATATATATATATATATATATATATATGTATATATATAAACATATAAAAATTGAAACTGACCCCGGATATGGGTTCTAGGGGTCCTAAATCGCGCTCATTTGAAAAAATTATTGCAAAGTCTCACCATCGATACCTCTCTATTAGTGATTTTTTTTAATAAAAATTCACTAAAAAAGAGAAGTTAAGAGAAATCAATGGTTCACAGCGGGGATTGTTAAGGCTTGTAATAGAAAACGTGACTTATATGGACAACTTCAGCGACACCCAGACGATAGTCAACTCCGAAAACAATTTAACAGTTATGGAGATACGCGGAATGGCATAATAAGAGCAAGGAAAATGGACTTTTACAGTGAAATACCACAGAATAGCAGGAAAAGTGCAAGAGATGTCTGGAAGCTTGTCAATTCTGTAGCCCAGAAGGAAGAGAAAAAAGAGTTACGAGAGAGTGGTAATGTGGTCATAGAATATAGAAAAACAATTGCCTGCAAAAATAAAAAATATTTTGGCGAGGTGGGTAAGAGATTGGCAGAGAAAACCAAGATAAAAGTAGAAAACTATCACAAGAGAAAACACCGGGGCATCTAAAACCGTATTTTTTGAAGAGACAACAAACGATGAAGTTAAAGGGATTATTAAAACACTAAGGCTGGGAACTGCTCCTGTGTTGGACGGCATAGGAGGTTCCGCTTTGAGGGCTATTTCTTACGTTATTTCAGCTCCGCTATTGTACTTGATAAAAGGTTGCCAAAACAATTTGATAAGTGTGAAAAGAATATTACGATACAATTTCAGGATGAACTCACATGGTTCGGTAGCTATTTGTTACCAGTTGATTTTCCTTGAAGTAGTTTCCTTCAAAATTCGTGTTTCCAATTCAAGACCAAAATCTCAGAGTAAATTACCAGAAGCCAAATTATCGTAGGCTCAAGCTCAGAACTTCACAATCCAAGGACTATGACTTAACAAAAACAATTCCTATAATTATCATGAGATCTGAAACGGCGGACCTTAAATTCATAACGACCTTATCGTTCTTGTTTGTCCAGCCGAATCACTGGCCGACTGAGTGGTTCGTCGTCGGCTCTGCTGTTTTCTCGCATCCAGAAGCCTCACTTCTGTTCGCTAACGTGTTTTTTGTCTCCCTCCGAAAAGCAAAACGCTTTTGTATTGAACAGCGTTCGACTCCCTGGCATTGACCGTCCTGCTTCTGCTGTAACTTTTGGCTACAAAACATTCTTAATGAACACGTTATCAACAAACTTTATTTGTCGGCACTTAAATGACGATTCTCTGTCATAAATCATTCCTTTTTAAATGTGCATTTGTCTCAGCCACTAGGATCTTCAAAAACCGACAAGGGAGAGCCGCGTAAGCCTTTGCAGTCAGAAATTCTTTAGCCAATATGGTTCAGCAACCTACTTACATTCCTCGCATACCAACACACAGCTCAAATCCCTTGGATCTCCTTCTTACTACAAAACCTGAATGCTATAAGACACCAGTCACCGCCCCCCTTTGTCGCCCAGACCACGGCATGGTCACTGCTTCCTGCGCAATGCAACCCCAGGCCACAGAGTCATCACACGTATCGTTTGGCACTATAACTCTGCGAACTGAGACAAATGCGGGATTACTTTTCCTGATTTCCATGGGCGTCTGTCTGCTTCTCTCATCCTGACCCCTCTGATATCTCACAAAACGTCACCGAAATCATCCAAGCTGGCATGGAGTTATTTATTCCACGTACACAGAAAACCCCTTTACAACTCAAAAGCCCTGGTTCTCTAAATCCTGTGACAAGGCCAGACTTGAAAAGGTCAGAGCTCACAAAACGCTTCTACACAATCCCAGTCAAGAAAACCATTAGGCATTTAGCGACGCAAGAAACCGCTATGTCCGCATCCTTACTGAGGCAAAAAACTCGTTTAATAACCACATCAACCACAATGTCCTCTCCAGCTCCAACGGCAGCAAACCCTTCTGGACTCTTGCTAAATTTATTGGCAATTTCTGCAAGAGCACGTTCCCACCTCTTGTTTCAGGGGATGAAAATGTTTCTACCGCCCTGTGCAAGGCTCAACTTTATGCCTCGTTGTTAGCCGGAATTTCTACTCTCAACCCAGTTTCAAACGTTCAACCAACAACAGTCCCCAATGTCACGCTTAAAATGACGGATATCATTTTCAAAACTAAAAAGGTACGAAAGATGCTCTCTTCTCTTGATACCAGGAGACCCTCTGGCCTTGACGAGATCCCAGCAATTGTTCTCAAAAAATGCGCACCAGAACTTGCTCCTGTCCTGACTCGCCTGTTTTAGATATCTTACAATAGAGGCATATTCCCTAGTAACTGGAAAACTGCTCATTTCAGTGGTGTCTAAAGTGACAGCACCCTCCACTCAAATATACAATATTCTAAGCCTATCTTTTAAGCCCAATTAAATGAGGATCGCAGACTCATAGAGGGCTCTGTCTCTGTTGATGGCAAAAAAATATTAGACTGGGGATGTAGAAATCTTGTACAATTCAACACCACCAAATCTCGGTCTTGCTTCCCATCACAATGAACAACCAGGTTATTCAAAGTAATGAGTCCTTTTCACTTGTTGGCATTTCTGTGGATCGAAACCTCAATTAGCACCAACATGTCACATCAATTGCAGAAGCGGCTGCTAAGAAATTAGGTTTCCTCTTCCGGGCTCGCAAATACTTTTCACCAGCTAATCTCTATACCTTATATACTTCACAAATAAGACTAAACCTCGAATACTGCTCCCATATCTGGGGTGCCGTTGCCGCTTCTACACTCGCTATCCTAGACTCCATTCAGAAGAGAGCTATACGTCTCATAGGTAACCCTACCCTTACCCAAAGGCTGCCATCCCTTTCCCACCGACGTGGCGTTGGTGACATCTCTCTCTTTTATAGACACGGGCACTGCTCAGAGGAGCTTTCTTCCATAGTTCCTCCGCCTGCTGCCCCCAAAAGATCTACCAGGGGAACAGAGCGAATGCACCCTTTTACTGTCCAGGTCACCAGACATAGAACATCTTGTTGTATCTTTTGTCCCGCGGACTTCCAAGTTGTGGAATTCCTTGCCGGGACATGTTTTTCCTTCTCCTCCGAACCCCCAAACCTTTAAGTCCAGAATTAACAAGTTTCCTCTTTCCTTCTTGTCGACGCCCACGGTACGATAGTATTTAGGCTGTGAGCCCTCGTGGTGTGTTGTTGAAATAAAAAAATAAAAGAAAAAGTTAGCTTACACGCTAGCTACGTCCTTGATTTACAGAAAAGAAAACGAATAGTGAAGCCAAAGGGAGAGTCTCCAAGTCTGTATATAAAAGTTATTCCTACTGAATTTAAGGCCAGGTGCATTCCGACTATAATTGGAAACGCATACCGGTTTCGCTCTCATTAGTGCTCATCAGTGCGCTATACCAAATTACAGACAGAATATATATATATATATATATATATATATATATATATATATATATATATATATATATATATATATATATATATATATATATATATATATATATATTTGGATACAGGAGGGGCAAATGCTCATGCAGACCCCATTTACGGCCCCGTAGGTGCCATGGGATATCAAGGTACTGTGAGACTGTACTAACTAAAACCCCCTCCCTGGGAGTACCGGACCTTAGTCCATACCTCCGTCGGAAAGATTTACACACAATGACTTTTTGGGTATGAATGTTTCCATTCTGTTTTTGCCGCGGGGGCGTTAGCGGGTAAGTATAAGCTTTGGACGCTTATGCTTATGTGGAAGTTGCTCATCGTAGTCTGTGGCACTACGGAGAAGAGCATTTGGGTGAGAAGCGGCTTTTGCGAACTGAGTTGTGGATAGTTGAGTTATAAACTCAAGTATCAAAGGCATTTACAGATCAGAGTGAATCTGACTGTTTCGGACAAAACCATGGCGCTCCGGTAACCATTCTCAGAATTTTGTTCTGAATGATTTGAAGGGTCTTGATGTGTGTTGCGGCCGCGGTGGCCCATGCAAGTGATGCATAGGTCAAGACTGGCCGGATAATGACTTTTTACATGAGCAACTTATTGTTCATGGACAGTTTGGAATTTCTATTTAGAAATGGGAACAGCTTCGAGATGAACATCGAGGCTTTTTTCGGGCGTGATCGACATGGAGGCGCCATGTTAAGTGTTTGTCGAGGAAAACCCCGAGGTATTTGGCGGAATCTTGCCAGGATATTAGACGGTTGTTTAATGATACGTGTTCGTGAGGTGTGTGTCTCCTCTTGGAAAATAGGACAGCTGAACCTTTATCGGGGTTTATGGCTAGAAGGGATTTCCTATACCGTGCTTGCAGCTCGACTACGGCGGTCTGAAGTCGTTCGGTTATTATCTTCGGCTGAGTGGAGACAGAATATATCCAACAGCAAGTTCGCTTAAAGGCAGACAGCCTTGTAGAACATAGTACGACAAGTGTCGCCATCGGTGGCGTAGCCAAGTAATACGTTCTCACGACAGCTCTAATAAACAACGTCTTATATAAACAGAGACTGTGTACAACTAACGATTTAAAAAATCGCTAGCCCTAGTACTTTCTTCCATAGTTAGTGAACATGCATCTATATGTTCTACGAGGCTGGCTACTTTTAGCAGAACTTGCTGTTGGGTATATTCTGGCTGTAATTTGGTATAGCGCACTGATGGGCTCCAATGAGAGCGAAACCGGTATGCGTTTCCAATATATAGTCGGAATGCACCTGGCCTTATATATATATATATATATATATATATATATATATATATATATATATATATATATATATATATATATATATATATATGCGTGGTCCCTAATTATGGAAGAACGTACCAGGGCTAGTGATTTTTTAAATCGTTAGTTAGTTGTATACAGTCTCTGTTTATATAGCACTTAGTGTTTATTAGAGCTGCCGTGACAACGTATTACCTGGCTACGCCACCGATGGCGACTGTAACAGTATAAATTGGATAGCTAAACAACTAAGCTAGTTTGGACGTATTTGTGGTTCCTCCTCTGCTCTGAACAGAGAATTATTGGCGACAACCGTGGTTATTTCTTCTGGATATCCCTCGTATAAGGAATAAAATTGAGATCTTTTGTTAACTCATTTCTATTTGTACTACCCCTGGTATATCGTGTCGGCTGCCACGCTTGCGTTGCAGTTGTCGGTGGTTCGAGAATGGTCCGCATGTTGAGAAGGATAGATGGCTGGGGACGTATGGGATGCGAGTGAGAGCAAAGGAGTGGCGTGGCCTGTTTTTCAAGTAGGAAATGTGAATGCTCCGGAAGTTTCGAGGGAGAGATTTCGTTGGCAATTGTTGGAGTTAACACGTGGTTCGTTCTGAGGAGCAAGTTGAATATTAATTATCCCCCTTAGTGGATTTAATTGCCCTCAGAACATAATCTGCAGTCTTTTTGGTGATGTCGTAATGTACGGAATTAGAGCTGAAGACTGTAGAGATACCCGTTTGAGGGGATTTAAGGACCACATTGATCGTGTCCCGTTGTTGGAGTTTCGTTTCCCTCTTTGGAGGTAAGAAATCATCATATCTCGTAACTATAATACCTTTAGCATTCCGTTACTTATTGTTTTTAGGGTCCTTGTACCGGCTGGACAACGAAATCCTTGTGCCGGATACTTCCTTGTGCCGGATACTTTTTGTACCGGATAGGGAGATTCTGGTGTTGGGCGATTCTAGTAGCGGATAGAGCGATCCTAGTAGCGGATAGAGAAATTCTAGTAGTGGATGGAAAGTCCTTGTGTTAGGCAGAAATTATTGTATCGGCCAGTTTTTGTATTGGGCAGTACCTTTGGCAAATTCACGTGTCATAGGAGAATTTTTAGTAGAATAAGTCTCGCATGGAATGGCGAATTTTCATGTACCGAACGAAGTATGGCTATTGAATTAAATGGGGTTTATGTGCTAGTCAAGAGCAATGATAATTCCCGTCAGCTGTGAAATCTGGAATTTATGAATTAGGATCTCAGTGAGGAGGTCTTCGCTTTCCGTTGTCGCATTGCCGTTCCGTTGTTGCATTATTCCCGTGGTTGCAGTCCCGTACCCCTAAAGGCCTTAGTTTGGTATGGAAATTGTTGATAATTTGATGGCCTAGAAGTCCAGGAATGTCAAGTAAGAATTTTCCGTTTTGTGATAAAGAATAGAGTGTTAAGAGAGACGATCTTGATAAGCTAAATTTTAAATATTCATCTCTGTTAAATTTGCTAAAATCAAACTGAGTTTATTTTATTTAAACTTCAATAAATGTGGTACAGATTTTTACGAAACCTTTGTTAATATAATTGCTTCACTTTTGATAGTACCATCAGTTATCATATATTGTTAGCATTAGTCAAGCTTATGGATTATTCTTTGGGACTTACCTTAATTAACGTGTAATTAATTAATATTTGGGGAAATAAGTTGTGAGCTTTGCGTGCACGAAAAGTGGAAATTTCTCCATAGAACAAATATAGTTTGGAGCACATTCATATATACTCATTAAAGATCTTGATTATTTTGTAGTAAGCCATTTTAGTTATATTATAGAGACTTTTTTATTTTAGATCAGAATCTTAGAACAGCTTTTAATGAATTCTTTTATGCCAAAGAAGCTTAATAAAAGCCCTTATTTTATCATATTTTAGGTGTGTTTTGGTTTTGTGTTTGTGTTTTGTTTTCAGGGCTGTTGATAGGTTAGATCCTTACCGTTACCTTTACTTGTGGGTCTATGAGACCATACCGTTCTGAACTTTAGTTTGTGTTATCATAATTATAACTCCCTTGTAGCTTCCTGTGCTCGATTGTGGTTGGCTATAGTTGCCAGTGTGATCCAAGAATTCTTGGTTGTGTTGGATCTGGGCAAGGAAGCATATTAGTGAACATCTTATTAGAATATCCGGGAGTGGAGGTTAAACAATCAAGTGGCGCCTCTAATTAACATCTTATTCTAACCCACGCCCATCTCCACTGTATAAAAGCTGGCGGCCCTCTAACTTCCCGGTAACTTAGCTTATGCCAATGACAAATTAGATTTGTGAATAGATTAGGAATTATTTGAGCATTTGTCATCTGGTATAAAAGGAAGTGCGGCGGCGTTATACGACATTGTCGTACAACTCACTATATTCTACTGAATTTAGCTAGGAATCGGAACAAAACAATTGTAAAATAGAATTCTGTGGTTGATAAATGTAAACTTAAGAATTTCTGGATGCAGCAAGTGCGTTATGGTAGCGAATTTCCATTAAATGCTTCAAATTTGAATAATGCAATTTATTATTAACCTATAAAGTTAGATTCCGGTATGTAGTAAGCGCTTTACCAGTGCAATAGATCTACCAAATTTCATCACAAAAGCTTTGCTCTTTTTTGAGATACAAATTTTTTTTAGGAAAAATCCATATTTTTCCTAAAAAAAAACTGGTCCGATCGGGCTGTTCAAGCTCTCAATAAAAGAAAGATATTTCCTGTGTTTCAAAGAAATCGGTTAATTACTTTGTGAGTTATCGATTGGATACACACACAAAAACAAACACAGCCACACAAATATATATATATATATATATATATATATATATATATATATATATATATATATATATATATATATATATATATATATATATATATAGCGTGACGCATTGAAAACGAAACAGACCGATTTGCGTCCAGATATATTTTTTTTAAAAACGCTGAAAGACGTCAATTTTAATATTGAGGGAGAAATGTTTTGACATAAAACTCCATTTTGTCACATCAACCCCTTAAGGGTGGTGATAACAACTCTTATCTTTTAAATATAGAACATGGGTTGAGTGTTACATCATTTGTAAGCTCTTTCTTTTCTGAATTCAGCACACTAATTTTTTTGGATTTTTTATCAATTCGTTTAAAAATTATTCACAGTTGAAAATTAAAAAAAACGCATGTCACTCATTCCGATAAGAGATGTGCTGATAGTCAATGTTTTGTTGGTTTGTAAACAAAAAATTGACTATCAGAACATTTATTATCGAAATGAGAGAAATGCGGTTTCTTATTTCAGTTTATCGGTCGGTTTGATACTTGATAGTACTACCGAAAATTAATCTCACAGTGGTGTATTTTGTAGAAGAAAGAGTTGAAATAATTACTTTTTTTTCAAAAACGATGACTTTGACAACCGTCCCGCAAATTTGTTTAATGAACGATATCCGAACAGACATGTTAACGGAAAATACATTTTGGAGTTAGTTGCAAAGTTCCGACAAAGTGGTTCAGAAGCCAACAAAAAACGGGATCCTGAACGTGAAGTTCGGGTTAGAAATGAGACTACTGAGATTGAAGTTTTAGGACAAATTGCTGTAGACCCAACTTTGAGCACGAGAAAATTGGCCACTGTTTCAAACATCAAAAGAAGAACTATTCAGCGAATATTGAAGCATTATAAATTTCACCCGTATAAAATTCATCTTGTACAACAACTGAATGAAGATGATTTTGATCGGCGGCTGGGGTTTTGTGAAGTTATGGCTGGACGAATAGCTGATAACGGGAACTTTCTGTTCAATATCTGTTTTTCAGACGAGTGTACGTTCTTATTAAACTCTACAGTCAATCGTCATAATTGTCGTTATTGGGCAGATAACGATCCAAGAAATTTTCACGAAGTCCACACTCAAACTCCACAGAAATTGAATCTCTGGACTGACATTTTTGGAGACCATTTAATCGAACCAATTTTTCTTGATGGAAATTGGAGTGGCAAAACGTATTTGGAGTTGCCAGAAGATATCGTTTACCCTCTACTAATTGACATTGTTGAAAATGGTGATCGCTATCAAGAAAATCAATTAGTGTTTCAACAAGATGGAGCTTCTCTGCATTTTTCACATTGTGTTAGGGAGTTTTTGAACAGAGAGTTTCCAGAGCAATGGATTGGGCGTGGAGGTGCTATTGAGTGCACCCCTAGATCACCGGATTTAACTCCTTTAGACTTCTTTCTATGGGGCCATTTAAAGAGTAGAATTTACGTATCAGAACCGGAGTCTCTGGAAGAATTACGACGACGCATTGTTGAAGAATGCCGTCTAATAACTTCACAAATGCTCCAGAATGTCAGAGCTGGTTTTGAACAAAATTTGTACTTTTGTATGGAAGCTGGTGGTCAACAATTTGAACACTTACTTAACTGAATAAACATTTTTGAACGTTTGGTTTTGTTTTTTAGTTTTTTTTAACGGAAAATTGACTAACAAATGCATTTCTTTCAACCCCAACTGTGAATAATTTTTAAACGAGTGGATAAAACTACCAAAAAATTTGTGTGCTGAATTGAGAATAGAAAGAGATTTCATATGATGTAACACTCGACCCATGTTCCCTATTTAAAATATAAGGGTTGTTATCACCACCCTTAAGGGGTTGATGTGACAAAGTTGAGTTTTATTTCAAAATATGTCCCCCTCAATTTTAAAATTGACGTGTTTCAGCGTTTCTTAAAAAGAAATCTCTGGACGCAAATCGGTCTGTTTTGTTTTGAATGCGCCACCCTGTATATATATATATATATATACATACATATATATATATATATATATATATATATATATATATATATATATATATATATATATAAATTCAAACAAACCTCGGTTTCGGGTTTTAGCGCCCAAATTCGCGCTCATTTGAATTTTTTTTTTAAAGTCTCACCATCGATACCTGTCTATTAGCGAATGTTTTAAAAATAAAAAGTCGCTAAAAACACCCCGTTATGCAAGACACACAGACATACACACAATCAATGAATATGAACGAACTTTTCTGACTTAGTACGAAACTACTAACGCAATATAAAAGATACGTTACATGTTTACTACAATGTCAGATCATCATTGTTATGTCAAAAAGTAATGTCTGGAACAACTGAAATATCTCATTAGTTTCCGTTTCCAAATTTCCCAAGCGACTAGACGATGGTACCTATATCGGATGTAACAATTCATTGTTACGTGAACAAATAAGAAATCTAATAGGAAGTGCTCGCAGACGAGTCGGATAAATATTGCGCCTCGAGTTAGTACATTGTGATATTACGCAAGTTCCTAATCTTCTTCATCTATAAGAAATGTGAATTTGTTTCCATGAGAAACGCTATAATTATCTTTAAGATTAATGTATTCGCATTTAATGTATTAAGTAAGGCTCCATGGTTTATAAGATGCTGTCTCAAAATAGATAGATAGATAGGTTTATTGATTCCTCTATAATAAATGTATAGTACCACGAAGGCATAGACTCAGTCAAAGAAATAATTGATTCAAAAAGAAAACATGTAAATAAACACAATATACAATTATACATACGAGGGAAGCGCCAAAATTTCCAGACCTAATCAATATAGATACCGCCAAAATGGTTCAGCAACCTACTTACTTTCCTCGCATCCCAACACACAGCTCAAATCTCTTGGATCTCGTTCTTACTACACTGAATGATATAATAAGACATCAATCACCGCCCCCCTTGGTCGCTCAGACTGCTTCCTGCGCAATGCAACCCGAGGTCACACAGTCATCACACCCACGCATCGTTTGGCACTACAACTCTGCGAACTGGGACGAAATGGGGGATTACTTTTCGTCATCCTGACCCCTCTGATATCTCACAAAACGTCACCAAAATTATCCAAGCTGGCAGAGAATTATTTATTCCACCTACACAGAAAACCTGTTCAGCCACTCAAAAGCCCTGGTTCTCTAAATCCTATGACAAGGTCAGACTTGAAAAGGTCAAAGCTCACAAAGCGCCTCTACACAATCTCAGTCAAGAAAACCGTCAAGCAATTAACGACGCAAAAACCACTGTGTACGCATTTTTCTGAGGCAAAAAACTTGTTTAATAACCACAAAACAAAGTCCTCTCAAGCTCCAACGGCAGCAGACCCTTCTGGACTCTTACCAGATCTATTGGGAATAATTTATGCAAGAGCACTTTCCCACCTCTTGTTGCAGGGGATGAAATTGTTTCTACCGCCCTGGGCAAGGCTCAGCTTTTTGCCTCGTTGTTCGCCGGCAATTCTACTCTCAACCCACCTCCAAATGTTCAACCACCAACAGTCCCCAATGTCGCGCATAAAATGACGGAAATCATTTTCAAAACTAAAAAGGTACAAAAGATGCTCTTTTCTCTTAATACCAGGAAAAAAATTGTTTTTATTCAGACTTGTTTGCTGATTGTCAAATTTCATGTATAATTCCATATTGAAATTTCTATGAATTTAAGTAACATTAATAAAATACGTGTCTTTACTTTACCATATAGCTTTTAGGTTACATAACCTATCAAAAGCGCTTTATTAGAACCACACTGACTTCCATACGATCAAACTGTCAGTTGATCTGATAGATCCAGTAACATTCTAGATTGAAATATCACCGTCGCCTTCCTGTTTTTATCTATACATACTGACACTATAAACTATTAGATATTAAAACAATAAATCTCAAGCGTTTGGGTGTGTTTGTCTAATGTGGTTACATATTAAATCTATATGTGAAGGTTGATGTCCCAAGTGTGAAACCAGTCATTACCGAAGAATTATTTGGGCTCATAGATATCACAAATGAAGGACGACAACACTTCTACATTATATCATTTCCTCTTGTTTGCATCTTAAGAACTAATTTAATTATATGGCTTATTTAATTGGACTAACATTAGAAGTAGAGTTCTTGACTTTTACATCAATGAGATTGATGACCACCGAAAGGCAATTCTTGACGTCAATTATGGCTATTAGACTGATTTAATCTTTTTAAATGGTATAAGAATAGACCACAGTGAACTCGACTTATTTTTAATTGAGCAATATGAAAGACAATCCTGATTATGACTTGTGTGTTTGGTCACCAATAAATCAGCCCCGATTTAGCGCCGTGTTGCGATCAGGGACGATTTTGATACATCGGGATTTCGACACATTATTAAAAAGTATAGCTTTTGTGTGTGTTTTGTTTCTTTAACGTCGGCCAATTTCCGCGACTATGGCCAATCACCGACGCCAGGGAGCAGTTTCACCCCTCTATCCTGAAAATTTTGCCGCACCCCTGCCTTTCTGTAAGAAAGGGAAGGATCTTTAACATGCCTAACATCGCAAGGACACGGGACCGACGGCTTTACGCCCCCTCCGAAGGGCGGAACGGGCAGACATTCAACTTGCTCAAATACAATGCCAGAACCTCGGTTGATGTTAATCTTACAGTTTGTACTGAAAAAGTTAAAGGAGAACCATGGGATCGAACCCAGTACCCTTCGGTTCAGAGGCACACGCTCTTGCCCCTGAATCACGGAGGCTCTGAGTACAGCTTAAAGACCATAAAGATCTTTGTAGGAAAATAGAATTATTCATCCTCACGCTCACCATCGTTAGGTTTTAGTGAAATTTCTTTTTAAAAAAATCACTTATGAGGAAATCCCGACTTTTGAATTTAGAAAAATTTCCTTAAATGAGCGCAAACTAGGAGCCCTAGAACCCATTTCCGGGCTCAGTTTCAATTTATATATATATATATATATATATATATATATATATATATATATATATATATATATATATATATATATATATATATACTCGTGGTTCGTATTTTCGTGAAGAGTTGTGTTATAATTTATTAGGTTTAGGTTCGTGGAAACTTCTTCATTTTTGGACAAAAATTAAAACAACATTTGTGTTTTTGATTTGACGACGTTTCGCCGCTTCATGCGCGGCTTCTTCAGGTTTTTTTAATTCTTAATTTTATTTTATATTGATCTATGAACATTTCACCTTTACGGTTGAGAGCTGTAAACATTGAAAAGGTATTTTTAGAGAGTAGCTTCCCTGTAGATCATTGGAATATATGTTTTTATAAATTTATTACATTTATATCTTACCTGTGTGTTACACCATCATTCAATTGTAATTGCCGCAGAATATACCTTAGTTGCTATAGGTTAAAAATTACAATAAACTATAGCAACTAAGGTATATTTTCCGGCAATTACAATTGAATGATGGTGTAACATACAGGTAAGATATAAATCTAAATAATTTATAAAAACTTATATTGCAATGATCTAAAGGGAAGCTACTCTCTAAAAATATCTTTTCAATGTTTACAGCTCTCAACCGTGAAAGTGAAATGTTCATAGATTAATATAAAATAAAATAAAGAATTAAAAAAACCTGAAGAAGCCGCGCATGCGGCGGCGAAACGTCGTCAAGTCAAAAACACAAATGTTGTTTTAATTTTTGTCCAAAAATGAAGAAGTTTTCACGAACCTAAACCTAATAAATTATATATATATATATATATATATATATATATATATATATATATATATATATATATATATATATATATATATATATATATATATATATATAAATAAATAAATAAATAAAATAAAGAACAAGAATAGACCCAGGAAATCATGGATAACAGAGGGTATAATTAAGTCGATAAACACAAAAAATCTATTATACCGAACAATGATGCAGAGCCCTGGTGATGAGGATAAGAGACTGCAGTTTGCGCGATATAGAAATAGGCTAAATGAAATAATCAAGTGCGCAAAAGCAAACTTTGTCAAAAAACAAATATGCCTCCACCCCAATTCACCTAAAAAACTTTGGGAGGCGGTAAATCGGCTAACTAAGGAAGAGAGAAAGGATCCTGCAGGAAGCATTCAACTAGGGGGTGAAAACTCATTAAATAACTCCAACCCGGGGGAAATAGCCAACGCATTCAATAAATATTTTTCATCCGTTGGGAGAGCACTGGCACAAAAAATACCGTCTTCGGGGGCCAGTCTTAGGGTAGATATGAAGCCATACAGCATTTTTCTAACACCTACATGTGAGTCCGAAGTTATTGATCGCATAATGGGTATGAAGGTAAAAAAAGCTCCTGGGTTGGATTCGATCACTGTGGAGAACTTGAGGGAACTCGTATATGTTGTTGCAGTCCCGCTGACTATCCTAATCAACAGATGCATAGAACTTGGTATCTTCCCAGACATTCTAAAGAAGACAGTAATAAAACCATTGTTTAAAGGAGGAAACAGGGACGAAATGCCAAATTATAGGCCGATATCCTTATTATCGAATGTGGCCAAGGTTTTCGAAAAAATTATTTATCAGAAAATAACAAGCTATTTAAAGAAGCATAACATTTTATCAAAATCGCAGTTTGGCTTCAGAGAGGGTCTGTCAACACAGAATGCGTTAAATACCCTAACTACAGGAATTTATTCTGCCCTTGATAAGCAAAGACAAAGTATTTGCATCTTTCTAGACGTCGAAAAGGCCTTCGACGCTGTTGATCACAGGATTCTTCTCAGAAAATTGGAGGGTAACGGTTTTAGGGGTGTTCCGCTGCTTTTGATTGGGGATTATTTGCGGTCTAGAAGGCAGTGCACAAGGATTGACGGCAGATGCAGCGATTTTGAGGTGGTTGAATTTGGCGTTCCTCAGGGTACAGTCCTGGGTCCGTTGTTATTTAGTTTGTATATCAATGATATATTTGATGTGCAGACAGCTGGTAAAGTCATTGGTTTTGCAGATGATACTGCAATTCTATATGAAGATTGTTCTTGGCAACGGCTAAAGACCATAATTGAAGAATATTTTGTGAATATTAAGGGGTGGTTTGATGCCAGTGGGTTAACTATTAACACAAAGAAGACGAAGTATGTTGCATTTGCCTCCTATAGGTCACACCTGCCGTCATTTAATACACTGCAAATGGTTTGTAACAACCAATGTATCCAAATTGAGGCGGCACCAAAAGTTAGGTATTTGGGAATCATCATAGATCAACATCTGCGTTGGGATGAGCATGTTGGTGTGGTTGTTAAAAAGTTGAGGAACATTTTGTATAAGTTTAAATACCTAAAAACCTTTCTGACAACGCGGTGTCTTAGAATGGTCTATTCGGCATTGGTTGAACCCCTTCTTACATACGGGATTGTTGTTTGGGGTGCTGCGTTGAGTTGTCACCTGAAAAGGTTGGATATAATTCAACGTTGGTTCCTGAAACTAATTTATAATAAGTGCTACACTTACCCGTCTGAATCGTTGTACGCTGAAGCAGGAGCTAATGATATTAGGCAACTTTTTTCATTGGCTGTGTTGACGTACGTAAGAAAGTATGATCGCGTCTCTAGAATAGAGCATTCGTACATAACTAGGCTAAACGCAGCAGCGGCCGCTCAAACGAACAGAGCAATTAAGACTGTGGGCCAGCGTAGTTATACACCGAGAATTTATAATACTCTTCCAGTCAGTATCAGAACTGCACCAACGTTATGTTCTTATGTGAGGATGGTGAAAGCATGGGTTTCGAAATCTAGACACATCATTCATGGTTTAGTACACAGATAGGTGTTGAACAGGTCGTATGATATCTTTTGCGATGTTGTACCGCACAGTAATCATTTTTAAATATGCACACTTTTTACTTTTTATTATTATATACATTTGTGAGAGTGTACATTGTACATGTCAAAATGTGTGAGAGAATGTGTTTGTGTGATTGTGCTGGTGGGTGTTTTGGTTTTTGCGCCTGTGGGTATGTGTGTGAGTGTTCTTGTGTTCATTACTTGGTTTAGATTTATCCACGCACAAGTCTCTGACTTTTGTGGATCTTTCCAAGATTTATTATGTTCAGTAGATCTATGTATGTTATTGTTATTGAACTGTATTTTTAAAAATAAATCTATATTATATATATATATATATATATATATATATATATATATATATATATATATATATATATATATATATATATATATATATATATATATCACACCGATAACTCAAAAAATAATGGGCCGATTTTGATCAAATTGATCAGTGCCTTTCTTTTGCAAGTCGCTTGGATAAGTTCGTTAACCGGGAAAATCGGCCCAAGTTTTCCCAGAAAATGTTGTGCTTTTTTTTCGAAAAAAAAATTATATCTCCGGAAATAACAAAGTAAGGGCAACCAAATTCGGTACGCGTGTTTGTATTATAAAGACTAAACCACGTACCAAAATTTAGGTAAGCTTAAACACAAAAACGTTATGGGCAGTTAAAGAAAACAAATTTGGAGTTTTCTTCAAAACGCCAATGTCGCGATTTGAAACGTAAAAAATTGGCAGTATTTAGGCATAGAACCTGAAACAAATACGGATCATAAAAAGTTGCAAGCAGAGTGTTTTGCAAATCCTTAACTTTCCACTTCAATCGTCATTGTCCTGCATTTTACTAAAATATTTGCAGAAAATTCATTTCAAATAGACCCTTTCTCTGATGCTTTGGCTGTAGGTTTAGTTCAGTTGATGCTTTGGTTCTAGATTTGGTTAAGTTTTTGGTTTAACGGTTTATAATGTTTAGCTAATTTTCGTAGAAAAAATTCGGTAATTAGGAGACTCTACTTTTTAATTTTAAAAAGATGTCTTCAAATGAGCGCAAACTAGGCACCGTGGAATCCATACCCCGGTTTACTTACAGTTTTTATCTGTTTACATATATACTGGGTGACGCATCTCTACGGTAAAACTCAATGTAATTGTTATTATACAAGATACAAGAAAAAATTGTATACGTTAATTATAGGGTGTCTTAAGCTGCATCTTGTAAAAATATTTTGACAATCACAAGGTGGTCCATAAGTCGTTGGTGATCCCTACAATTGTTTTTTTTTCGAACACCCCTATATTATTGTATTTTTTTATCGAAATATGCTGCATGTTTGTAAGAAAAAAATCTAGACGCAGTAAGTGCGTTTTGGTAGCGAATTTTCATTAAATCCTTCAAAATTCAATAACTCAATTTGCTATTAACCTATGGTTTGTTGGCTAGAAAACCAGTTCTCTCGGAAACATTTAAAGTTTATTTTCGAAAAATTTTTGTATATCTTCAAACAATAAGTAATTTTGATAAAATATGGTACATTGTTTCTACTATATAGGTTATATCGGTAACCAGGTTGATGCCTGCTTGCATTAGAAAGATATAATATTTGCTATTAAAAACATTTTTATGAAAATGCACTTCTATAAAGCACTTGCTGCGTCCAGACTTTTTTAAATGTGTTGTGGTGATTTGATGTTTTCCAAGTGTACTTATCAGTGTTCATCGCAGGTTTCAATCTTCACTTAATGAAAATGAAGATTTGTAAAGTAGTTTATGCGCGAGCGTCAGGAGCATTTGGACACCTGGCATACTCGTAGACCTTGCCTTACACATCAAAATGTCTATTTTCTTTAAAAGGAGTCTGGTATTCGTAATAGTGTAACAGTGTGCCATTGTTACGATAATTTTTTTAACGAAGGAAGCAAGGTCAAGCAAATTAGACCGGAAGAGTAATGTGATACGACGTGATATATTTATAAGAGCGTAGAATATTCCGTTAATATCTACAACAATAAGTGAGACTCCAAGTTTGTAATTAATACGCTACACACGGAAATGTCATGTAGGTGTATATATATATATATATATATATATATATATATATATATATATATATATATATATATATATATATATATATATATATATATATATATATATATATTGTAAGGGTGGACTTTTTTTTCCTTCTAAAGATATATAATAATATTGAACGCAACCCTTCGATGACACAAGGTTACAACCCTCTTAGTAAACAATATAAGTAACCTATTATAATAATAACAATCGACTAACGGTCACATAATATAATTACATAGCTCAACAATCAATCACCAGTCGATATATTACTTAGCAGTTGTGTTATCTACTTAAGAGTAATCATGCAAAAGGCAAAAGGTTTATTACTTGTCAGAATGATGGCGAAGCCTTAATGTACGGGCGTAATGAGTCGGGCGAGCGGGTGCCAAATGTGTCCAGTAACAACATCACTAACCTGTAATTAAAAATATACCTGAACACACCGTTGCCTATCTAAAGCACTACCTAACATATATACGAGGAGCATTCAATTATCAGTTTATCAATCATTTACCAATTACACGCTCCACCGAGCGACCCATAATAAATAACTATTATACTCAAAGCTCCACTGAGCAACCTAACATTAAGAGCAGTTTCGACATAACGCTCCACTGAGCAACCCCAACATTAATAGCAGTTCCCACTCAAGGTTCCACTGAGCCACATAATACTCTCTCAATAGCGCACATCAGTGCCTCAGAGCTGCTTCTCAACAATGTCTCTAAATGCTCAACCATTAGGTTCTCAAACAATAATTACTCAGGCAATAATTACTCAAGTAGTTACTCACACGATAGTTACTCAAATAATAATTACTCAAACAATAATAATTACATAAATAATAATAATAACTTAACCAATAGTTTAGCTTGTGTGTTTGTTTGGGTGCTGTACCCGACACCAGGTCAGTGCCGGCTTCCAGGTGTGCAATGAGGCACAGTTCAATGCCTCACCTAGAGTGCTCGCAACTGTCAGAGTTGGATACTGAGAAGTGCAATGGGCACACGATGCACACTCCAGGGTGTGCCCTTCTCCAAGTAGCCCAACTCCTACACTGGGACTGACACGTGCAATGAGACCAACGGGTGAACTGACCACAGTGTCTCGGTCAAGCTACCAGATCGACCAAAATGCAACAACGGTACCACCGTGAATACTGAGAAGTGCAATGGACGCATCGGAGCACCCTCTACGATGTGTCCTCTCCAATTCTATCCAGCTATCGACGGGAGTAGGTGCAATGGATACCTAGAGCGAGCTCAGCTGTAACCCTACCGAAATCCATCGATGCAAACAAAACAACCGTGTTGCGGTTACGTAACCTGGGCCTAAACCCTACGCCTCTACCAGTATGACGCCCTACTGGGTGAGCAAACAGCGAAGGTGTCCCACACACCTTCCAAACTAGCATCAATTTACTTCCCAACAGACTCTACTTTATTTACTCTAAACAAACTGACATACTTCAACTCTTACTTAATTTATGAATATTGACTCAACCTCGTATAAGTAACAACCTTCATGTAAACGTGGCTAATACCTAAATTATTTCATAAAGCCCCTTTATTTGAATATGATAATTACTTCTGAATTTATAACTTGCCCTCGTATAAATAATAAACGTAATATAACTTAGCTATTTCTCAAATTATTTCCTAAAGCTCCTTTATTTGAATATGGTAATTACTTCTCAATTTATAACTACCCTCGTATAAATAATAAACGTAATATAACTTAGCTATTTCTCAAATTATTTCCCAAAGCTCCTTTATTTGAATATGGTAATTACTTCTCAATTTATAACTACCCTCGTATAAATAATAAACGTAATATAACTTAGCTATTTCTCAAATTATTTCCCAAAGCTCCTTTATTTGAATATGGTAATTACTTCTCAATTTATAACTACCCTCGTATAAATAATAAACGTAATCTAACAGCTATTTCTCAAATTATTTCCTAAGGCTCCTTTATTTGAATATGATAATTACTTCTCAATTTATAACCTATACTCGTATAAATAATAAACTGACTTTAAACTCTAGCTACAATTTATTTCATATAAACTAGTTATTAAAATGATTTGCTAAAACCAGCCTGAATCATATACCTATTGAAATTGCTCCTCAATGTATAACTCAAACAAATAAGAACAGGTAAAATAAGCAAACAACGAGACATGTCCAATGAGCATTCACTCACCTGAATAAATGTATATATAACGTGCACTGTAAATTTACAGAAAACAATAAACACCACACAAAATTTTCTACTGCAACCAACACGTTAAACGATACAATGGCTAATGGCTTCTTTAGATGAACCATATACCCGATAAGCAATCTCCCCTAACGTTGACTCGAGATGAGATATCTCGCACTTAAACCTCCCCTTACGTCCAGCTAAGATTTTAAACAAGCGACGATGGGCCAGATGCCTACACTTTTAATTTAATGGTGCTATATATGTAAAAGTTAACGTGAAACTTGTTCACATAATACGAGTCTATATAAAACCTACAGAGAATTTTCATAATAAAATAGCGTTGTGAGCAGGGTGAAAAAAAGCACTACTTACAATATATATATATATATATATATATATATATATATATATATATATATATATATATATATATATATATATATATATATATATATAGATATATATATATATATATATATATATATATATATATATATATATATATATATATATATATATATATATGCATACATTTACTTCTTTGCTGTCAGAATGTTAATACATAATACAGGGGCGTGCGGTGACATTTTAAATAAGGGAAGCAATTTTCAGAAACTTACCTATTTGTAGTGTAACTTAATTCTTCTGTCGTTTTTGGCAAATTCGTTAATAATGTCATAAAACTGTGGATTCTGGGACATTTCCTCGACGAAGTTATTTTCAATTGACAAAATTGAAATTTGGGAACGTCTTTCCTGTCCTGTTTAATTCCTAACAAAACTCTTGATACGTTTCAATGTAGAACAATTTCGTTCTACAGACACACTAGTAGCTGGAATTGTTAATACTAATTCACATAATTTGAACGCTTCAGAATATGCATTTTCCAATTTTGATTCTTTTAAGAAAGTTAAAGGTTCACTCGCGTTAGTTTTTGTGTCAATAACATCGGTTTCATAAATGACTGTAAGTTCTGATCGTAATAAGGCTTTGTCAAAATAATGTCCATAGTGGTGGAATAATGATTTGAATGAATCTTCTGGAAAAGGTATCCCTTTAAATCCTCCAAAATGACACAATTCAAGAAATTTCAGGTCACTGAGATGATCAAATCTGCAGTTAATTTGCTGCTGAATTTGATCTATGATTTTGTAGAAAATGCGGCGATAGGAAGTTTGAAGGTCTCCCACATTATCAGTGCGCAGACGCTTTCTTCGTGGCTCCACTTCTCCCAATTCAATTGTTTTTTGCAGAACTTATCAAATTCATTCCTTTTTTGAATTATAATGGATTTAAATTCACTAATTTTCTTCAGGCAAAAACCAATGTCATTTGTTTTACATTGCAATATGTTAAATACATTATCTGAAAACGGAAATATTTCCGACAATATATTAAGTAAAAAATTAAAATTAAAGTCTCTTTTCAAACCATCCAAAAATCCTCTAGAACTATTTATTGTTTCTGCATCCCAATTTCTGCTGTTTTCTATTATGTTTTCAAAAAGTTCAATTAACGATTCACGGTGTTCAAATATAGTTCACACAAGTCTGCCGTTGTAGTTCCATCGGGTTGCAGCTACTTTGGGTAAACGTTTTTTAACAATTGAGTCTAATGCTTGTGTGTGCTTCATAGATTTGGAAAAAAGCAGCCATTCCACTTAGGGAAGCAAAAAACACCTTACATTCTTTAATATGATTTATGGGATAAAATTAAATTTAATTTATGAGCACAACAGTGTACAAATAGAGCACTGGAAAACGTTTCCCGCACTTTAGCTTGAAGACCTCCTAAATGTCCGGCTATAACAGCAGCCCCATCATAGCTTTGGGCAATTAATCTATTATCAGTCTCCTCAATATATTTCATAATATTAAGCACAATTTTATATAGAGCGTTTGCGGTACGATCTTCTGTCACATTTTTAAAGCCTAAAAAGCTTTCTAGCTCTCATCCATTTTTACATATCGTATTACTACAGATAGTTGACTTAAATTAGTTACGTCGGTTGTTTCATTTAGAACAATAGCAATGAAACGAGTCTGTTTAATTTCAGATTTAATTCTGTTCAAAATAATAGTGGCAGCAGCTGCAATTAAGTCATTCTGAATGCGATTTGATGTCCCGCGAAAAACGTTAGACCGTTCCAAGTAATTTTTTAAACAAATGTCGTATTTGGCTATTAAAGAAACTAGGTCTTGAAAGTTTCCTCTATTTGCAGATGTAGTTGTTTCGTCATGGCCCCTGAACCCCAATTCATGCTGACCAAGAAAACACACAACATCAATAAGTCTTTTTAATATGTTTCTGTTTTTATCAACCAGTTCATTGTGTTGGCGATGACTAATTTCTATCTGCTTGTCAATGGCGTGTTCAATTCATATTTGTTTCAAAAACACCTAATTTTAAAATGGTCTGTAAATGCCCTTTAGACATAACATGTCTTTTTACTACTATGTAGATTATTCAAGTTGGAAAACCCACTTTTATTCCACACCCCATTTTCAGTCACAAATAGACTACCAGGCCAACAAAACAGTTTATTCCTGTTAACTATTCATATTGTTTATAAGTTTTTTCCGCGTTGAAATATCTAATACATGTTTTAATTCTTGTATTTAAGTTTTTTAGAGTAGGTTTCGGCCTACCTTTATTAATAATAGCAAGTTATTCAGCAAACGATAAAGCTGAAAATCCTTTGGTTATCAAAAAACACACGACACAATCACAGTTATTATTACCACTTGTTCGTAAAGTTTGTAAATTCCCACCCCCACCGACGCCGCTGTTAAAAGCTGATGTAGTTGCAGCCTTATTAATAATCATAAAATGTCAATGTATTTAACTTAGTCAACTGATTATTTCTACGAAATAATCAGCGACATTCACGTTGTACGTGCATCGGGTCTTCCAACACGTTCTACATGTTGAAATACACGTACATTGCGTCGAGCACCGAGCAAGGGTTTCTCATTATGTGGCCTGCTGGCTACGTGTATTTAACTGAAGTCATTGCATCCACTCTCGTAGTATCAGGTCCATGCGGTCGGTTTACTGGGACGACGTCCTTGCCAAGAGCGCAGAGCGCATATACAAGTACAGTATGATGCATAATAAATAATTATGTGTGAGCTTGCGAATTAAAAATTGTAATGGATAAATTAGTTTTAGAATTTGAAATTTAATATTTAAAATACAAAATGGATTTTAAATAATGCGGTTTAATACAAATTATTTTTAAGTAGGTATGTGGTCGTTATTTTAAGGGAAGCAATGCTTCCCTTGCTTCCATGGACCGCACGCCACTAACATAATAATAATAAAATAAATGCTAACAATAGCAACAGTTGGATAATAGGTATATATTTCAGTTTCCTATATTTAGTATTTAGTTACTTGATCTTGCACGGCAAACTAGTTTCGAATAGGAGGTTTGTCAGGCCTAGAACACAAGCCGAGCTCGGGGCTATCTTGTATTTAAGATAATTTAACACTCGCTGCCAGGTGTATCATTTATAATACACCCATGCCTTAACCGCACCGGCCGGATGTATCATAGATGATACACCAAGTAATAATTGCCTAGCGCCTAGCGTACTCCTGTATTGAAACTGATACACGGCTATATCAATATCAATTTATTTATTTATTTATTTATTTACGGGCCCGGAGCCCATTTTAGATCAGTACAAAAAGAAAAAAAAATCTCGGGACGCAGCAAGTGCGTTATGGTAGTGAATTTTTATTAAATGCTTCAAATTTGAATAACTCAATTTTCTATAAACTTAGAAAGTTTAATTTTGGTATGTAGTAAGTTAATCTTAGGGCAAAATATCCACCAAATTTCATTAAAATAACTTTGTAAAAAAAAATTCGAAAGAAAATTTAAAATTGGAGTAACTCAATTTTCTATAAACTTAGAAAGTTGAATTTTGGCAGGTAGTAAGGCCTCTTCCAAGGCAACATATATAGTAAATTTCATTAAAGCAGCTTTGTTAATTTCGAAGAAAAAATTTTTTTTTGAAAGAAAACTCAAAATTTTCTCGGAAAACCTTGTCCGATTTTCCTAGATAACGAACTCATCCAAGCCATTAATAAAAGAAAGGCACTTGCCGAGTTTCATCGAAATCGGTTATTTATTTTTTGAGGTATCAGACGGATACATATATATATATATATATATATATATATATATATATATATATATATATATATATATATATATATATATATATATATATATATATATATATATATATATATATATATATATATATAAACATATAAAAAATTTAACTGACCCCGGATATGGGTTCTAGGGGTTCTAGTTCGCGCTCATTTGAAAAAAATTTTGCAAAGTCTCACCATCGATACCTCTCTAATAGTGAATTTTTTTAAGTAAAAATTCACTAAAAGAATATAAAATAAACAAGTTAACTTACAAAGTGACAGCTGTTTTAAGAAAACTGATTTTCTTGTGAGAATGTCAAGTTCATCAGACAGATTGTTGGCCAACACTGAGCATCTAATTAAATAAGAGTTACGACTGTAGTTGGTACGATGAAAAGCGACAAGAAATGAACTCTTTGAACGAGTCACTCTTGGTGGAACAAAGAAGTTGACATAAAAGCAGTTAATAAAAGCATACAAAATGGTCACAAGTCAGACACTTAACTTACAAAGTGGCAGCTGTTTTAAGAAAATTGATTTTCTTGTGAAAATGTCAAGATCATCAGACAATTTGTTGGCCAACACTGAGCATCTAATTAAATAAGAGTTATGACTGTAGTTGGTACGATGAAAAGCGACAAGAAATGAACTCTTTGAACGAGTTACTCTTGGTGGAACAAAGAAGTTGATCATAGAAAGTAAGTCAGGACAAAATACCCGAAGTTAATTATATTATAAAAAAGTTTTAAATCTCTTTGTTTACGTCGAACATCAAGAGGCATGATATTAAAATACGTTAGTAAATCATCGAAACTATTATAATGATAAGTACACTTGGAGAACCCAAATCACCACAACACATTTTAAAAAAGACCTGACGATAGTTTCACTAACCAAGTTAGCGTCATCAGAGGATAAAAAATTCAGAATTTCAGAATTTTTCATCCTCTGATGACGCTAACTTGGTTAGTGAAACGATCGTCAGGTCTTTTTTTAAATGTGTTGTGGTGATTTGGGTTCTCGAAGTGTACTTGTCAGTGCTTATCACAGGTTCCAATCTTCTCTTAGTACTATAATAATGGTGCCTTTTGAAAGCAAGATACTTTAAAAACTTGCACTATACCTGTTCAAGACTGACTGAATGACATGTAGGGAGACCATACAGAAGAGGCATATTCAATATGAGGAAGTACAAGAGAAAAATAAATAATTTTAACAGATCTGATGTTGGTAAAATCAGAGGTACATCTTTTAATAAAGCCAAGCAACTTCAGAGACTTAGAAATCACATTAGAAACATGAGGGATAAGTGAAAAAGATGAATCAAATGCAACACCCAAATCTCTAACTAATTCAACAGACTTCAATGGTACACCCTTGATGTAATAGGTATGTTCAAGTCTGTTCCTTCCTCTATAAAATAAATTGATTGGCATTTAGATGGATTGAGTTCCATCCTATTGCTAAGACACCAGCTTATTTAGTTGTCAATGTCATACTGAATCGTAAAAAAGTCTGAGGGACCTGTGACTCTGGAAAATAATTTTAGATCGTCAGCAAACAATAAAAATTTACAATGAGAGAAACACTCATGAATATCATTGCTGAAGATATTAAATAGCAAAGGTAAAAAATTATGTATAAAAATAAAGATAAGTTTTTACTGCAAATTGTGGCATCCTACTTATTTTGACTCTACAATCCGTAATCGAAAATTTACAGATGCGGTAAAGGATAGCCCATTTATGTTAATTAATTTTTAGTTACATGTGAATAATTTTAGTGAAAAAAGTAATAAAACATTAAGTTCGGTGTATTTTATTTAAACAGTCTCTACAGATGAACGGTGGAGATGTGCCACATGTGTTACAAACTGTAGAAACTTGTGATGCCATTTTCTTTTGCCCATCTACGATCTTCCCATGTTTGCCATATTTTTGGTAGCATTCTGAACAGCGGCCTCTTCTTTTCTCAGGATGACTTATAAAATGATGAAACAGTCTCTACAGATGAACAGTGGAGATGTGTCACATGTGTCACAAACTGTAGAAACTTGTCATGCCATTTTCTTTTGTCTATCTATGATCTTCCTATGTTTGCGATATTTTTGGTAGCATTCTGAACAGCAGCCTGTTCTTTCCTCAGGATGACTTATAAAATGATGAAACAGTTTCTACAGATGAACGGTGGAGATGTGTCACATGTGTCACAAACTGTAGAAACTTGTGATGCCATTTTCTTTTGTCTATCTGCGATCTTCCCATGTTTACCATATTTTTGGTAGCATTCTGAACAGCAGTCTCTTCTTTTCCCAGTATGACGTATAAAATGATGAAACAGTCTCTACAGATGAACGGTGGAGATGTGTCACATGTGTCACAAACCGTAGAAACTTGTGAAGCCATTTTTTTTGTCTATCTACGATATTCCTAAGTTTGCGATATTTTTGGTAGCATTCTGAACAGCAGTCTCTTTTTTTCCCAGTATGACTTATAAAATGATGAAACAGTTTCTACAGATGAACGGTGGAGATGTGTCACATGTGTCACAAACTGTAGAAACTTGTGAAGCCATTTTCTTTTGTCTAGCTACGATCTTCCTAAGTTTGCGATATTTTTGGTAGCATTCTGAACAGCAGTCTCTTTTTTTCCCAGTATGACTTATAAAATGATGAAACAGTTTCTACAGATGAACGGTGGAGATGTGTCACATGTGTCACAAACTGTAGAAACTTGTGATGCCATTTTCTTTTGTCTATCTACGATCTTCCCATGTTTGCCATATTTTTGATAGCATTCTGAATAGCCGCCTCTTCTTTCCTCAGGATGACTTATAAAATGATGAAACAGTCTCTACAGATGAACGGTGGAGATGTGTCACATGTGTCACAAACTGTAGAAACTTGTGAAGCCATTTTCTTTTGTCTATCTACGATATTCATATGTTTACGATATTTTTGGTAGCATTCTGAAAAGCAGTCTCTTTTTTTCCCAGTATGACCTATAAAATGATGAAACAGTTACTACAGATGAACGGTGGAGATGTGTCACATGTGTCACAAACTGTAGAAACTTGTGAAGCCATTTTCTTTTCTCTATCTACGATCTTCCCATGTTTGCCATATTTTTGGTAGAATTCTGAATAGCAGCCTCTTCTTTTCTCAGAATGACTTATAAAATGATGAAACAGTCTCTACAGATGAACGGTGGAGATGTTTCACATATGTCACAAACTGTATAAACTTATGATGCCATTTTATTTTGTCTATCTACGATCTTCACATGTTTACCATATTTTTTGTAGCATTCTGAACAGCAGTCTCTTCTTTTCACAGGATGACTTATAAAATGATGAAAGAGTCTCTACAGATGAACGATGGTGATGTATCAAATGTGTCTGTCACAAACTGTAGAAATATGTGATGCCATTTTCTTTTGTCTATCTACGATCTTCCCATGTTTGCCATATTTTTGGTAGCATTCTGAACAGCAGCTTCTTCTTTTCTCAGTATGACTTATAAAATGATGAGTCTTTCTTTTTGTGGAAACATTGACTTGATTTGTAACGCCCATCAATGATTGCACTATCTTTTCTTGAAACTCTGTAATTGTCAACTTAGTTGTATTTACAGTATTCAGGGAGTATAGGCAGTAAGCATTCACGAATGCAGTGCACCATATTACCTTAATCATAAGGTTTTTGTACCACTTAGTACATCTGCGCAACGATGTATTATATGATTCCAGTTGGTCACTGACATCAACAAAAAACTGACCATCATCATAATCAAAAACATGCCTACCAAATTTTGATGTTACGGTTTTTGTTTCTGTTCCGTTATGGCAAGGGGTCGTCCATTAATCACGTGATGTTTTTAAGCATTTTTCAACCCCCCTTCCCCCTGGTGATACGTGGTGCAGTGTAAGACCAAGCCAAGTCACCAAGAATAGTCACCTCGGAGGAAGGATATCCAGAAATCAGATGGTCGTTTTTTTCAGAAAGGTAGTCAAAAAGCTGAACAAAGTTGTTGTCAGAAGGTTGCAGCCCTGAGAGAGAGTTTCATCCAAGGCATATCTTTTCTTCCAGCTTCTAAATTGAGGAGTCTGGTGCAAGGTAGATTGCTACGGACGTATGCGCACACGCCTCCATGCAATCTAAAGGAAGTAAGGAGCTCATACCCCGGGAAATTAAGGTGATTAGTGGCTGTTTTGGCACTGATTTGGGTTTCAGTGAGAAAGAGGAGTTGGGGCCCATTAGCCTGGAGGAAATGGTGGACGGAGTTCAGGTTAGAATTTAAACCACATATATTCGAGAAGATATGTTAAATCTTGATGTCGGCGCCCCCTGCACACACCTCTCCCGGAGATCCGGATGGAGGGGTATTTTATCCCCGGAATCTTTTGTACAAGAAGGAGGCATCATAATTTTTGTTTATAAGGGAAACCGACTCATACACCAGAACCGGAAACGTCTGTTGGAACTTCACCGGCCCCTTTATGTAAGGGGTGATACCTCCCTGGGCGTGAAAAAATCATTTACTACCACGTAAAGGAAAAGTCCACTACTACCTGCCGAATGTTGTAATTAACAAATTAAGAAGCTTAAATAGTATACTTACTCTTCTTTGGGCGATAATTTTGACTAAAAGCTCATATTCTTCAGACCTCCTATATATATATATATATATATATATATATATATATATATATATATATATATATATATATATATATATATATATATATATATATATATATACGAGCCACAATACATTTTAGTTAACCTGATTAATGAAATATTTTTTACTTACTGCGGTTTTAAATGTTTGCTACATACGACAATGCATTTTTTGATCAAACAAGTATAACTGATAATAGAACTACGATCAAAATAACGGCATTGGAGTGAAAGTCCTGCGATAGGCGGGTAAAAGCTTTCGCTGCTAGTCTGTCTAAATATTCACATGCCTGGACATCTAACTGGACATCGCTTCATAAATATTTATAATTTTAATAGTACGAGAAGTAGGAAATCGAATACTGTAAATTAACTTCTTGCTGGGAGCGCCTTAGGGAGAGTAGCAGCAAGTAATTCAGAAGACTCGGAAATTAAAGAGGAATGATAGTTCAACGAACCATTTTATTGGCATATTTCTCACAATGAAAATTAAACTCCGTTTTACTGTTTACTTTTTTTAACAATTGATCATCAGTAGCATAGTATATAAATTCAATGTCGCCTGGTCGTCGCCGATATAGCTTTCTTTAGCATACAAATTTCCTCAGATGAAGTTGAACTAGACCTCCTAGAGTAGATATCCGGTGTCAGGTTCTATATATATATATATATATATATATATATATATATATATATATATATATATATATATATATATATATATATATATACATACCAATATTTAGATCTCTAAGTTGAAACAAGAGTTTAAGCATTTAAAGAAAAAAAATTGGGTGTCACTGGAGATCAGAGAAACGCACGAAACGAAAATATTTTGCAAACTAAGTAAAGATTGGAACCTGTGATGAGCACTGATATATACACTTGGAGAACCAAAATCACACTATTTCACTAACAAAGTTAGCATCCTAGGTACAATTTGGAGAACCCAATTCATCACAATACAGTGTTTTGACCAGACAACCGTTTCGCTAACAAAGTTAGGGTCATCAAGGGGATGAGTAAACTAAGAGAATAAAGACCATAACTACTATTTATATGTTAGTTGCCAAGCAGTTGCGAACAGCGTCCTCTAGGAAGTTACACAGACAGACCCCCCACTGTTGAGTCTTAAATCCCTGTGATTAAAACTGCATACCTTCCGTTGTTACGCTGTGCGTCGTTATCAAATATTCCTTCTAAGAAGAACGCGCTGGTTATTTAGATAACAGTTCGAACAATGGACTAAATAGGACTGGACCTGGACCTACTCTATTCATCGAAACATTTTTGTTCAAATTTCTATATATATATATATATATATATATATATATATATATATATATATATATATATATATATATATATATATATATATATATATATATATATATATATATATACTTTCGTAAGCATCAAGCAGACGCGACAGCCTCACATTTTTATTCACTTGAGATTTTCTTTTTCTACATGATGATTATTATCCCAAATATGCTGAGCAATACATGAATTGTCAATAGTGCCATATCTCAGTTGCGCTCAATATTCTGCATATCTAGTTTCAATGGTTCTTTTAGTTTGTCCAACATATTTAGGTTCACAATCCTTACAACCTATTTGATAGATTCCAGACACGTCTCTGGTTTTATCTTTATCCTTTGGGTTACCTAGCAAATTTTTTAATGTATTTTTTTTTGGAAAATGTTATCAACAAATTGGCTTTCCAAAAATGCTATTAAAACCTCTCGTAATTCGCGGTTTAAATGGTAAACAGACAACGGTTTTGTCTGGTTTTTCTTTTCTGAAAGTCGTGGATTCCGCTAACATTTTCTTTGTTTTATATTTATTGACTAGTTTCTCCACTAATGAAGAAATACTAAGAAACAGTTAGCGGAATCTACGACTTTTCAATTTCTAAGAAAGTACTACAAGCATAATAGCCCTGACGAGTCAACCTGGCGTAAAGGAGTCGTCGGGGCCATTTCTAAAGAAAGGTTAGTGAATATAAGAAATGCGGTAAGTTCAAATTATTAGTATGTTGTAGTAAATGAAAGTACATATTTGTGCGGTAGACATATCGCCTACGTAATAATTGGCGTTTTAGGGGAAGAGAGTCCAGGCATATCATATCTTTTTGTGTCACAAAAACTTAAAAAACTCGGGACGCAGCAAGTGCGTTATGGTAGTGAATTTTTATTAAATGCTTCAAATTTAAATAACTCAATTTTCTATAAACTTAGAGAGTTTAATTTCAATACGTAGTAAGGTTTTTCCTAAGGCAAGATATCCACAAAATTTCATTAAAATAACTTTGTAATTTTCGGAGAAAAAAATTTTTTTCGAAAGAAAATTTAAAATTTGAGTAACTCAATTTTCTCTAAACTTAGAAAGTTGAATTTTGGTACGTAGTAAGGTTGAGGCAACATATATAGTAAATTTCATTGAAATAGCTTTGTTACTTTCGGAGAAAAAAATTTTTTCGAAAAAAAAACTCAAAATTTTTCCGGAAAACCCCGTCTGATTTTTCTGGATAACGAACTCATCCAAGCCATTAATAAAAGACAGGCACTTGCCAAGTTTCATCGAAATCGGTTAATTATTTTTTGAGTTATCACATATATATATATATATATATATATATATATATATATATATATATATATATATATATATATATATATATATATATATATATATATATATAAACATATAAAAATTAAACCTATTTACAAATGAACTTTAATAAGATATTATGCTGTGACAATACCTCTCTCAAGCACCCTAAAATATAATCAAAATGTGCACAGTTATATATGTTTTATTTCTTTTTCCCTTGTCTTAATACACTACATATTTTATGACAATCGATTTAATTTACTTATTTGATTTCATAAATAGTCGGTTAATAGTGACTTGGAATGAAGTAGACACCACATCTTCAAACATATTAAGAGAATATGAGTAAATCAACAGCAACTGGGAATGAATTCGGTCAGTCGCCCAGCCACGTGGTTAAAAAACACTGTTTGCATGAGTGCTTACAACTCTAGATCTAAATAAAAGGACTGTAACAGCGGCAGAAGCAGAAGTCAATGGAAGGTTGATGAATGAATCTCATGAGTCAATAAGAAAAGCATTGACTAACCAACAGCAACCACATACTTACGAATTAAACATGTTTCAAATTTGAATAGCTCAATTTTCTGTAAACCTAGAAAGCTGAATTTTGGCACATAGTTAGGTATTTCCCAAAGCAATATGTAGACCAAATTTTATAGAAATTTTCGGAAAAAAAAATTTTTTTTGAAAGAAAACTCAAAATTTTCCCGGAAAACCCCGTCCGATATTCCTGGCCAACGAACTCATCCAAGCCATTAATAAAAGAAAGGCACTTGCCAAGTTTCATCTAAATCGGTTAATTATTTTTTGAGTTATCAGACGGATACATATATATATATATATATATATATATATATATATATATATATATATATATATATATATATATATATATATATATATATATATATATATATATATATATATATATAAGCATATAAAAATTCAAACTGACCCCGGATATGGGTTCTAGGGGTCCTAATTCGCGCTCATTTGAAAGAATTTTTGCAAAGTCTCACCATCGATACCTCTCTATTAGTGAATTTTTTTTAATAAAAATTCACTAAAAAGCCAATAAATTAACTATAACCAGATTTGTTCAAGACTTTCTGACAAATCTTTTCTTGCCTGATGTTGTCCCTTTAGAAAAATTCAATCTAGTTTTATCCGATGCCGCACCTTACATGCTTCAGGCCGGACAAAATTAAAAAAGAAATATTCCAACGTATTACATGTAACTTGTTTGGCTCATGGAATTAATAGATTAGCAGAATGTATAAGAGAGTAGTTTCCTTTAGTAAATGATCTTGTTAATTATATAAAAAAAGTGTTTTCAAAAACTCCAATATGCATTCAATTTGACAAAGAACACGCCCAAATCTTTCGTTGCCTCCACAACCTGTTATAACACGTTGGGGTACATGGCTTGATACAGCTATATTTTATGCTGCCGATTACGACATAAATGAAAGCGTTATTAACGCTCTGAACGACTTCTCTTCCATCGCTCTCATAAACTCCAAAAATATTTTTCAAAATCCAACCTTGAAGAAAAATTTAATGTATATAAAAACCATTTATTCTTTTGTATGTTCAACATTATTAAAATTAGAGAGTACATGTGTCTCTTTAGCAGAGTCAGTTGCTTTGATAAATCAATTTGAGTCTGATTGTAAAAAAGTTTGCGGAGCAACCGGATCAGTAATTCTTAACAAAATTAACCCTGTATGCAATTTTCTTGTTAATGGGATTGTCAGTCTACAAAAAATGTTTTGTTAAGAACGGAACCAAGTAAACTGAATATTTATAAACAAAAAATTTGTATGTTATAGTATAGAATATGTTGATTTACTTGTATATAATTAATGAGAAGTACTGTTCTCTTATGCAGTTATTTATATTGTTAGAAAATGTATTATATAAGAAGCCATTGACAGTTTCTCTAATGACTTATTTCTTTAATTGCAGGTACGTGCAGAAATTTACTTTACTGTAAAGTAACGTGAGCTTACAGAAAAGGTTCAATTGTAAGTAGATTTTAAATTGTAAGAGATATCATTAGAACCTCGGTGGTTTAGGGGTAAGAACGTGTGTCTCTGAACCGAAGGGTACTGGGTTCGATCCCAGGGTACTCCTTTCACTTTTTCAGTAGAAACTGTAACATTACCAGCAACCGAGGTCCTGGCATTGTATTTGAGCAAGTTGAATGTCTGCACGTTCCGCCCTTCGGAGGGGGCGTAAGGCCGTCGGTCCCGTGTCCATGCGATGTTAGGCACGTTAAAGATCCCTACCCTCCTTACAGAAAGACAGGGGTTCGGCAAAATTTTCAGGATAGTGAGGTGAAACTGCTCCCTGGCGTCGGTGATTGGCCATAGTCGCGGAAATAGGCCGACGTTAAATAAACAAAATACAAAAAAAAGAGCTAACATTAAACAGTGCGTGCCTAAAATATGAAATAAATTAAGTAAAAGCTATAGGTATAAAGGCTTAGCAAAATGTATGGAAACCTCGAAATATATCACGAACGGAAAATAATATCCAAAAACCTTTCCTACAAAAGTTATAGGGTTTTGTTAGGAACACTATTTTGCAGTGCTTTGAAATATACGAGACCCGGAAAATCGCAGTTGTTTCTTTTTTAATAGAACAAACTATATTTGACTTGATGTTTTGATCCTTTTTTGATAATTTTAATCTTTTTGTGTGAAACACCCTATGTCTAAACTCACTCGTTATCGAGCAATCGACATTTAAAGTTAAGGTGCGTATAGTAAGTATGGAAAAACTGAATATCCCAAATCAATGTGTATTTATGAAAATGTCAGCATTTAAAACAACAAAATTCTGGACGCAGCAAGTGCGTTATGGTAGTGAATTTTCATAAAAATGTTTTTAATAACAAATATGTGTGTTTTTTTTTAAGAAAGCAGGCATCAAATTTGGTTACCAGTATAACCAATATAGTAAAAACAATGTGCCTTGTTTCATCAAAATAACTTTATTTTGTAAAAATGTACAAAACTTTCCAAAAGTAAACTTAAAGTGTTCCCGAAAAAAACACGTTTCTTGGTCAACCTTATAGGTTAATAGCAAATTGAGCTGTTCAAATATGAAACATTTGATCAAAATTCACTACCATAACGCACTTGCTGCGTCCAGAATTTCTTTTCTTACAAACATGCATTATATTTCGATGGAAAATGCAAAAATGCAATAACATAAGGCGTGTTTGATTAAAAAAATATAAAATCTCGGGACGCAGCAAGTGCGTTATGGTAGTGAATTTTCATAAAACTATTTTTTAATAGCAATAATGTGTTTTTTTTAAGAAAGCAGGCATCAAATTTGGTTACCAATATAATCTATATAGTAAAAACAATGTGCCATGTTTCATCAAAATAACTTTATTGTTTGAAAATGTAAAAAAATTTCCGAAAGTAAACTTAAAGTGTTCCCGAAAAAAGTCGTTTTTTGGTCAACCTTATAGGTTAATAGCAAATTGAGTTATTCAAATATTAAGCATTTGATCAAAATTCGCTACCATAACGCACTTACTGCGTCCAGAATTTTTGTTCTTACAAACATGCATTATATTTCGATGGAAAATGCAACAATGCAATAACATAAGGCGTGTTTGATTAAAAAAAAAAGAAAATTTGTATCACCAACGACTTATGAGCCACCCTGTGATTGTAGAAATAATTTTTTAAGATGTAGCTCAAGACACCCTATAATTAATATATACAATTTTTTTTCATATCTGGTATAATAACAAATATATTGAGCTTTATTGATTTTTTTTACGAAAATTCTACAAAAATTATATACTATTAACGATAAACTCTATAGCTAAGACTACTGCCATGCGTCAGAGAAAGGGTCTATTTGAAATGAATTTTCTGGAAACATTTTATTAAAATGAAGGACAATGACGGTTGAAACTAAGACTTCAGGGTTTGTAAAACATTCTTCTTGAGACATTTTATTTCCATAGCCCGTATTAGATTCAAGTTCTTTTCCTAAATGTTGCCAATTTTGACGTTTAAATCGCAACTTTGACGTTTTGTGAAAAACCCCAATTTATTTTTGTTTAAATGCCTATAACTTTTTTGTCTTTTGACCTACACAGCTAAATTTTGGTAGGTAACTTTCCTATAATGATATAAACCCGCGCGTAAAATTTGGTTGCCCTTACTTTGTTAATTTTGGAGATATAATTTTTTTTCGAAAGAAAATACAAAATTTTCCGGGAAAACCTCGTCGGATTTTCCTGGATAACGAACACATCCAAGCCACTTGCAAAAGGAAGGTACTCACCAATTTTGACGTTTAAAGTCGCGATTTTGACGTTTTGAGGAGAACCCAAATTTATTAATGCCTGTAACTTGTTTGTCCTTCAACCTACGGAGCTAAATTTTGGTAGGTAACTTGCCTATAATGATATAAACCCGCGAATGAAATTTGGTTGCCCCTACTTTGTTAATTTTGGAGATATAAATTTTTTTCGATTTTTTTCGAAAGAAAACACAAAATTTTCCGGGAAAACCTCGGCGGATTTTCCTGGCTAACAAACTTATCCAAGCGACTTGCGAAAGGAAGGTATGTGCCAAATTTTATCAAAATCGGTCCATTATTTTTTAAGTTATAGGTGTGACACCTAAATATATATATATATATATATATATATATATATATATATATATATATATATATATATATATATATATATATATATATATATATATATATATATATATATAAATATATATATATATAAACATATAAAGTCTGAAACTGACCTCGGATTTGGGTTCCAGGGGTCCTAGATAGCGCTCATTTGAAGAAATTTTTTCAAAATTCGAAAGTCGAGATCTCGTCATTAGTGAATTTTTTTAAGAAAATTCACTAAAAAGTCGACATTTTAACTATAGTGCAATATGACACAACTAAACTAAAAAACCCCTAAAGTGAATTTTCAAAATGCTGGCCATTCACGAGTCGGCAAAATTGGAGTATTTTATTCTGCGGTCTGGATCATCTATCGCATCATTAGCAAAGCTGGCTGTGCTTCATGATGGAGAACTGCGACATTGCTGAAATAGTTACATAATAATAATTTAACAGTGTTTTACTTAAGGTATGATCTGAAATGACTTACAGTAATTTAAGTAAATATAATAATTTGTTCTTAGTTAAGATTAACGATTGCTGGCCATAAAAATTGAAATCCGTCTTTTCAATATTTTACGAAATTCATTATATATATTTATATATATATATATATATATATATATATATATATATATATATATATATATATATATATATATATATATATATATATATATATACATATATTTTCTAAATAAAATCTATATTTTATTTTTTTGTTTTTGTCCTTTTGTTTTTTGTTCTTTTATATTTTTTGTTTTTTTTTAACTTAACTAATTAATAGTAAATAAAGTCTGGACGCAGCCAATGCGTTATGGTAGTGAATTTTCATAAAAATATTTTTAATTAGATATTTCTTTTTTCAATGAAAGCAGGCATTAAATTTGGCTAAATATTTTTTACACAAAATTCTGCTAAAAGAATACATAAAATTCAAATTATATACCTAATCTGTAATTAAAATTGAAAATAAAAGAATTTGTTTGCACGAAAATCCATTAAAACCTTATTTTCGATGAATTTCGTTTAAAAAATGTTCCATCAATTGAATAATTTTTCATTCAAAAATTCTCAAATGTTTCTTCAAATAAAATTCATTAAATTAATTTTAAAAAAAATTCGCTATTAAAAGAACATTTTGTACAAGAAAATTCGCTAATAAAAATAACTTAAATAAATTAAAAAAACTGGTCAAGTTTTCCTGGCCAACCAACTATTTCAAGTTATTTATCCACCTACCAAAATATAATTTTTCACAAAAACTATTTCGACGACAACAGAAATTTCATGAAAATTTGCAAACTACTCTTCAAGAAAATCCGTAAGCATTTTTTTATAATAACTTATTAAACATTTATTATTAGTTACCAAAATTTCACAAACACATCTTACAAAAAATGATTTCTACGAAGCACAAAAAAAATGTCTGCAAAAACTGGCTAAATATCTTTTTACGCAAAATTTTGCAAAAAGAATACATAAAGTTTAAACTATATACTTAATCTGTAATTAAAATTGAAAATAAAATAATTTGTTTGCACGAAAATCCATTAAAACCTTATTTTAGATGAATTTCGTTTAAAAAATGTTCCATCAATTGAATAATTTTTCATACAAAAATTCACAACAAACGTTTCTTCAAAGAACATTCATTAAATTCATTTATAAGAAAATTCGCTATTAAAAAAACATTTTGTACAAGAAAACTAACTAATAGAAATAGAAATAAATTAAAAAATATTCAAAATCTGATCTAAATACAGAACTAGATACTTTTTCTGTGGCTTCGCAGAGAAAATTCTTTTGCCTGTGGATGCTGTAAAAATTGACTCCGATTGTAGAGAAGAAAACAACCTCTTCTTATGTCACAAATCTCTAGGTCTATGTTAACTGTGGCACCGTTTTAGCAACTAAGAGCAACAACAGCTACTACTGAACTTGAATTAAAAGTGCTTGTCTTTCCTTGTCTTTCCTTTTCAACAAAGAGTCGCAAAAACAAATTGGAATTACACAATCTGATCAGATAACGTTAAAATGGAATCAAAGACGGAAACAAATTCAAAAAAGTTAAAACAGAAATTCAGTCAACGGTGAGATTTGAACCCGCGCCCTTTCGCTCATCAGACAGGCATCCTAACAATTGCATCATGTAAGTCTCCTGGCAAACTGCAATGAAGAAAGGTGGATAACCGATAATGATCTTAACTTATTTATTTGTAATATGTAAGGTCTTTAGAGGCAGATTTTGCAGTTATATTAACAAATGAGACGAGTAGCATGAATGTAGAACATTCTAGCACACATTTTATGCAATATTCTCCATGCAAAAACCGCAATAATTATACTAATTTTCACGTTTCAAATCTCCAGTTTGACATTTACAGGAGAAAAATAATAAAATTCTCAAAGTAACTTTTCTGCTACTTGAACTTTTTGCGCCATGAAAAGATAAACGTTTTCTATAATGTTTAATGGATTTTGTTTAACACATAAAATATTCTGGTATTGCGTCTTCTCTGACTTTTAGTGACTAAAATGTTGTTTCATTAAGTGCCTATAAGTTTTTCCCTTTCAACATGGAGACCTAAATTTTGGTGCAGAGTTTGGTTTTTACAACATCTTTATTTAAAATTGTACAATTTTAACTTTAATTTTAAATTGTTAACTTCATCATTAATTTTCTTTAAAGTGATTGAATGTAGGAACTACTTTGAAAGGGGGTCGTGGCAGTTATTGTAAACAGAATGCTTGCGAATTCACGTGAAAACCGTCCGTTAAATGTTTAATCGAGATTTGTGAAACTGGACATATTACAAAAAACATAAATAACGTTCAACTTAAAAATTTAATTAATTCTGGTCGAATTTCAACCGATGCACACTTTTTTAATCGAACACCCATTATTTTATTGTATTTTTGAACTTTCCATCGAATTATAACGCATGTTTGCAAGACACGAATGTATAGTACTCTTGTCTTTGAGTTATTTCAATTGTTTTGCAACTTTTCACATTTTTAGGTCATATCATAAATTATGATACGGCATTTTTAAGAATAGATAGCGGATCCCATGAAAATAACGCCTTCGGAGATGTTTTCGTTTATAATATTTGTTAATTTTTGCTATTAACCTATAAGGTTGACCAAAAAAACAGTTTTTTCGGGAATACATTAAGTTAACTTTAGGAAATTTTTGTACATTTTCAAGCAATAAAGTTATTTTAATTAAAAGTGGTACACTGTTTCTACTATACAGGGTTACAACTAATTAATTGTTCACTATTGGCATCTCAGTAACGGTAAGAGATACAGAGTTGGTTAAATTACCAAAAAGTTACGTAAATTTTATCTGATCCATCTGAAATTTTTTTTTTGAGATGTCGATTCGTTCCTGAAATATCCCGAAAAAACTGAAAAACTCAATTTTCAAAATTTTACAATAAATCCCTTATTATCAAAAATGGGCTCCTAATTTTTGCTGTATGAGCCTAATTTGATAGAGGCAATCAACTGACGGCATCGGAATTGACGCAGCTGCTCTCATTTTTGCGCAGCGATAGTCAACTTTTTTCTCTTATGGCCGCCATATTGAATTTTTAATTTTACAGATGGCAAAAAAATACCTTTCGAATGGTATAACACACTTCATATTTCTCTTCATAAACATTGTACAAATAAATAAAAAACTAATTATGGTCGCAAATATCAAGTAGGTATGTGTTATTTTATTATCCACATTCGATATTTGTTAAAATGTCAGCACAGAACATTTTAATTAACAGAATGAAATCACGTTAACCATAAATACTAACAAAACTTACAACTAGTAAATAAACAAACTAACAATACATAACAAATACTTCCTACTAAATGATAAATGTGTGTAATGTTAATGAAAATATTCAAAATGTCTTCCATTGTTATTTATGCATTGACGAACCCTCTCGCGCATACCTTGTGTTGCTGGTCTTATCATAGCAGGAGATATGGAGCAAATTTTATCTATTATAATATTCTTTAACTTATCTTCGTTGTCAAAATGCTCACGGCAAACTGCATTTTTGACATATCTCCAGAAGAAATAGTCCCTTGGGGTTAGCTCTGGCGATCTTGTCGGCATGCGAGCGGGTCCATTATCGCCTATCCATCTATCTCCAAACGTCTGGTCTAGATAAGCTTTTACGGCTCGGAAATTGTGTGTAGGTGCACTGTCTTGCTGAAACCATATGTTGGCTCTTTGTTGCAAAGGGAGGTTATTAAAAAATTCTATAAGGTCATTAGTTAACAGATGAAGGTATCTGTCGCCATTCAACCTATTGCTTATAAAAAATGGCCTTATAACTGGATTGTCTAAAAGGCCACACCAAACGTTTACACTCACCCTATTTTGGTGTCGCGACTCATATAAAAGATGAGGATTCTCTGTACCCTGGTAACGACTATTCTGTCTATTAAACAAACCATTATTTGTAAATGTACTCTTATCCGGCTACAATATGTTAGCTCTGAAAGCATTGTGTATTTGCAACTTCCTAGCAAACCATTGGCAAAACTGCAACCGCAGGTCGTGATCTGGCTCATAAAGTGCTTGTATTATGGTTTATTTATAAGGATGGTATTTATGTTTTTTCAGAATCTTTGACACTAGCTGCTGGCTTATTCCACATTTTCTCGAAATATGTGTTGTGGATAAGTTGGAATTTATACTGACTTGAGCAAGAGCATTGATTTCGTTAGCACTGGGTTCCACATTGTAGGGAACATGCTTTCTTATCAAAGTACCAGTTTCTTCCATCACTCTTGCTATTCTGGCGAAGATATGCCGACTTGGCTGGACACGTTCTGGATATTTTTCCTGGTATAACTGGGAAGCACGGGTCGAATTTCTAAAACTTAATATATGTGCTTCATACATATTTCTTCTCTCTTCCACAGTAAAGGGAACCATTTTGGAAATACAATTTTAGAAGAAATTTAACACAAGTCTTGAAACAAAATGTTTTTAATGCATTAATCAAGTAGAAGATTTCAAACTGACAGTTCAAATAAATCGTAACAACAAATTACAAAACAATGACACATACCTACTTGATATTCGCGACTATAATTAGTTTTTTATTTATTTGTACAATGCTAATGAAGAAAAATATGAAGTGTGTTGTACCATTCTAAAGGTGAATTTTTTTGATATTTATAAAATTAACAATCCAAAAAAAGTTGACCATCGCTGCGCAAAAAATTAGAAAATATACGTCAATTCTGATGCCGTCAGTTGATTGCTAATATCAAATTATGCTCACAAAGCAAAAATTAGGAGTCCATTTTTGATAATAAGCGATTTATTGTAAAAATTTGAAAATCGAGTTTTTCAGTTTTTTTTAGGATATTTCAGGAACGAATCGACATATAAAAAATTTATTTTCAGATATTTGATCAGATAAAATTTTCTCAACTTTTTGGTAATTTAACCAACTCTGTATCTCTTATCGTTACTGAAATGCCAATAGTGAGCAATTAATTAGTTGTAACCCTGTATAGTTTATACTGGTAACCAAATTTGATGGCTGCTTTCATTAAAGGAGACCTATTATTTAGTTGATGCACTTCCTGCGTCCAGACTTTTCATAACTTAGTACGTGCTGCATTCTCAACACAATCCAGTTTATAATCAGTTCAGAAACAAATTTCCACTCCTCAAATATATAACTTTCAATTAGGTTCAGCTCTGCTGTTCCTTTACATCTGTAGTCTGCGATTTATAATCTAAAACGCAGAAGATCGATCATCAGTTATTTACTTTCTGCGGTTTTCGATTAAGCTACTGTGATGAAATGACCCAGTCCAATGATCGGCTTATCTACAAGACCGGTTGGGTTTACCAGGTCAGGGGAATTTGAGGTGTTTCGGTTTTATTACTCAATACGTGTCTTGAATTTAACATTGATTTGATTTTATTACTGTAATTCAGAATTCCTATAAAAAAATAAATGTCAACATCTTATATAATGCACTCAGGTAATATCGGTTTCATATTGGTGCACTACATCTTTTGGTTTTAATTATGACAAACTCTGATATAAAAGTTTTATTGGAAATCATTTAATTTTATTGAATTTTTATAGTTGGTAGTAGACAACTTGCATGTTTTTTTTTGTTTTTGTTATTACATCTGATATCCCACAATGATGATTTTTTATGTTTCTTTATTTGACATACTATAAAAATAACGATTGAAAAGAATATTTGAAATTGCGAATTTCATAATTGACTTCAAATACCACTATTTTGCCGCCAGGATCTGTGACATCACGGGACAGTACAATAGTCAACAATGAGCTTGCGTCTCTGTGTTTGCCTCCTGTGTGGCAAGTTATTGATTGAATCTTGGCTCCTGCACTTATTTTATTTGATAATATAGAAAATAAAGCTTACATAAATACTACATAGTATCAGTTTGTACAAATACGACTACAAAAACTCCAGAGAAACTATTTTTTATTGTTCCAAAAGTGGCTCAAATTAGAAAGCAATGATGCAAAGTTATGAAGCGGGATGAAAGGAAAAAGTTATCTGAGAAAACCGCCTTATATTGTTGTGAAGACCATTTTAATATAACGACCTCCTCATTTTCACATTGACTTTTAGTGGTATATGGTTACAATTCTTATCATACGTTATTAAGTTAGGTTATAATTTCCATGCAGTGAAGGTATGTTTATTTGTACCTATTAAGTATTAATTTCACATATTACTCTTAATATTAACAACCGGCAAAAATCATGGTTTTAATTAACGAAATTATTTGGTTTGCTTCCATTAATTATCTGTAATTAATTCAGACAACATTGTTTTATCAAAAATATATGGTAGATTTGATGTTATGTTGTTGTCAACTCATGCTGACTTTATTCAAAGCAAAATATATTACAAATAACATGATATAATTGGCTAAAAATGACTTCAGCTGGCATTGGCTTATTTACACATGCCTTACAGCTTTTGCTCATTTTATTTCAGCACTTATGAAGTGTGGATTTTCACCAAATAATGATGTCATCATAAATGAGTCAATTCTTGCCAAACTATCTGATTCGGCCTGTTGAAATCCTTCGTGTCCCACTTTGTTACGCACATTTTGCACTATTCAACCTGAATAAACACAATAAACGAATAAAATTCACCACGATGTTGAGGAAAACGACCATACTTATCATATCATAAGGCAAATGTAAACACGATATTTATTTACTATCCAACTACGTCGCGACCAATATCAAAACGTTCGCGGTCACATGATAATATTTAGAAACTTTTTTATTTAATTTTTTTTTCTGGCCACTATATATGTTTTTGGGTATTTTCATTCATGTAATGATGTATTCTTGTTCTATGTATGAAAAACTGTTAGGTGAATATAATAGAAAATCCATGCAAATTTTCTATTATAAAAAGTATGGACGCAGCAAATGCGTTATGGTAAAGAATCTCATAAAAACATTTCAAATCACGGAAAATAACAAAATAAGTGGTAAAACTAAATGAGTGGTAAGACACGAAGAAACGTGCCGCCACCTAGTTGCGGAACCAAGTAGTGTGTTGTCACGCCATCTCCAAATAACACAAAGTGTTAAGAAATAGAGACTGTATACAACCAACTAACAATTCAGTAAATTGTCAGCCCTGGCCCATTTCTACCCTAATATAGAGACAAAGTATGTAAGGCTGGATGCATTCTCACCACAATTAGAGCCGTAGACCGGTTTCACTCTAATTAGAGCTCGTCAATACGGCATACTAGTTGTAGCGAAAATACACCTATAAAGTAATACGGCTATGGTAGCCAGCCTTCCAACACTAATTATAATTGTGGTGAGAATGCATCTAGCCTTACATACTTTGTCCCTGTATTAGGGTAGAAATGAATTGTTAGTTGGTTGTATATACTCTCTATTTTTTAACACCTTGTATTATTTGGAGGTGGCGTGACAACATACTACTTGGTCCCGCAACTAGGTGGAGGCACGTTGCTTCGTGTCTTACCACTGACTTAGTGTTGGAACGCTGGCTACCATAGCCGTATTTTATAGGTGTATTTTCGCTACAATTAGTATGCCGTACTGACGAACTCTAATTAGAGCGAAACCGGTTTGCGGCTCTAATTGTGGTGAAAATGCATCTAGCCTTATAAAATAAGTAGTTTCGAGGATGGTTTGTTTGAAAAAAGATTTTTTAGGAAAAACCTCTTACATTGGGTTGGCTAGCTAACTCATCCAAGCGTTTAACAAGCGAAAATTATAAATTTGGCAAGTCCCTCCCATTGTGTAAATACCTAGCTTAGATTAATTTCGTTAGATAAGCTAGCGTTCTGCGAAAATTTTACACGTGTTTCTGGGAGATTTTACATTCTTTTCCGGAAAATTATTGTAATAATAAGAATTGTAATAATAATTTTTACTATACCAAACGAGTCATTGCCCTGTTCCATGGTAATGAAAAAGCAACCATACTAGATGGTGCGCCTCCCCACTATCATGTGCGACTAAGCGGTTTCTCAGATGCTCATTTTCTCAGACAATGGATAGGTCTGAGAGATCCCATCAAATGGCCAACTAGGCCGCCCAACCTAATCCCTTTGTATTTCTTTTTGTGGGGTCACTTAATGTCCAAGGTTTATGCTACACTATCTAAATCTCTTCAAATCCTTCAAGAATGAATCGTCGCAAAGTGCCGTTTGAAAAACGTCGAAAAATGTTAGACAAGCCTTTGAAAATCGATGTGCGTGTACAAGGGGCTCCAAAATCGATATTCAAGGTATGTGTAAGTTTAAAGTATTAATCTTAGTAATATGCCGTATAAATATAGTATACAATTCTTATGAAAATTCGCTACTATAACGCACTTGCTGCGTCCCAAATTTTTTTCACAATTAATTTCCTTTTCGCGCTAGGATTCTTCGAGGTGGGCTTTTTAGTCCTTAGTAATGTCTTCCATTTCTAGTTACACAGTTCCGCTGTGGATGTTTATAGTAAATTTGATTGAAAAAACTTTTACAGATTTACCATAGTGAACAAGTTCTTTGATACGATAACTTCTTCATTTGGACAATAAGAACATGAGAACACAGCGAATATGTGACCCAATTAAACGGATTGTTATGCAACGTAATTAAATTGGCATGATATAAATGAATCTACCTTCAATTATCTTGCTCAAAAACACACTTGCATCACCGGTTAATAAGTGAACCGTGGAGAAAATAAGTGTTATTTGTCTGAGATCACACCATTGGCGTTCGTGAAAAGAGGACAATTTTAAGGAAATTCAACACGCCAACTCAATTTAAAAAAAAAGTTAATACTTCAACTCAACTCGAGTTTTATTATTTCCAAAGAGAAACTTGATTGGCAAATATAGCCACGCTGCTCCTAGATGGTCACCCATCTTAACACTGAGCGTCCCGTCGTTGCCTGACAAGTGATCGCCAGTGTTGCCACTAGGTCGACACAAAATTACTGGCGAAACTTGATTGCATTACTGTCATTTCCTGCCAAAATTTAAATATTTTATTACTTGCAATTTAATAGTTTAGTTTATTATTTTGGTGATCATTACCTTTGTCCTAATGGGTACGTAAGTCTGCATCTGTAAAATTATGATGTGTTTACTGTGATTTTGCAAATTATGTAAAATTACATCAGGGCGTCAATCTTAATCTTATACAGCACGGGCACTTTTCAGAATACACCGGTGGATTGAATCTGTAGGCAATAACATTATATGATTGGCTAGTTTAAAGAACGCAGTTCACAGTATAGGTAGCAATCAGTAACAATGCTCGGTCGTTTCCCGCTCGCCGGATTTCGGAATATCCATAGACAGCAGGGTGGATCGAAAAATCGATATTTTACATTTTTTTGGAAATTTAAAACGGGCTAGTAACAAAAAGTTTCCACTTATAGACATCCTTTACTGCACAAAAATTTGACTCTCTAGAGGTTCATTTTCAGGTGCCACAATGCACATACATATATAATAAATTGAAAAAAAATCATTTCTAAATGTTTTGCATGGACTTTCGCTAATTAATTATATAACTTCAAACAGTTACATAATAAACTACCCAGAACTCAACACAAGGAGGTACCCGTGCCTGGAGTTCCACCCACCCGCCCTCTTTCTATAAAATCTAATTAAAATCCCTTTTTGTATTAAATTTAGACATTTCTGACCTTGATTTTAGCTTTGCCATTACAAAACCGTCTCTTGCTTCTGTCCCTGTAGCACTTAGCGATGCCTCTGTGACTAGTTTTACCATTCTCTCGACAGCCTGTGTGTGGCATGGAAACCTAAATCCATATCAGGTAGTGTTCTTATCAGTTTCCTCAATTCTGAATTTGGAGTTGTTGCTAACATGGGTGGTTCTGTTAACTTACAGGTTTGCCAGTCAACCAGGTCCTCATAATTGGTTGCACTGAATTTCAGTTCCGGTATTGTAAATGGTCTTATAATTCCAGGAGTACTGTCTACTCTCGACTTTAAGATCCGTCTTAGACCTAATTCTCGAATAGATAGTCTTTTATCATTTAACATGCAAAGTAATAGGTTTTCAGGATGAGCAAAATAAGAATTTCTCTGAATCACTGGATCTATTATCTTTAAAATATTTTAAGGCAGATATCTTGACCGTTTATTTAAGTTTAATAAATGCTTTGGAACATCCAAGCAAGAACACTTTATTTTTATGTCAAACCAAGTAGGCGCGTATACTTTTATCACGAAGGTAGCTAAGATGTATAGATTTTTTAAAGGTATTTCTGTGGCAGCATATAAACGAAGTAATCTGTTAGCACAAGTAATCCATCTAGCATGAGCCAGCGGTCCTGGATATCTATGTGATAAATCAGCTGTAAAATTTCCAGAAGTAATTGCCAAACAAATATCGTGTAAATATTTCTGATCACTGCTTAAAACATTGTAATCGACATTGGGTAATTCGACTTCAATAGGTTGAAAACGTACAATAGGAAGGCTCTCACAACCTTCTAATTTTTTCCAAATTCCCCCGAAAAACCTTGAGAACCTGTGGTAGAACCATCTAAAAACTGAAGCAAATGTCTTAAAGGTAACTCATTCGCATGGAGCATAGAAACAAACCAGTGCAGAGGTCTTCCTAGTGATCTTTCTAGATGAGCAATTACTCCGTTATTATATCCCGTATTTACCACAGTACCATCGCACCCTATAGCAACTACAGTAAAAGCATCAATTTTTTTCATAAAAATTCAAACAAACATGATTTTATGTCTTTTCAGATCCTGTCACTGGAACAACGTGGCCGGTGTATTCAGGTTCGGGTTCTTTAACTACTGCGATATGTTCTTCTAGAACTACTCTTCTATGCAATTTATTACCGAGGGAGATATATCGGACGGTTTTGTCCTTACGTCCATCAAAGTAAACACCTTGCACTTGCACGTCACTTTGGTCAGATTTAATTTTTTTTAATAGTGTATATATTCTTTCTTCTGGCTCTTCTGATTTTTTTTCGATAAATTACTTTAGATTTGTCTTTTTCATTCACTATTCCCACATCCTGAAGAACTGCACTCGCTATCATTGCAGCCGATCTGTCTGAAACGCCAGCCCGATCGCACACTAAAGCCAAGTTATTTAAATTAACTCTTATTTGTGATGTGCTGGGTTGGCTGGGTTCTAAATGTGCCGGGGGAATATTAGATTGTGGAACGAATTCCGGATCACCTGATTGTGAATCGCTGCCGGAACTTTCATTCGAGTCTTTCAACACCGTTGTAAAAGGTATTGTTTGAAACACCAAAGACGAACTAACTGCACTATTTCGTTTTTCAGTGTTTATTATTCTCTCAATTTTTCTTTGTAATGCTTTTGTTGTCACTAGGTCCACTCCAGCAATTACCATTTTTCTATCTTCTTTGGTCTTTTAAAAAATCACGTTCTTTTGGCGGAAGCTTTTTTGCACAACAATTAAAATCAGTACATTTACAGTCACAAATATCAAAGACTGTAATCTTTGTTTTAGCTGCAAATAAAATTGATTTTGAGTTTCCTTTTGATGTGGGGTACTTTTAGTTAATTTTTATTAAAAAAAATCACTAATAGAGAGGTATCGATGGTGAGACTTTGTAAAAATTATTTCAAATGACCGCGAATTAGGATCCCTAGAACCCATATCCGGGGTCAGTTTGAATTTTTATATGTATATATATATATATATATATATATATATATATATATATATATATATATATATATATATATATATGTATCCGTCTGATAACTCAAAAAATAATTAACCGATTTAGATGAAACTCGGCAAGTGCCTTTCTTTTATTAATGGCTTGGATGAGTTCGTTGGCCAGGAAATCGGACGGGGTTTTTCGGGAAAATTTTGAGTTTTCTTTAAAAAAAAAATTTTTTTCTGAAAATTTCGATAAAATTTGGTCTACATATTGCTTTGGGAAATACCTAACTATGTGCCAAAATTCAGCTTTCTAGGGTTACAGAAATTGAGCTATTCAAATTTGAAACATTTATGTTTAAATCATAAGTATGTGGTTGCTGTTGGTTAGTCAATGTTTCTCTTATTGACTCATGAAATTCATTTGTAAGTTTCCGAGAAATGTCAATATTACTGAATTCACTGATTGTTAATCATTGGAAGCATTTACGATTATATATAACCCTATTGTAATTTATTATCATTTATCACCTCTGTAGTATAATTATTTTTTCCTTACAACTCGCAGCGTTTTTAGTCAATTGTTTCCGAATACACACACCTTCCATTGACTTCTGCTTCTGCCGCTGTTACAGTCCTTTTATTTAGAGGTAGAGTTGTAACCACTCATACAACCAGTGTTTTTTAACCACGTGGCTGGGGGACTGACCGAATTCATTCCCAGCTGCTGTTGATTTACTCATATTCTCTTAATATGTTTGAAGATGTGGTATCTACTTCATTCCAAGTCACTATTAACCGACTATTTATGAAATCAAATAAGTAAATTAAATCGATTGTCATAAAATATGTAGTGTATTAAGACAAGGGAAAAAGAAATAAAACATATATAACTGTGCACATTTTGATTATATTTTAGGGTGCTTGAGAGAGGTATTGTCACAGCATAATACCTTATTAAAGTTCATTTGTAAATAGGTTTAATTTTTATATGTTTTATATATATATATATATATATATATATATATATATATATATATATATATATATATATATATATATATGATAACTCAAAAAATAATTAACCGATTTCGATGAAACTTAGCAAGTGCCTGTCTTTTATTAATGGCTTGGATGAGTTCGTTATCCAGACAAATCAGACGGGGTTTTCCGAAAAAAAAAAATTTCTCCGAAAGTAACAAAGCTGTTTCAATGAAATTTACTATATATGTTGCCTCAACCTTACTACGTACCAAAATACAACTTTCTAAGTTTAGAGAAAATTGAGTTATTCAAATTTTAAATTTTCTTTCGAAAAAAATTTTTTTCTCCGAAAATTACAAAGTTATTTTAATGAAATTTTGTGGATATCTTGCCTTAGGAAAAACCTTACTACGTATTGAAATTAAACTCTCTAAGTTTATAGAAAATTGAGTTATTTAAATTTGAAGCATTTAATAAAAATTCACTACCATAACGCACTTGCTGCGTCCCGAGTTTTTAATTTTTCTGAATTTAGCATGATAATCCTTAAGCATCTTAAAAATTCTACAATCGCTTAGAACCGGCAAACGGGCTTTAATCCATATGGTTTTAACATCACTTATCACTACATTGGCAATTTCAGCAAAATCGGGTTCTTTATTGCTTTTTTGTAACATTTCAAGCCGTATGAACAAATAATGTTTCATCACATTCTCATATGTAGGTAAAACAGTTGAACACACTTGTTTTGGAGCCCCAACCTGGGCTAGGCTGAATGTTTTGCTTCGTTGTTCGCCGGCAATTCTACTCTCAACCCACCTCCAAATCTTCAACCACCAACAGTCCCCAATGTCGCGCATAAAATGACGGATATCGTTTTTAAAACTAAAAAGGTACGAAAGATGGTCTCTTCTCTTAATACCAGGAAAGCCGCTGGCCTTGACGAGATCCCAGCAATTGTTCTCAAAAAATGCGCACTAGAACTTGATCCTGTCCTGACTTGTCTGTTTCAGATATCTTACAATGAAGGCATATTCCCTAGTAACTGGAAAACTGCTCGAGTACAACCCATCCCCAAGAAAGGATCCAAAGCGCTCCCTAGCAAGTAGATGCCTATTTCTCTCAATTCAGTGGTCTCTAAAGTGATGGAAAAGTATATAAACACCGAATTACTAAAATTTCTTGAAAAACACAGTCTAATCCACGACAGGCAGTATGGATTCCGTCAGCGCAGATAGACTGCCGACCTCCTTTCCTTTGTCACCCATTCTTGGAACAAGTCCGTGGAACTACACGGTGAATCCCAGATTGTTGCTCTAGACATATCCAAAGCATTCGACCAGGTCTGGCACGCAGCGCTGCTTAATAAACTTCCGGCCTATGGCCTACCACCAAAACTTTGTACCTGGACAGCAAATTTCCTCTCCAACAGGAGCATTTCTCTTGTTGTGGATGGCCATTCCTCTAAACTGTATCCAATTAATGCAGGAGTTCCTCAAGGTTAAGCTTTAGCCTCTACTTTGTTTCTTCTCCACATCAATGACCTCCTCTCTAGCACATCCAATCCAGTTCACACTTACGCGGACGACACCACCCTTCACTCAAATATACAATATTCTAAGCCTGTCTCTTTAGCCCAATTAGATGAAGATCGAAGACTTATGGAGGGTTCTATCTCCTTGGATGTCCAAAAAATATTAGACTGGGGCAGTAGAAATCTTGTACAATTCAACCCCACCAAATCACAGTCTTGCTTTCTTTCTCATAAGAGATACAACAGCCCTAGACCCATCACAATAAACAACCAAGTTATTCAAAGTAATGAGTCCTTTTCACTTGTTGGCATTTCTGTGGATCGAAATCTCAACATGTCACATCAATTGCAGAAGCGGCAGCTAAGAAATTAGGTTTCCTTTTCCGGGCTCGCAAATACTTTTCACCAGCTAATCTCTATACCTTATATACTTCAGAAATAAGACCAAACCTCAAATACTGCTCCCACATCTGGTGTGCTGCTGCCGCTTCTACACGCGCTATCCTGGACTCCATTCAGAAGAGAGCTATACGCCTCATTAGTGACTCTACCCTCACCCAAAGGCTGCCATCCCTTGCCCACCGACGTGCCGTTGGTGACCTCTCTCTCTCTTTCATAGATATCAGCACGGGCACTGCTCAGAGGAGCTTTCTTCCATAGTTCCTCCACCTGCTGCCCCCAACAGATCTACCAGGGGAACAGAGCGAATGCACCATTTTACTGTCCAGGTCACCAGACATATAACATCTTGTTATGCCCGCTGTTTGGTCCCGAGAACTTCCAAGTTGTGAAATTTCTTGCCGGCACATGTTTTTCCTTCTCCCCCGAACCTCCAAATTAACAAGTTGCCTCTTTCCTCCTTGTCGACACCCACGGTACGATAGTATTTAGGCTCCGTGGTGTGTTGTTGAAATAAACAAATAAAAGATCGCGAGCTTTGATTTTATGGAACAGAGGCAATACTAACAACATATCTAAAATTGAAAACTGTCAGATCTTTTGAACAGCAAATCCCCTTTTCTAATGGATTAACTAGATTAATTTGTATATCTAAAAGGTAACGAGTCGTCACTGGCTAACAAAAATAAACACACATACCTACATGCCAACATAATGTGATACTGTTATATAAATAGCGTGTCATCAACTGACTTTCGTCTATGAATGTGTGGAAAATTAATTAGAGACCATTGGGATGAGCGAGAATTCAGGCAAGCGGAAGACTATTCGGGGCTATATGCGACCACAAATATGACATTCACTAGTATTGCACGTATTACGTAATTTATATAAGACTTTTTTTACTACTTGTGCGATTAAATCACGATAATTTGCTTATAAATATTTTTTACAAATATATCATCAATCTTTATTATATGCTCCTTTCTAATCGATTTCTTTGAATCACAATAAAATGTTCTGAGGCACTCAGAGAATTATTGTGTAGGTTTGTTATTAATTTTTTAAGTTATTGGTGTGATACATGCATATATATATATATATATATATATATATATATATATATATATATATATATATATATATATATATTATTATTATTACGTGCTGAATTCGTTGACTAACAAAACACAGGTTTTCAAACTACTATTTATTATAACCAACTGTTTTCCAACACCAGTATCAACTAAAATAAGTTTCTCTCTTACTAAATGTCCATAGAACTATATTCCACTATTCGCCTTCTATGGTCGGCCTTCTATGGTCGCTTCCTATACACCAACACTTACTGCTGACTCGCTTAATACTCTATGATCACTTACTCTACACCGCACCAATTCAATACTGAACTGACTCACTCTATGTACCGTTCGTCTACTTATACTCTTGATAGAGATTCTAGATCTTCTACACTTTTCTACACCTGTCACTTCTGGTTCCTTCTACAAATATCATTCCAGAGTGTTCGCTGTTACCAACACACTACAACTGACCATAGAAGTTACAAAGTCCATAAACTTAATTATCATAGGCAAATGTGACACTGCCCCCCTGATTCTGACATTTCTTGGTATGGCGTAAGTCTGTGCATGTGTACCACCTTCATCTTGCTCTTCGGGCTCCTTTGAATGCGATAGACAACGTCATTGATCCTTTTAACCACCTTATAAGGACCATCCCATAATTTCTTTAGTTTCGGTGACCGCCCTTGTGTCGTACTAGATTGTGGAAACACACACGATCTTCTTCTTTAAAACCAGCTGAATTAGCTCGCACGTCATAACGTGTCTTCATGCGGTTGCTTTCTATTTGTATATGCATTCCGACAGCAAAGTTGATGGATTTCTGTCTCCGTCAATATCTCGGAGCTCTCTTGAATAGAAGTTCTTACGTGGTACTGGCTCTTCCGTGTAGTTGCTCTCCTTCTGGTGTTTCTACTTGCGAAAATATCTCGGCGGGCCCTATTCATCCTGTCAACATCGGCTATCTTCCAACAAATGTGTTCACTGATCTTTTTCTGGGCTGGCTTCACATTTACATGGTCTTTACACCCTTCGTCTTGTAATTCTCTCATAATGTGTTCTCCACTTGCTTCTAGCTGAGTAACTGGGTCGTCTCTTCCTCTCACAGCTCTCTTAACTGGAATGGCACTTTCACGGCAAGCGTTGTTATTTTCCTCTATGGTGATTTTCCGCACTATCAGGTTACTGCCAGGCGACATTATTATTTCTTCCCCGCCGATAGTCAGGATGTTAGTGCCAAGATCAAGTTTAGCGCACTGACCCTGAAGTATGTCCAAGTCAATTATAATCGGATCTGATATGGCGGCGACTATAGCTCTCTGCTTTGCCTCCATGGCCCAATTTACAGCTCGACGTCAGTTTCGCCAAATACCTGGATCCGATCACCGCCGGCTGCATTTACTCTATACACTCTGTCTGTCTCTCTTACTCGCCATCTTGGAACCATGTCGCGGCGAATAATGGTCCTGGGTGCGCCTGTATCGACGACCATCTGGGTCTTATTATCGCTTACGTAACCATCTACGACGAGAGCGCTGCCAGAATCGCTAACCTGAGAAATGGTTACCGGCCTTAGCTACACTTTCTCCCTTGCGCGTGATCTTAGAGCCCAACATGCGCCCCTTATATGTCCCATTTTGCTGCAGTTCCAGCAGCGCAAGGCATTTGCACGGTGAGCTCTTATTGGGTGTCCATTAGACGTCGGCCTTATTTGTGCTGCTATTTTCTCTAGTAGCTGCATGATCTTGGATGGATATGTTTTATTTTCTTCTTGGACATGAAGACTGTGAACTTTCACCTGACTTTCTGACGCTTGCTTTACCGCTTCAAACTCCAAGGAATGTGCCAAAGCATCGTTTTGTGTCTCGCCATCCTCAGCGCCTGTTGCGTGTCGGTATCTCTGATACCGTCAATGAAGGTTTCCAACGGCAGCTGGTTTCAAAACGCCATCGGAGTAGGGTAGGCTAATCGTGTCAGTTTGACAATGTCGGCGTGGAGATGTTGGATTTTTCAACTGCAATCAATACAGCTGTTGTAAATTCTGGTCGCCAAACCTCACCTCTAATTGATGTTTAATGCTATCACAACTCAACCATAGAACTTACAAAGTCCATAAACTTAATTCTCATAGACAAATGTGCCAACATATATATATATATATATATATATATATATATATATATATATATATATATATATATATATATATATATATATATACTCATTTTATAAGTGGTCAAAATTATACATTATGTTTTACAAAGAAGCTGTGCTTGTATCAACCTAATTTTGTCAAAATCCTCAAAAAATTAAACTCTCAAAACAATTTTATTTAATATCACTTTCTGAATTTTGATCGTTCTACTTTTTCTTCCACAAAGCCGTTTCTATAGCCGTTACAAACATTTAACTTCACTCTCGCCTCACTGTTTCTCTTTATTTCAACAAAACCTTCTTAAAAAACCTGAGTCTTTAGCACAGAAATTTTGACATTTTACATGAACTATATATATATATATATATATATATATATATATATATATATATATATATATATATATATATATATATATATATATATATATATATATATCTCGCACCCTTCCCTAAATTAATTCCAATAGAAAAGATAATTTCTCAATCAGAAGACTCCATAACACATCTACCGAGTGACGACGTTAAAATTATCAGACAGGACATTGCAAGGATTCTACGTTCTGCAAAACAGCAACCTTCCAACCTTTCTTGTTACCACCGACAATCAATCAGACCTAAACCGATTTTTTTTTTCAACAACACACCACGAGGGCCCACAGCCTAAATACTACCGTACCGTAAGTGTCGTCAAAGAAGAAAGAGGCAACTTGTTAATTCTGGACTTGAAGGTTCGGAGAAGAAGGAAAAACATGTGCCGGCAAGCGATTCCACAACATGGAAATCCTCGGGACAAAAGAGCGGGCATAACAAGATGCTCTATGTCTGGTGACCTGGACAGTAAAAGGGTGCATTCGCTCTGTTCCCCTGGTAGATCTGTTGGGGGCAGCAGGTGGAGGAACTATGGAAGAAAGCTCATCTGAACAGTGCCCGTACAGATATTTATAAAAGAGAGTGCCACCAACGGCACGTCGGTGGGCAAGGGATGGTAGCCTTTGGGTGAGGGTAGGGTCACAGATGAGACGTATAGATCTCTTCTTAATGGAATCCAGGATAGCGAGTTTAGAAGCGGCAGCGGCACCCCAGATGTGAGAGCAGTATTCGAGGTTTGCCCTTATTTGTGGTCTTTATAAGGTATAGAGATTAGCTAGTGAAAAGTATTTGCGATACCCGGAAAAGGAAACCTAATTTCTTAGCAGCCGCTTCTGCAATTGGTGTGACGTGTTGGTGCCAATTGAGATTTCGATCCACAGAAATGCCAACAAGTGAAAAGGACTCTTTACTTTGAATAACTTGGTTGTTCATTGTGATGGGTCTAGTGCTGGTGTATTTCTTATGAGATAGAAAACAAGACTGAGATTTGGTGAAGTTGAATTGTACAAGATTTCTACTTCCCCAGTCTAATATTTTTTGGAGATCCACAGAGGCAGAGCCCTCCATGAGTCTGCGATTCTCATCTAATTGAGCTGCAGAGACAGTCTTAGAATATTGTATATTTGAGTGGATGGTGCTGTCGCCCGCGTAACTGTGAATAGGGTTGGATGTGCTAGATAGGTCATTTATGTGGAGAAGAAACAAAGTAGAGGCTAAAGGTGAACCTTGAAGGACTCCTGGATTAATTGGATGCAGTTTAGAGGAATGGCGATCTACGACAACAGAAATGCTCCGGTTGGAGAGGAAATTTGCTGTCCAGGTACAGAGTTTTGTTGGTAGGCCATAGGCCGGAAGTTTATTAAGCAGCGCTGCGTGCCAGACCTGGTCGAATGCTTTGGATATGTCTAGACAATCTGGGCTTCACCGTGTAGTTCCAAAGACTTGTTCCAAGAATAATTATAAGTAAGTTGCTGAACCACATTGGCTAAAGAATTGCTGACTGCAAAGGCCTCCGCTGCTCTTCCTTGTGGATCGGTTTTTGAAGACTCTAGCCATTCCTTATTATGGACGTTGAAGTCACCAAGAACAGTGATCTCGGAGGAAGGATGTTCAGAAATGAGATGGTCGTTTTTTTCAGAAAGGTAATCGAAGAGCTGGACAAAGTTGTTGTCAGAAGGTGACCGGTAAATGCAACAGATGAATTTATTGTGCCTAAGACACAGCAGAAATTTGTTGTTTAGTGGTAAACTAGCGTAGAATTCTCATCTTCCGAGGAGCCAGCTTTGTTAGTGAAAGGATCGTCGGGTCTTTGAAAGATGTGGTGGTGATTTGGGTTCTCCAAGTGTACTTATCAGAGCTCATCACAGGTTCTAATCTACAATTTCTCAAAACTGTATTGTAATGATTTGGGTTCTCTAAATTGTACTTATTAAATAAATGTAATTTAAAATTGTGCTTTATTGCATTTAAGTAAGTTATTTTTCCTGTATAACAAGAAACATGTAATCATTCACATCACAAATACCGTTTGATGAAAACAGTAAGCCAGTACACTTTAAACGGTGAGGTAACGAACGATGAGACACATTTACTTTCTCTACATATTTGTTGATGTTTTTTCCGAATGTCCAAACGATTACATTAGTCCCATTTATTGTGTAAGTTAAGATAACTGTAATAAATTTGTTTTCTAACATCATGTGATAGATCTCTAGTTACTTCCACGCTGGTCACGAGCTAATGCGATTAAATATGCAAATTATCTTTGAAAGTGTACATCAAAATTCATTTCATTACAGTACACCGACTTGCACACATGGAGAACCCAAATCACCACAACACATTTAAAAAACTCGGGACGCAGCAAGTGCGTTATGGTAGTGAATTTTTATTAAATGCTTCAAATTTAAATAACTCAATTTTCTATAAACTTAGAAAGTTTAATTTTGGTATGTAGTAAGGTCTTTCCTAGGGCAAAATATCCACCAAATTTCGTTAAAATAACTTTTCGAAAGAAAATTTAAAATTTGAATAACTCAGTTTGCTATAAACTTAGAAAGTTGAATTTGGGTGCGTAGTAAAGTCTTTCGCAAGGTAACATATATAGTAAATTTCATTAGAGTAGCTTTGTTATTTTCGGAGAAAAAATTTTTTTTTAAAGAAAACTAAAAATTTTCCCGCAAAACCTCGTCAGATTTTTCTGGTTTACGAGCTCATCCAAGCCATTAATAAAAGAAAGGCACTTGCCGAGTTTCATTGAAATCGGTTAATTATTTTTTGAGTTATCAGATATATATATATATATATATATATATATATATATATATATATATATATATATATATATATATATATATATATATAACATATAAAAATTGAAACTGACCCCGGATATGGGTTCTATGGGTCCTAATTCGCGCTCATTAGAAAAATTTTTTGCAAAGCCTCACCATCGATACCTCTCTATTAGTGAATTTTTTATAATAAAAATTCACTAATATGCACAGAAGAAACTATTGAGGTAAAGGTATTTTTTTTCAGAGTAGATGCATTTTTCCGCGTCGATTTATCTTATAAAATAAAAACTAGGGCTAAGTAGAAACCTATAATTAGTCGATGATCAAACTGTGTCATCTACCACAACGGCAAACTGTAATGATCATAATTTTATGTGGTAGCGATCTATCTTTATTGGCGATTATGTTATCGAGAGTAGCAGATGTAAATGTGACCATAATTATAGCCATAAAAGTATAAATATTAAATTCTATGTTAGAATCAGTACCTCGTGAAAACAAATCTTTATTCAATGTCCTTGTCCTTATTAACTAACTAAATTATCTGTGCCCGCTTTTAGACATATGTGCCATCTATTAGAATTTACCTTAAGCAATTTGAGATCAACAATTTGAATATGAAAGAAAACTGACGGGGCTTAGAGTCAACGTCAGTGTCATATAAAATAAACAAGATATCCACAAAATTTCATTAAAATAAGTTTGTAATTTTCGGAGAAAAAAATTTTTTCGAAAGAAAATTTAAAATTTGAATAACTCAATTTTCTCTAAACTTAGACAGTTGAATTATTGTACGCAGTACAATATTTCTTGAGGCAACATATGTACTAAATTTCATTAAAACAGCTTTGTTACTTTCGGAGAAAAAAAATTTCGAAAGAAAACTCAAAATTTTCCCGGAAAACCCCGTCCGATTTTTCTAACTAACGAACTCATCTAAACCATTAATAAAAGAAAGGCACTTGCCAAGTTTCATCGAAATCGGTTAATTATTTTTTGAGTTAGCGGTTGGATACATATATATATATATATATATATATATATATATATATATATATATATATATATATATATATATATATATATATATATATATATATATATAAACATATAAAAATTGAAACTGACCCCGGATATGGGTTCTAGGGGTCCTAGTTCGCACTCATTTGAAAGAATTTTTGCAAAGTCTCACCATCGATACCTCTCTATTAGTGAATTTTTTTAAATAAAAATTCACTAAATACCTGACTATCGTGTACTAACCAAGTTAGGCATAATCAAAGGATGAATAACTCTAAATATCTTATATCCACAACTTTATTTATATTCTTCGGCAGGTAGTCACTAAATTTAGAGATATTCAACCACATCAAAAATTAACATATTTCATTTGGCAAAACTATCTGTATTATTTTATTATCTATCGAACGTGCTTAGGCCAGTATTTATTTTGTGAAGTAATCTATCAGGAGACTACTCACAGGCGGCGGAACGAGATTCATATACTTCTTATTATTACTCTGTTTAGCAATATATGTATACTTTCGAAGGCGTTTAGCTGTCCTAGTTGTCTAAAAAAAATTTAATGATTTTACATTCTCCTCATTAACGTGATGATTATTATCCCAAATATGTCGGGCAACGGAAGATCTATATATAGTACCGTATCTTAATTCGCCAAATGTTCTTTGAATTCAATTCCAATAGATCTTCTTGTTTGTCCGACGTATTTAAGTTCACCATCTTTACAACTTTTTTCATAAATTCGCTACATTTGGACCGTACTATCCTTGTCTTTTGGGTTACCTAGCAAGTTTTTTAATTTATTTTTTTGTCTAGAAAGGGTAATTTATTATTAATTTATAATTCGTGCGTAAATTTTGTAGAACAAATTTTCTAGAGGTACTAGTTATCAAAAATAAAGACACTTTAGAATTCGATGTCCATAGAAGGGAAACTACCATTATGAGCTACATTCCGAATGACTCACATCATACGTGCGCACGAAAAAAATGGCTAGTCTGAATTTTTTAGTAAACAGGTTAATTAATTTTCCTTAAAGTAAATATAGATGTACTAAAGAATTAAATTATATTAAGAACGTGGCCGAATATAACAGATAAATTGCTTTCCTAGTGAAGAAATTAAATAACACAGAAAACAAAGAAAATGTTGGAAATGCGGAATCAATGACTTTTAGAAGAGAAAAAGCGGAAAAAAACTTTGCTTGCTTACTATTTGAATCTCGAATCACGAGGGGCCTAAATAGCATTTTTTAGAAAGCCAAATTGTAACTAACATTTTCGACAAAATAAACTTGCCAGGAATAGAGATATTTTCACCAAACGAAATAGGTTAAATTTTGGAATCGTTGAACCTTCCTAAATCGTTAGTGACCGACTACCTGCAGAAGAATATAAATGGAGTTGTGGATATAAGATATTTATAATTATTCATCCTCTGATGACTCTAACTTGGTCAGTGAAACGATCGTCAGATTTTTAAAAAATATTTTTTGGTGATTTGGGTTCTCCAAGTGTGCCTATAGTACCTACAAATGCAAAAGAAACCGCGATGAATTCACTCATCAGGTAAATAACTTTGTTATTTTTTAAATTTTATTATTTTTTTATTTCAAAAACATACCACGAGTGCTCACAGCCTAAATACTACCGTACCGTGACTGTCGACAAAGAGGAAAGAGGCAACTTGTTAATTCTGGACTTGAAGGTTCGGAGGAGAAGCAAAAACATGTGCCGGCAAACGATTCCACAATTTGGAACTCCTCGGGACAAAAGACAAAGCATAACAAGAAGTTCTATGTCTGGTAACCTGGACAGTAAAATAGTGCATTCGCTCTGTTCCCCTGGTAGATCTGCTGGAGGCAGCAGGTGGAGGAACTATGGAAGAATGCTCTTCTGAGCAGTGCCCATGCAGATATCTATAAAAGAGACAGAGAGGTCACCAACGGCACGTCGGTGAGCAAGCGATGGCAGACTTTGGTTGATGGTAGGGTCACCGATGAGAGTGCCGGATAGCGAGTGTAGAAGCGGCACCGGCACTTATTTGTGAAGTATATAACGTATAGAGTTTAGCTGGTGAAAAGTATTAGCGAGCCCGGAAGATGAAACCTAATTTCTTAGCAGCCGATTCTGCAATTGATATGATATGTTGGTGCCAATTGAGATTTCGATCCATAGAAATGCCAACAAGTGGAAAGGGCTCATTACTTTGAATAACTTGGTTGTTTATTGTGATGGGTCTAGGGCTAGTGTATCTCTTATAAGATAGAAAGCAAGACTGAGATTTGGTGGAGTTGAATTGTACAAGATTTCTACTTCCCCAGCCTAATATTTTTTGGAGATCCACAGAGACAGAACCCTCCATGAGTCTGAAATCCTCATCTAATTGGGCTAAAGAGACAGGCTTAGAATATTGTATAAATGCTATCATCCGCGTAACTGTGAACTGGGTTGGATGTGCTAGAGAGGACGTCATTGATGTGGAGAAGAAGCAAAGTAGGGGCTAAAGCTGAACCTTGAGGGACTCCTGCATTAATTGGATACAGTTTAGAGGAATGACCATCCACGACAACAAAAATGCTCCGGTTGGAGAGGAAATTTGCTGTCCTGGTACAGCGTTTTGGTGGTAGGCCATAGGCCGGAAGTTTATTAAGCAGCGCTGCGTGCCAGACCTGGTCGAATGCTTTGGATATGTATAGAAGGACAATCTTGGATTCACCATGTAGTTCCATAGACTCATTCCAAGAATGGGTGACAACGGAAAGGAGGTCGGCAGTTGATCTGCGCTGACTGAATCCATACTGCTTGTCGTGGATTAGACTGTGTTTTTCAAGAATTTGGGTAATTCGGTGTTTATATACTTTTCCATCACTTTAGAGACGACGGAAAGGGGAGAAATAGGCCTGTAGTAGCTAGGAAGCGCTTTGGATCCTTCATTGGGGACGGGTTGTACTCGAGCAGTTTTCCCGTTACTAGGGAATATGCCTCTGTTGTAAGATGTCTGAAACAGACAGGTCAGGAGAGGAGCAAGTTCTGGTGCGCTCTTTTTGAGAACAATTGCTGGGATCTCGTCAAGGCCAGGGGCTTTCCTGGTAATAAGAGAAGAGCGCATCATTTGTAGCTTTTTTGTTTTGAAAATGGTATCCGTCATTTTATGCGCGACATTGGAGACTGTTGGTGGTTTAACATTTGGAGGTCGGTTGAGAGTAGAATTGCCGGCGAACAACGAGGCAAATGAACTTTTTGCAGGATCTCGTCAAGGCCAGAGGCTTTCTTGGTATTAAGAAAGGAGAGCCTCTTTCGTACCTTTTTAGTTTTGAAAATGATATCCGTCATTTTATGCGCGACATTGGGGACTGTTGGTGGTTGAACGTTTGGAAGTGGGTTCAGAGTAGAATTGCCGGCGAACAACGAATCAAAAAGTTCAGCCTTGCCCAGGGCGGTAGAAACAATTTCATCCCCCGAAACAAAAGGTGGGAACGTGCTCTTGCAGAAATTATCCCCAATAGATTTAGCAAGAGTCGAGAAGGGTCTGCTGCCGTTGGAGCTTGAGAGACTTTGTTTTTGATGTGGTTATTAAACGAGTTTTTTGCCTCAGAAAGAATGCGAACATAGCAGTTTCTTGCGTCGTGAAATGCTTGACGGTTTTCTTGACTGGGATTGTGTAGAAACGTTTTGTGAGCCTTGACTTTTGAGTGGCTGAAGATGTTTTCTGTGTACGTGGAATAAAAAATTTCATGCTAGCTTGGATGATTTCGGTGGCGTTTTGTGAGATATCAGAGGGGTCGGGGTGAGAAAAGCAGACAGACGCCCATGGAAATGAGGAAAAGTAATCCCGCATTCCGTCGCAGTTCGCGGAGTTGTAGTTGCAAACGATACGTGAGTGTGATGACTGTGTGACCCCGGGTTGCCTTGCGCAGGAAACAGTGACCATGCCGTGGTCTGAGTTATCAAGGGGGGCGGTGACTGATGTCTTATGGCATTCAAGTTTTGTAGTTAGAAGGAGATCCAAGGATTTGAGCTATGTGTTGGGATGCGAGGGAGGTAAGTATGTTGCTGAACCATATTAAGTAAAAAGTTGCTGACTGCGAAGGCCTCCGCTACTCTCCCTTGTGGATCGGTTTTTGAAGATCCTGGCCATTCCGTATTATGGACATTGAAGTCACCAAGAATAGTGACCTCAGAGGAAGGATATTCAGAAATCAGATGGTTGGTTTTTTCAGAAAGGTAGTCAAAGAGCTGGACAAAGTTGTTGTCAGAAGGTGACCGGTAAATGCAACAGATGAATTTAGTTGCAGCCCTGAGAGAGAGTTGCATCCAAACTATGTATTTTCTTCCAGCTTCCAAATTGGGGAGTCTGGTGCAGGGTAGATTGCTACGGACGTGTGCGCACACACCTCCATGCAATCTAAAGGAAGTAAGGAGCTCTTTCCCCGGGAAATTATGGTGCTTAGTGGCTGTTTTGGCACTGATTTGGGTTTCGGTGAGGAAGAGGAGTTGGGGTCTATTAGCCTGGAGGAAATGGTGGACGGAGTTCAGGTTAGAATTTAGGCCACATATATTCGAGAAAGATATGTTGAATCTTGATGCCGGCGCCCCCTGCACACCCCTCTCCGGGAGATCCGAATGGAGGGGTGTTTTATCTCCGGAATCTTTTGTACAAGGAGGAGCCATCATCATTTTTGTTTATAAGGGATACCGACTGATACACCAGAACCGGAAACGTCCGTTGGGACTTCACCGGCTCCTTGAAGTAAAGGGTTGGTACCTCCTCGGGCGTGAAAAAAATCATTTACTATCACGTAAAGGAAAAGGCCACTACCAGCTAGTTTTAAAATGTAATTATTTGTTAAGTTTGATTCAACAAACATTATGTATAAAACTTATTTTATTGCTCCGGTGTTCGGATTTTTTTGAAGGTCAGTGTATTTACTGCTTGTTTTAGTATACCTAATGTGTATTACTTCATTCAGTTAATTATGTAAATAAAAATAATATCATAACATATGCAGGTTCCGTTCTGAAAACCACGAGACATTCAGTTAAGTGGCTGGTCAGTAAATGTCTGCAGACATGTGGTCACTCATGCGTATTATATTCCATAATCCAGTGTTTTCCTTTGGCTTTATAGCCAAATGATCTTACAGAAACTGGATATAATGTGTGAAGCAACAGTTTTCATAAATTGTTAATTGTCTTATATTATATGTAAAAGGAGTGTCAACTATAATACTGTATGGCTACGACATTGCCCTATTTATGGCTTTGTTGCGTAACATACCAGTTTGCTGGAATACATTTTTAATGTTTTTATAACATGTGAAGCATATACAAGGGGCCCATTAATGCGTCAAAGCCCCATAGTTGCCTTATAAAACTGATTAGGAATGTGGAGTGTTGATGAAAACGGAGGGCACTTTTTGAACTTTGGTTATGAATGAACATGCAACAAACTACGCTCGCTTGTTATTTTCAGGACTAGAATTCAAAAAATAGAACGTTTCGATTCAGATAATCTGGCAACCTTTAACCACAGAACCGGAAACGGATACGGGTTATGTACATAAAATATAGCAAAAAGTGTGTTTTGCAAAGTCCTAAGTGTCAGCTTCCACCGCCGGTGTCCTTAATTTTACTAAAATTTGGACTATCTGGATATGGCACCCATACCTTTTTAAAATTCTATGAGTAGTAGACTTTGAGACACCAGTTCGTCTCTGCAGCACGGAAGCGTATAGTTTGCTGCATTTTTGGCTTTTCACAAAAATATCCTGTAAGCTGTATTTTATTAAAAATAGGATATTAAATTTAGTGTGCTTATATATTTTTGAAGTCTGCTTTTACGTATTCCGTAACAAAGATAGATTTGCGAGAAACAATAGTGTACATGACATAAACACGAGACAGGCTGGTGAATTTCTTGTTCCGTATGCTAGGATAAACCAAATACTATATAATGACAATACGGGACACTCCTACGCTTTAGCATTGGTGAAATTTGTGACAAGTACACTAGCGCCACCTGGCGTGAAGTACTGACAACTGTGCGAGTAATTTGAATTGTATATTTACCTGCATATTCTTAATTTAGACAATTGGTTTATTATAGATGAATATAAAAACCTGCACATGACAAAACAGTACAAATTTTCTGATTATATAGTTATAAATCAAATATGTATCAACAATCAGCTTGAAACCTAAATTAATTCAGCATGAATAATTATGCAAATTTTTCTTACCCATAATCATAATTTGAAGTAGTACTAAAACCGTCGTTAAACTACTATTTCAAGGGTAGATATAGGAATATACTGAAAGCTGTTTCTGAGGATATTAAGTTACAATCTGTACTTACCTATAAATAATTGTTCTAGGTATAAATGGTAGCACAGTACTCAATTTGCTATATCTCTACATGAAAACTGTCTTATTACTCTAATATTTTAAAATATGTAACTGATATACTTAGTACATAATTAAGAAATTGTGCAGATGAAAAGTGAGACTAACTCTTACTTCCGTGAATAAATCTATTATAGGGCTGAATCTGCTATTTCTACTTCTCTTTGAAAACTTGTCTTGGGAAGATAATTAAAAGCCTTTACTAAGTAAAATAATTGTAAATGTGAAAAAATGTGACAAAATATGCGATACTGAAATAAAAAAGGACACGGAAGAAAATAGAAAAACAGTTTTCTTATAGCATTTATTATTAATGCAAAACTTTTAATGCCTTCATATTTTTTATGCACTGGAAGACAAGTTATGATTAAAGCCTCCCAATCATCCGTTTACGAAGTTTATCTATAAATAGGTACATGATGGTAAATATTACACAATAAATTATCTTCTGCGAACTGTACATATTGGCAAAGAAGTGATTCTGAATTTGTCTTTTGCTTCAAATCATATTCACGTTTCGCCATCCTTTTGGAAACCTATGAAATGTCTTTGAAAGATTTAGCACGTTATAATTCGAACAATTATAGATTGCACATACCCAACCACTAACATTCATTGTAAAAAACACAGCTCAAACTTAATTATACACAGTTAAACACCAGCAATTGCTAGTGTTACACGTTCTCGAACGACGTAACATCAGTACTATCCGCTAGGGGCGCTGATATTTTTGTAACACGAAATCAGCCGGAGTGTCCTGTATTGTCATTATATAGTATTTGGATAAACTAACCGGGAATTCGCCTAGCTGTGTTGTGCCTAAGATGTTCAATAAGTTACCTATGCATATTAAAAAAAAATAATATGACAAATACCTTTAAATGTGAACTCGCCAAGTTTCTAGTATTACAATGCTTTTACACCATTAGTGAGTTTCTCGAATTTGCAGGTTGTTAATCTTTATGTTGCGTATATTTCTTTTTTTTTTTTGGTCTCATAATATTTGTGTATACAGGATGTCCCAAAAGTCGTTAGTCAAACATCACAAGAAGATAGGCTAGCTCAATCCCTTTCAGAAAAACCCTATATGATCTTATCAAAAAGTCTACGTTTTTCAAGATATTGACAATTTTATGAAAAAAAAAATGAAATTGTCAAATTTTAAGGTATTTTGCCCCACCACATGCAGAAAAAACATTTCCAGAATGTGATTTTTGTGCATGGTAATCCTCGATAATGGCGTTATCGAATAAATCTGAATTATTTTGTAATATTAATAAGAAAACCTGAAGAAAAAATTGAAACCGGACTTTTCTTCCCCATTTTTTAAAAATTTGGAATAAACCTGCGAAAAATTAAAATCTACTAGTTCATAATTTTTAAAACTTCCCTGTTTTATGGAGATTAAAAAAGTCTGGACGCAGCAAGTGCGTTATGGAAGTGAATTTTCATAAAACTGTTTATAATAGCAAATATGTCCCTCTAGTGCAAGCAGGCATCAATCGGGTTACCGGTATAACTTATATAGTAGAAACAGCTTTAGCCCCTACTTTGTTTTCCCCTACTTTGTTTCTTCCCCACATCAATGACGTCCTCTCTAGCACATCCAATCCAGTTCACAGTTACGCGGACGACAGCACCCTCCACTTAAATATACAATATTCTAAGCCTGTCTCTTTAGCCCAATTAGATGAGGATCGCAGACTCATGGAGGGTTATGTCTCTATGGATCTCCAAAAAAATATTAGACTGGGGAAGTATAAATCTTGAACAATTCAACGCCATCAAATCTCACCAGTCACCGGTATAACCTATATAGTAGTAACAATGTACCATATTTTACCAACATAGCGAAAAAAAACTAAAAACATTTCCGAAAAAACTCGTTTCCTAGCTGACGAACCTTAGGTTAATAACAAATTGCGTTATTGAATTTTAAAGCGTTTAAGGAAAATTCGCTACTAAAACGCACTTACTGTAGGGATCACCAACGACTTATGGGCCATCCTGTGGTTGTCAAAATAATTTTCTATGATGCAGCTCAAAACAACCTATAGGTAACGTATACAATTTTTTCTCGTATCTTGCATAATAACAATTATATTAAGGTTTACCGTAGAAATGCGTCACCTTGTATATATGTAAACAGAAAGCAAACCCGGATATGGATTCTAGGGGGCCTAGTTTGCGCTCATTTGAAGAAATCTTTTTAGAATTCAAAAGCCTCGGTCTTCTCATTAACGAATTTTTTCTACGAAAATTAGCTAAAAATTATAGACCGTTAAACCATAAATGTAACTAAAACTACTTCCAAAGCATCAAAGAAAGTGTTTATTTGAAATGAATTTTCTGGAAATATGTTATATATATTAAAATAAAGGGCAATCATGGTTTAAGCTTAAACTTAAGGGTGTGCAGAACACCCCTTTTTTTTTTCTTTAATGCCTCTAACTTTTTTTTCTTTAAACTTACAGACCTAAATTTTTGTAAATTATTCACCCTTTATATATATATATATATATATATATATATATATATATATATATATTTCAGGAGGACTAGTTCGCGCTCATTTGAGGAAATTTTTTCTAAATTCAGAAGTTGCGATCTCCTCGTTAATGATTTTTTTGCTGTATTCCCAGGTATTTGTAACACTCTTTTACATTCATCGAGGCAATTTGCTGGCCGTTCTGCATTTCATATACACCTGATTGTATTTTTCCTCTGACTACATATAAGGTGCGACATTTGTTGAGGCCAAACTGCATGTGCATATATCTGGAAAACCCTTCCATGATTTAAAGGAGTTGTTCCATGTGTCTCTTTATGGCCATCAGCTTAAGATCATCCATATACAGCAGATGATTTAGCTTCAGTTGCTCCCTGCCATTTCTTTTGATACTGAAGCCATACCTGGTGGAGTTTGGGACGTGTGATAGTGGATTCAATGCGAGGCAGAACCACAATGGGCTTAGCGAGTCGCCTTGAAATATACCTCTTCTAATTGGTATCGTGCTGGATACGATGCTGTCGCCCGTTTGTACCCATAACTGAATCTGAATCTGAGCAATTCGTGTAGAACTGAATCAAACGCCATTTTATAATCCACGTAGGCAGCAAAGAGATTTATTCGGCCATTATAAGCGTGATTGCACACAACCGAATCAATTGTTAGCTGTTCTTTGCACCCCATAGATCCTTTGGTACACCCTTTTTGCTGCCTCGTAATTATGTTGTTTCGTTTGCAGTGCGCATATATGCGTTTCTCAAGGCAGGATGTGATCAACTTATATAGGGTCGGAAGACGACTTATTAGCCGGTATCTGCCGGGGTCTACAGAACAATACTGGTCCTTTGGCAGAAGATACGTGTCTCCTTGTGTGAAAACAATGGCATCTTCTTTGGGTCAAGTATAACATAATTTATTAACACCGCCAATAGATGATGTGTACACCCAAATTTCTTCAGCCAAAAGTTTTGGACGCCATCAGGCCCGAATGCCTTCCAATTATGAAGCTCTTCAATAACCTCGGAGACTTATCTGTGGTAAACGGCTCATGATTCATTTGTTCATAACCTTGACAAGCTCGATGTTCTTCGTTAACCCAGCTGGCGCCAATATTGCACGAGACTGTTGTGGCTAGTTGTCTTTGCCAGAACTCTTCAATTTCTTCCTTATTTGGAAAAGTATCGGAGGCTGCATTCCTAGCTGAATTAATTTGACGGTAGAAAGTCCTTTCAGAGCGTTCAAACATTGTATTGTCGCACTTCCTATTGTTGCTCGCTTTATATCTCCTCAATGGTTCTTCATATACAGAAAGCATCTGTTTTAAGGTGTCCAAACATTCTTGTGCTGTGTGGTTGACTGGGTATTGCGCCGAGTGTTGTCGAACTCGGCCTATTATTTCCTCTACTCGTTTCTGCAATTTTCTTGTCTGCACTCCTCCAATGTATTGCGTCAGTTGTCCAATTTCTATTCGAAGTGTTTCCACTCTAGTTATCAACCTTTTTCCCACGGGGGCACCCTTTGACGCGAGTCTCTGTGATTGGACCTTCGATCAGAAATCCTAATGCCTAAAGTTTTAATTGCTGCAGTTGCTGCACAGTAAATCAGTATATGCATGTGCTTCAATGTGTTGATCTCTAGAAGGTGGGATGGCAAAATTATTCTGTTCAAAAGTTCCAATATAATTGCCAGCTTTTTAGATGATCTTAGCCTAGGTAATGGTGGTCTAGTAAGAGGATTTGTTCCTTCATACTCCGCGACCGCACGACTCATTTCTGTCGACAATTTGTCGATGAGTTCCTCACTTTCTTGCGTACCCTCGATGTGTTCTCCTTAACCAGAATGTACAGGTTGCAGAATACTACCATCAAACAGGATCACGTTATTTTCCATACCCGCTATGTTAGTATTTCATTTTCTACTTCCTGCCTGATGGTATTCAGTCTCGTTTGTGGAGAAAGGTTATTCCTAAGTATGACACGATACTGATCCGCTACTCTCTGTTGAGTCACCTGTATGTGTGGGTACATTCTGAGAAATTCTGTGTGAAGTTGATGCCTATACCCGGTCGTTATTATTATTGTTATTATTATTATTATTATTATTATTATTATTATTATTATTATTATTATTATTATTATTATTATTATTATTATTATTATTATTATTATTATTATTATTATTATTATTATTATTATTATTATTATTATTATTATTAATATTATTATTATAAGTAAAGAAATGTTTTCAAAATTCAAAAGTCGCAATCTCCACAATTGCAAATTTTTTGTAGGAAAATTTGCTAAAAACCTACGCTCTTCCGCAGACATTTTTATATATGAGGTAAATTAACAAACAATTGCCTTAACAACAATTGAGTTCGTGATGTCTTTGAACAATATATGATGTGCCTTTCATACAGTACCTCAAGAAAAAATTACGCAAGACCCTATGTTTTGAGAGCGCGGGTTTAACATTGACATTCTGCTGCTACTCATTTACACTTCGTGTTCATAATACCCTAAATTAAGTGAACTAAATTAGTAAGCAATATTTTATTATAGGAACAGGTGTGGCTGTGTTGCCCCCAGATAACATTAATAACAAATAATGATAAATATTTCTCTATAGAAATTGATGATATAAATGATTACTTCATGCAATGTTCTTTCAGCAAAGTGATAAATTATTCTGTCAATTCTTTTATAAATTGTGACTGTTCTTGTTATGATTGCTTCTTGCAAAGTAATGACAATAAATTAATATGCTTGTTCTTGTGAAGTGAATGTTGTCCATTTTACATCCAAAATGACCAGCCTAATTAATAATAAGTAAGTCTGGCCATGAAACTGCCTACTTTATCAAGCGGTCCTCCAAAGATATATATGGAATAAGTGGTCCAAAACAAAATAGTATAAACATCTGATGGTTAATACCGTTTGAAATCATATTAATACAGCATATTTAATTTTGTAGGTCAGCGGTAATAAGATAACGTTATAATAATAATAGTAATAAGAATAATAATAATAATAATAATAATAATAATAATAATCTTTATAATAATAATAATCTTTATTGACTCAAATATGATACAAATGCCCACTTGGGCGTAGAGCCAGTTTTCACAAATATATACACCTACATATAGAAAAAGGTGGCCAATGGACGTAATGTCCGAAGCCAATTCCTTCCACACACACACACACACACACACATATAGAAAAAGGAAACAACAAAACTGTATTTATGAACAGAATATTTAAACTGAGTCCACAGAGAAAATATGTCTCAAACACTGCTTGCTAAGACTAGTGCACCAACAGAGTTACCGAGTAAATAAAGACCACTCCGCATATAAAAGCGCATGTATCAATCTAAAATACTAAACACAATGTATAAATAAAATATAAACAATCATACAAAAAGTGTAAAATATCAAATACAAAACCTAAAAATGTATAGAAAAAAAAACTATGTATAAATAAAATATAAATAGGTATATAAAATTGTAAAATATAAAACACAAACACATTAAACACATTAAAATTGCATGTAAAAATAATAACTATGTATAAATAAAAACATAATAATTAAGTATACAAAAAGTGTAAAATATAAAATACAAACATTAAACATATTAAAATTACATGTATAATAAAGAAATTATAATAACTTAGAAGACAAAAACCTCGCCAAACACAAACTGTATTATAAGAAGGCCTTGTTTTGAGGGAGCCTAAACCAAAATATGCTGCAGATCGGTAGCATTGAAATACTCATCCATATCGTAGATGGCTTTTTGCAACAAGTATTTGTGCAACTTTGCTTTCAGCTTTGGCATGGGCAACTGTCTTACCTCAACGGGCAGCTGATTAAATATTTTTATAATATTGTACCTTGCATTTCTCTGCAACCTAGTCAGGCGTGTGTGGGGTTGTATCAGGTCATCTCTGTTGCGCAAGGGGTAAGTATGCTGCTGTTCATAATGAACAAACAGATCACCATTTTCCTTCATAAACTTGACACATTCAATGATATACAGCGAGTAGTAGGTGAGAATATTTCTCGACATAAAATAGCCTCTGCAGCTTTCAGTTGATTTCAAACCAAAAATTCTCCTGATACATTTTTTTTGTGCTCGGAAGACACTGCCTACCTCCACAGAACCACCCCATGTAATTATACCATATCGGATGCAAGACTCCACTAGCCCATAGTAAGCTGTTACAGCTGCTTCCCTGGTCACCAAGTAAGCTACAGATCCCAGAATGTAAGTTAGTTTAGAAAATTTTTTTTACTACTTGAGAAGCATGCTCTTTCCAATCTAGTCTCGCATCCAAATGCAAACCCAAAAATTTTAAGTTGTACTTGGTACTTACTGCAGTATTGTTGAGCCTTATTTCCAGTGTATCAGTAAACATGGCCACCGAACTAAATCTTATCATGTTGGTTTTATCCATATTTAATTTCAGATTGTTGTTTGAGAACCAGGACTCTAATTCACAAAACTCACCATATATCATATCAAGTAGCCTGTGTTGCTTTACGTCCCGAACTATTACACATGTATCATCAGCATATAATCCTACCCTGCTTACTAATGACTGTGGCAGGTCGTTCGTATAAATGATAAAAAGTGTGGGCCCTAGTATGGAGCCTTGTGGAACTCCTCTTATTACTGTTTCATAATCTGACCTGACAAACTTTCCACTCAGGCTGCTAGGGCATGAGACACGCTGCCTTCTTCCTTTTAGGTAGGAAGCTATCAATGATAAGGTCACACCTCTCACCCCATATTTTTCAAGCTTCTCAAGCAACATGTCGTGATCAACTGAATCAAAAGCCTTACTAAGATCCAAGAAAGCTCCCACAACTTCATGTCTCTCATTAAAAGCTTCAAAGATTTCACAGATTAGTTGATACACTGCTCGGGAGGTTGTCCTTCCTTTCCGGTATGCATTCTGTGACTCAGTTAACAGTTTATTCGTCTCAAAAAATGCCATGAGTCTCTTGTTTATGATCTTCTCAAATATTTTTGATACGTTTGAAAGCAAGGCTATCTGTCTGTAATTAAGAGGGTCTGAGCTATCTCCCTTTTTATATAAGGCCACTACTTCAGCTAACTTCAGTTGGTCAGGAAATACTCCTGTCGACATACTTAAGTTTATAATATGCGCAAGAGGTTCCGCTATTATATATGCAGCTCTTTTCAAGAGAGTCACCGGTATTTCATCATGACCTACCGATCTTGTGTTTTTTAAACTCATAATGGTATTATAGACTTCTGAGGAATCTGTGGGGTAAAAAAATTGATTTTTTTGGTTCACTGCAACATTTTGTCCAGAGCTTGTCCTGGGACAACTTGAGCCTGTTCCAATGTAAAGTCTATTGACTTGATTTAAGCATTGCGTCTCTCCTTCGCCATGATGTATACATTGTAGTAATGTTCTATTTTGAGGAGGTTTTCGCCCTGTACTGTGATTTATAAGTTGCCACATTGTTTCCATTTTATTCTCAGAGTTCTCAATCCGTTTTTCATGGGACAGTCTCTTGGCCTTCACTACTTCTCTTTTCAAAGAGCTACAATACTGATTGTAGCTTTCTCTACTGACATTGCCCCTAATCATCAATGTATATAAAGTTCTTTTTGTCTTACACGATGCACGTATTTCCGGCGTAATCCATGAGCAACATGTTTTCTGTCTGGTCCGTACTTCTTTCTTCGGAAAGACTGTGTTCAGACAGGAAGAGATGATTTCAGAGAAATGGTCATATGCCCTATTTGCATCTTCTCCTCTATAGACTTCATCCCAAGTATTGTTTGACAAGTATTCTACATATCTCTCGATTCCTTTCTCGGAATATTGCCTTTTTATCTTAACTGTTTCGTTTTCGCTATTGCTAGTGTCCTTACCTATTTCCAGCATTTGTCCCATGTGGTCAGACAGAGCTGTATTGATGACACGACTCTGAGGCACTGGATGTTGGTTGACAAAGATGTTGTCGATCAGTGAGATCTTGTTGTGGGATATTCTAGTTGGCTCAAGAACAGTTTGACCAAAGCCATAGGACATCATTAAATTGACAAAGCAATTGACTCTGGCTCCCTCTGTGCCTTCTGTCTCCAGAAAATTCAAGTTAAAATCACCGCACACCACTACTGATTTTTTTAGCGATTTTCTGCTTAGCATATCTAGAGTTTTTGTCATTTTTTCCATAAAAACTTCACAATCACTGGTTGGTGTCCGATAAACACAAACTATTATAGTTTTCAGTTGCTCTATTTCACAGCAGCTCAACTCAAATGTATTTTCTGTGCCCAGTTCCATTAATTCCTTGCTTGCTTTTGATTCGTAGTCATCTCGGATGTAGATGCAGGACACCCCATGCGACATCTCACTTCTTGCAAAGCAGGTGGACATATAATAACCCTTTATATAGGACATTTCATCCCTTTTCAACCAGTGTTCAGTCAAACATATGACACTAGGCTGTTTGTCTTCAATAAATACTTCCAGTTCGAGAGTTTTTGCTCGTAAACTTTGTATATTTTGATGAAACAATTCTGCCTTATTTTTCTGACATTCAGAGTTTCCTTCGCTCAAGTTCAATAATAATAATAATAATAATAATAATAATAATAATAATAATAATAATAGCAAGAGAGACGTCGAGATACACGTAGACAGTGGAGCGCAGATAGTGACCGAGTGATCCTAATAGTCATGTGTAACCGTCCTAAAATAAGCTAGAAGCGTAGTATATAGTATACTGTAATAATAATGTACAGATAAAAGAATATTTAAAAATCTGTTATACGAATAAAACCACTGTAAATATAAAATAAAAATGAACCTTATATGTTTGTGACAATCAATATACACACCACATAAAACACCCCATGGATAAAAACAGTATAAAAAATTCCGCTATAGAAATAAAATCCATACACAGACAGAATTTATAAAATGTTTGTAGAGATAAACAAACAAAACAAAAAATTGTGTAAACAAGATGAGTGTAAAAACAAGACAGTACAAGCACAAATACAAAAATTCCAATAATGGCGTCATGGGCACTGACTGCAAGTCAACAGCAACTAAATTTTATCCGCAATATCGTCCAACAGATATTCCTTCAACTCATAAAACGCAGAGAGAGTTCTAGGTATCTTTTTAGTCTATTTTTCACTTGTTGCCTAGGGAATTGACGAATTTCTACTGGTACCTTGTTGTAAATCTTGATGACACTATGTATGGCATTCCTTTGCAGTCTTGTGAATCTTGAGGCTGGGATAGCGTAATTATCTTTGGATCTTGTCTGGTGTTCATGTTCCTGTAGGTGCGCCTTGAATAACCCAGGGTTGTCTATGACGAACAGCACTGCTTCCAATGTATAAATCGAGTGGCAGCTAAGTATACCGTTTTCGCTAAAAAATCTTCTGCAGCTGTCCATCACCCGCAAAGTAAAAAGCGCCCTTATGCATCGCTTTTGTACTAGCAGCACCCTTTGCATATCCACCGAGTTTCCCCACAGTATTATGCCATATCGTATTGAGGCCTCGACATAAGCGTGGTATGCAGTCAGCGCCGCCTGTCTCGATACCAGAAATGCCAAGGTACCTATCATGTAAGTATATTTGGCAACCCTTGTAACCACCTTGTCGATATGTTTTTTCCAGTCTAGCCTGGAGTCAACCTCAACCTCCAGGAAATTAACTGCATATGATGGTTTCATATTCGTGGTGTTATGTAGAGCAATGACACTATCACTTGTTTCTTTGGCTCTTTTATTGAATTCCACCACTACAGTTTTATTCATATTTATATTAAGGTTGTTTTCCTGGAACTATTCTCTGAGCTCAGGTATGACCATTTTGATATTTTGCTCTAATTGGTTTTTATTATAATGATGTAAAATTACGGTGGTTACATCAGCACACATGAACAATTTTTCTCTTATAGCATTGGGTAAGTCATTGGTATATATTATATATAGCAGAGGTCCAATTATCGATCCCTGTGGCACACCCTTTCAGACTGCTTAGTAAATAGACTTTATTTCAATTTTTGTTTCTGGACACATATATACCAAACACTGCATATGGTTGGAAAGATAGGACTTTATCAATGACAGTGGTTGTCCCCTCACACCATACTTTTCCAACTTGGCAAATAAGATGTCATGTTTAATAGAGTCAAAGGCGCTCCTTAGGTCCAAAAAGACACCAACTGATGCTTCACTTTGTTGAAAGCTTGATCTACTTCCCAGAGTGTCTTGTAAATGGTATGTACTGTACTTTTTTAATTTCTGAATCCACTCTGAAACTCGGTTAATAGATTATTACTTTCAAAGAAATTTAGTAGTCTGCTATTTATATATTAATAATAATAACAATAACAAT